>VBSM01002608.1:33088730-33104486 GCA_008086735.1 Cheirogaleus medius
TCTTTTCTGCAGAGACGCTCTAACTGGCGGTGTTTCTCGTCCGCCATCTTGCCCATCACTGATTTTTAAAGTACTAAACATTTTATTTCATTGTCTCTTTCAAAGTGGCCAATTTGATGTATTATAACGTTGAAAATACTTTTGAATCTTTTTGGACTTGTCTTCAGAGACTATATCATATCTTATCAGTTAATGCTAGGAATTAATACTAGGATACTGTATTCTGAGTGTTTTTGAAGTGTTGAAACAGTCAAATAGGATTAATATAGTTTGTTAAATTTGGGGATAATAACATTTTGGCTAAAAATGTATCATGACTATATGGTGATGATGTCTCATCTTAAGAGGGTTCATAAGATGGTTCTAACATTTTTAAAGCTTGGAAATAGAAATGTAAACAGCAACCTACATATTGAGATTTTCAGTACAGTCTTTAGCAGGTAAATTGTAAGGTAGTGAATGGCAAGCCATGTTCAGTTGGCCTGAAACATGTTTACATTCTGTTAGTTCCGACATTGGATAAACACGAGGACAATAAAGCACACAGATGACATGATACCATTTATTTATTTATTTATTTAGAGATAGGGTCTTGCTCTGTCACCCAGGCTAGAGTGCAGTGGGGTGATCATAGCTCACTGCAACCTCAAACTTCTGGGCTCAAGCAATCTCCCTGCCTCAGCCTCCTGAGAGTAACTGGGACTACAGGTGTGTGCTGCCATGCCCAGCTAATTTTTCTATTTTTGTAGAGATAGGGTCTCACTATGTTGCTCAGGCAGATCTTGAACTCCTGGCCTCAAACAGTCCACCACCCTCAGCCTCCTAAGGTGCTAGGATTACAGGCATGAGCCACCAGGCTAGGCCTGTAATGATCTCTTAATACTCTTAAATTAGATTACAAGGGAAGAACCATGATTTCAGGGAAAATACAGCAGGTCCTTGAATAATGTCATTTTGTTCCACGTCATTTCATTATAACACTGATGAGGAAAAAAAAATTAATTCCCAGCAGACCACTGTCTGTGTGGAGTTTGCACATTCTCTCATGTCTGTGTAGGTTTCCTCTGGGAACTCTGGTTTCCCCCCACATGCCAGAGATGTGCATGTTAGGTGAACTGGTGTGTCTGGATTGTCCTAGTGTGAGTGAGTGTGGGGTGGGGGGTGGGCATGCCCTGCAATGGGATGGTGTCCGGGCCAGGGTGAGTTCCCACCTGGCACCATGAGCTGCCAGGATGGGCTTCGGCCACCTGTGACCCTGAACTGGAATAAGTGGGTTGGAAAATAAATGAATGCATGAAGGCAAATTATTGTAAAATAAACATTCATAAAGTCTACAATAATCATGCAAATGCACGACAATATTTAATGCTATAGGAAAGTGCTCAGCGAGCACGCCATGTTTGTTACTGTTTGTTTTTGAACTGCATGGTGGCAGAAGGTGCAGCCGAGAATTTTTGCTTTGCAAACATTTATTCCTTGATTTAACCCACCACCATGACAACTACTGTCACTCACACATTTACCAAAATTTGAGTAAATAATTCTGTTGCCTGTTTTTATCAATCTTTCTTAAACATATGCATAGCCCACAATTTATTTCAGTGTTTAATATTAGAAGTGTTTGAGTCTTTATTTACAAGTTTGGTGATGTTTTTGTAATCAGAAATATGCCATAGGAACTTAACTTTTGTTTATTTCAATTAGTTTATGGTACAAATTAATTTTGTTATACATGTTTTGCTTAAAGTACCAGTTTCCAAAAACCTATCAACAAGGTTAAGTGAGGACTTACCCTACAGTCAAAAGCTCCATTGTTGTCTTTTTGTTGAAAGAATGGCAATAACCGGAGATTTTCACCCCACTGCTTCAGGATAGCTATATATATCTCAGTCAATTATTTTTTGGAAAAAGAAAGAAGCTAAGTGGAGCTAATTTAAACAAACATTGAAATCGTAAAAGGAATAATAAGCATATAAGATAACTCATTGAACCTAAGAACTGTCAGTGCAGTTGGACTTCGCAAAGACTATGAGCAAGAATGGAAGGCATTGGCCATTCTTCTTCTCTGCAAACACACCTTTCTCTCTTCACTGTGCTCCTGGCTATCCCCACCATTAAGATTCCTATGCCCTGTTATTTTGGTTGACTGGCTTAGACTATCATGGAATTTCAAGGAATTCAGTGATAGATGATTGGCTCAGCCTGGGCCGGGCTTCCCCCATCAGGGCAGGTGTGGCCAGGGGCGCAGGGTTCTGGAGCACACAGAGCTGCAGCCGAACCCACTCTGCATGTGGGAGGAAGGTTGGAGGGGTGGTGTTTAGAAAAGGGGAGCTCATGAGCTAGGCATGTATCCCAAAGTGTGCCCTCCTGTACTATATTAAAATAATATTCAAGTAAAACTTGAAATGAGCTTGTCAACATGAATATTATGCTTGGGCCACATGATGTTTCTTTCTAGAATAATTAAATACTGTTTCATGACATAGTCTTTCCAGTCCATAGCTTTAAAAATTATATATAGTGGGAAACACTGTCCTTAGAGAGTATTTCCGTGATTGGATTCTTTTAAGAAGGAATTTGAATTTATTTTTTTAAATCAACCAAAGTTTATAGCATTTGGAGCTAGTTTTGCTTAAGTAAATATTCAGGAATTCAGCAACACTGTGTCTTGAGCTCTTTGGAGCAGAAGCATTGCATGGATAAATGTAACAATTACACTAGTTTCAGTCTTATCTGAGTCTGTGGTAATGATCCGACAGTTTCGAAAGGTTCCGTGACTCTAACTGATGGAACTAATGTCCATCTGTGTAAAAGCAGACATTTTGAAAGTGTCCCCATCTTCGTTGTGATGAATCAACCTAGAAGTCATTTACCAATCTGTACTCTCCTTCCTGACTCTTCTACCAACTGTGCCACTGAATTACCATGATACATGGCTGCATGCAAACATCTACCTAATATAATTACTATTATTTTTAAGATGGATTAATCAATAATCCATACCTTGTGCGAATTTTACTCTGTAACAGTCAGTGTTGATTACCTCAGCATCAGAAAGTTTTTTTCTAAATCCACTTTCTATCTTGGCAAGTATCAGGCACTTGACACAATCCCATTTATTTGAGTCCACATCCCTATAATAATTATAGAAAGAGGGAAAAAAACTTTTTGACCTAATAATTTTTTTAAGAGTTAGAACAAATTTACATAAGCTACAACTCTAAACATGCTTCATAATTACAGATATAAGCAGATGTACATAAAGATATGGAGTGCTGACAGGAAATAAAATTCAGAGACAAAAATCTCTAAGTAACCAAACATTTTTATCCTTCCCTGGTTTAGTCTAATACTAATCCCTCAAGGCTAATTTGGTCCAGATAGAATCTTACTCAGAAGGCTCAGTAAACAGGATCTAAAAGCCTTCCCACGAATATTAGGCACGCTTATTTTTCACATAGAAAAGTGAAGCTATTTATCTTTTGTCTTTCACACTGTCTGACATCCTAAGAGGAGATTTAAGGGAGGTGGTCACATTTTCCAGTGGTGACTATGTATGTGCTCAGCACTTTACATGTAATATCTCATTTAATCTTTATAATAATCTCATTGTATACATGGGGAAACTGAGGCTCTGAAAATGTTCCTTCCCAAGATTGTCCCCTAATGTATAAAATTATATATGTAAAATTCATTTGTACTCACACTCTTTCTCTCATATGAAATTGACAAGGGGGACTTATCCAATCTGATAGGTATTATTGTTTGAAATATGTATGACATGACATCCAATGTTGTTATTGTACTAAATGACAATTAAATATTAGCATTGATCATGGAAAGAGAACACTAGAAGACAGAATATATATAATTTCTAGATTTGGCTTAGATACAAGCTAGGTGTGGGATTTGGGGCTGATAATATTTGCAGACTTCAGTTTTCTTACTCCATTTATCTAATGTGTCCTCTCTTCCCTCCTCACTTTCTATACACTCGTCCCTTTTATTTTTTATCTTAATATATTAGATAAGAAATAACAGATATAAGATATGATATAAATATAATATAAAATAAATATTGCTCTTAATTGTTTACTTCCCGTTTGTTTGGAAACTAAGATTCAAGAAAGTAAATACCTCCCTCTTCCAGCCTGAGTAAGAGTAAGACCCCGTCTCTACTAAAACAATAGAAAGAAATTAGCTGGACAACTGAAAAAAAATATATATATATAAAGCTAGCCGGGCATGGTGGTGCATGCCTGTAGTTCCAGCTACTTGAGAGGCTAAGGCAGTAGGATTGCTTGAGCCCAGGAGTTTGAGGTTGCTGTGAGCTAGGCTGATGCCATAGCACTCTAGCCTAGACAACAGAGTGAGACTCTGTCTCAAAAAAAAAAAAAAAGAAAAGAAATACTTCCCTCTTCCCCCATTATAATCAAGAAACTAAATACCTCCACCTCCCCCATCTCTGCTGTACCCCCAATGCCTAGACTAGGCTCCAAAATTTCAAAAGCACTCAATAAACATCTGTGAAGTGAATGAACTAAAAGGAGAGAGTATAAACTGAAAAAGAAAAAGGGACCAGAGGACCTACCTGTTTATGGTACTTTTCCCTTTGTGCAGTCACTTTCTGTTTATTTGTCTTTATCTCCCACTGGTGACTGAGACTGGGGTTGTTATCACAATTATATCCCCCTTCCCTGGAACAGTGTCTGGCCCTGCCATATGATAGGCCCTCAATAAATAAAAATTGTCAGAAAATCTGAAAACTTAGGGCTATTTACTTGATTATCATCTGGAAGTTGTTCATGCGGGAAGTAGGTTTGAATATTGGTGTATGTTTCTTCAAAGACACATTTACAAAACAATCACAGAAGATTATAACTGAGATTAAACAAGAGCAAATTAAGGAAAATAAAAAGTACGATAAGCTAAGTATTTCCCTGTTTTTCCAGACTTTTGAAGTATCCTGAATTTCTCAGATGTGTGAAAGAATGAATGCATGAGCTAACTAAAAAACTCTAATCAAAACTGTAATTATTAAGTAGATCCTAGCCCTTTTGTTGGTCAGTAACTCTTAATGCCTAAGCCAGGTGAGTTTGTGTTCTTTGCCATTAAACCAGAACCTGTTCATTATATGTGGTTGTTTCCTTCCTTAGTCTGTGAATTTCTGGTACGTGCTGGTGATGAATGATGAACACACAGAGAGGAGATATCTGCTGTTTTTCCTTCTGAGTTGGGGACTTCCAGCTTTTGTGGTGATTCTCCTCATAGTTATTTTGAGAGGAATCTATCATCAGAGCATGCCACAGATATATGGACTCATTCATGGTGACCTGTAAGTACATCCCGGCAACATGTTGCCTTCTTAGCTTTCTTGTACCTAAGCAGTTATATTAGTAGATGGTGGAAGCAGTTGCTCATGATATGAATGAAGGAGTGGCAGGAAGGTCTTAGCTTTCCTGCCAGACGGTGTGAAGCTCTACTTCCTCTAATTATGCCTTTAAAAAAGAAACTATCATTGCCTCTCTGGTTCCTTTGATAGATGCAATTTTCTCGAGTAGGTATATCAAACAATTCACAGTAGTTTGTACCTTAGCATAATTTAGTGTATTAAAGACAAGTAATAATATCTAGTGAAATAAGGGCATTGACAAAGAAAAAGTGAAAAAAAATTTGGAGTGTGGCACATTATCTAAAGAGTATATTTTTGGTAGGAGTGAGGGGTGGTGGGTACCATCACCCATAAGATCCCAGAATACCGAAAGACTGTATCAGCATGAATAGAGTATCTACAAAATTGTGTGAGAATGAAACAAGGTCAACTTTGTCCTTCTTAGATATTCTTGTTAAATACACACACATGCATACATGATTTAATCCTAAATCTAATAGCTTGTTGCTTTGAGGATCACTCAGCCCCTTTAATTAACACCCCATGCAGGGGGAAGAAAAAACCCTTCTGTTATAACAAAGCTTAACCAGCCCCCTTAGTCAAAACGAAGATAAGAGAAAAAGTAAAACTCTAAATAAGAAAAAGTAGCCTCTTCACAGTCTTCATGGTATTATGAGGACAATATTAACCTAATTATCTCACAGGCTATTGCAAAGATAAAAATTAGTTAATAGACATGAAAAATCTTTGAAAGTACTATATAAACAGAAGTCATTTTAATAGCATTATTGCTTCTGATCAATAATATACTTAAAAAATACGTGTTATTGATGTATGCAAATGTATGTCACCTATGGGCAATCACAGACACATACCTGCACCACATTCAGCCAAAGGAGACTAGCTATGTAACATACATGCTCAAACATGCAAACAAACACACACATATTGATATACTATATATAGTCATTTTCTCTTTTTATTGAAATTCAAGAAAATTCCTTCATATTGATTATAATATTATAATGTAGTTTGCACATATGAAATTCTAACATACTATGATCTTCTAGAAAGGAAATATGGTGTCTTTTCAGAATTAAATTATGACTTTTCACATTTTACTACCACTAGCATTAATTTAAATCTTGGGCTGCCCGGATTAATTTCAGAAAATTCTGCATCATTCTTTGTTAAATACAAAGTAACCATGAAGCAAGTCCTGGTGGCCAATAGCCCATTCCTTCCTCCTGGTAAGATAGGACTTATTTGGTGGCAGTTTGAGCATTACATGTACACCACCTAGCCTTAATAAATGAGACCAGATGAAAGTAATGTTAATTAGAAGAAATTCTCTATTGATGCTTCTAAAAGGATTTGTAAAGGGAGAAATAAACTATTACAAAAGAATGTCTAAATGAACTATTAAAAATTTGCCTTCTTAAACTTTTGTAAAATGTTCTCTATGACCAGCTAAATTATAATAAGCAAAATGTAAAATATATTCACTTCTACCTGGTTTTAATATGATGGAATTATTAGACCAGAATGACTAACCTTTGTATTGTCGGTAACTTTTCTCCTTAATTCACATAGAATATTCCTAAATCATCCTCATGTGAATTAATTCGGTTTTTAAAAATTCTATATTTTTATATCATTTCAATCTCAATATAAGGATATAGATTGGTATGTAATTTATATTAAAATATTGTATACCTATATCATCATTTTAAAACATGCCATTTCTCTAGAGATGATGACAGGATTTATGGTTGTATGAAATAATAGCTCACCTGTTGTGCAGTGATTACTTCTTAGTTATATTTCCTTTCAGTGAAGAGTTTTCTCTAAATAGATCTCAAATGCATTAATATATACCAATTGTTATATTTAAAATGTTTTTGTCAAATTTTGGAACCAAGGTTATGCTAATTTCATAAAATGCATTAGGAAGTGATCCCTCTTTTTCTATTAGCTGAAAACATTTGCAAGTTTGGTGTTATTTCTTCCTTAGTGTTTTGGAAGACTGCACACAAGAAGCTAGGTAGGTGTAAGGTTTCTTTGCAAGAAGGCTTTTAATGACAAGTTTGTTTTCTTTAAAACATATAAAACTATTCATATTTTCTGTTTTGCATTCTTCTGTGTCAATTTTATAATTTTCTTTTTTGTATGAATTTTTTCATTTTATCTATTCAAATTTTTTAATGTTTGTCAGATCAATAGTGATGTATCCTTTTTCATTCTTAATACTGATAATTTGTGTTTGCTCTCACTTTTTTTTTTCTCTCTCTTGTTCAGTCTTGCTGGGGGATATCTATATTATTATTTTTTCCTAAAACTAACTTTAGACTTTTTGATGTTCTCTATTGTCATTTTTTTCAATTTCATCAATATATACATTTAGCTTTTTAATTATTGCTTTCACTGTCTGAGTTTTATTTATTTTTCTAATTTCTTGAAATAGATACTTACATAATTGATTTTCAGCCTTTTCTAATATATAGCAGCCTATAATTACTGCTTTAGCTATATCTTACAAGTTTTAAAATACAATATTTTCACGATTATTCTGTTAAAAATATTTTTTAATTTTCATTGTAATTTCTTCTTTGACTCATGGGTTATGTGGAAGTATATTATTTAATTTTCAAACATTTTTGAATTTTTAATTTATCTTTTCTTATTAATTCTGGCTAATTTTACTTTAGTAAAATGGTCAGAGCACATTGTATGATTTCAGCCTTTGAAATTTGTTTCCTTTTTGGCCCAGCATATGGTTAATATTGGCATATGTTCCATGCTCATTTAAAAAATTCTGCACTTGTTGGGTTCAGTTGTCTGTACATGTTAATTGGTCAAGTTTATTGACTGCTACTTAGAGCTTTTGTACCTCCAATGCTTTGCATCATTTGTTCTATCAGTTACTGAGAGGCGTGCATGTGGATTTCTATTACTTTTTTTTTCAGTATGTATTTTTTTAAGTGTGAAACTAAGTTTATTGAGGGAGGACAAAATAGGTTTATAGAGTAAGAGCAAGATATACTCGCCACAGGACAACAAAGGGACCCCTCTATCATAACAAAAGGGCCTAATTATGTATTTTGAAGCTATCTTTTTAGGACATACAAATTTAGAATTCATATATCTTCCTTATTGGTTGACCTAGTTATTATAAAAGGGTACTTTTTAAATCTCTAGTAATTCTTCTTGTCTTAAAGTCTATTTTGTCTGATATTGATATAGCTATATCATCTTTCTTTTGGTTAGTGTTTGTATGATATATTTGCCATCTTCATATTTTCAGACATTCTATATATTTAAGTTGGGTTTCTTGTAAACAGCATATAATTGTAGTTGTTTTTTTTAAATCCAGTCTGATAATCTTAGACTTTAATTGGAGTATTGAGCGAATATACAGTTCAATGAAATTACTAAATTGTTAATATATTTGGGTGTATAATTACAGCTTTCTATTTGTTTTCTCTGTGTTCTTGCTATATATTTTATTTTCTCTTATTCTTTGCTTCATTTGAATGTATTTATGACTTTTAGTACTTTTATTAGTTCCCAAACAGATAAGAACCTAAAATGCTTTATTTACTCCCTTTCTTTCTATTATCATGCATATACCTCTTGTATATAGCCTTGGAAAACTCATAACCTTTTATAAAGCCTATGATAGTACCAATTATACTTTATTGAAAATATTTGTTTATGTCATCCATGTAACTTGAAATTCAGACTGGAGATCAGTGATTAACTACAGATTATATGGTGAGAGTTAATACGTTTATGAAGGATGTGAGCCTTAATTTATCCCTTAGTAGAAATATCTGAAGTAGAAAAAAGGAAGGCCTTACTAATCCAGTATAAATTTACACAAATGAGAGTTTAGAGAAAACTTTCATGTTTTCTCTATCCAATAACATACATACATACCCACATGCACAAATAAAAATTTCACACAATAATACGGTTAGAAAAAAATCTAATATACCTAGGGGTCACCAAATAATAAAAAAAATGCCTCAATATTTTAAATACCACATGAGGCATGCCAAATTATATAAGAAATAAATTTTCTTATATATACATAAAAGATCAAATACTAATTTACCAAGACTAATGGATTTTTGCATCTAGATTTAAATCACACAACCCGATCTGGAGAAAGGCCTAAAGAGCCTATAAAATTTAAAATTTTACTTTTTTCTTAAAGTATAAAACCTGATATAGATTTATTGTTGATTCCTTGTCGCTGAGCCAGACAATCCTATGGATCTATGAGGAATCATACTCTACTAAAAGCTTGATAAAAGAATGCTCCTATACCTTCAAACTTTTCTAAAAGATATATTCATCAACTTTTGAAATTAGGGCTATAAACGCTTCCGACTTTCTTTTCATCTTATAATTGAATAGTGCTTAGCTATAATAAAATAAAGGCAAAAGTAAGTGAGTGATTGCCTTGAGTGATTGCCATGTGTTACCAGAAGTAACTCTATTGAGAGTACCCCGAAGTAGTCTCTGTTGAGTAGTTTTATATTGAGTGTCTTTGGAAGTAGTTACCTGTTTTTCCTGGGTTGGCTTCTTGGCTGCTTTAGGTAAGAAAACAAGCTAAAAGAGACTTTATTATGCAAAGTACAGGGGAAAGAAAATATAGTACTGAGTCAAGAGCCAGGATAAAAGTAAAGAGAGTGTGGTCCTGAGTAGTATCCCTAAATAGAGAACATGCCATTAATCTGGGACCCTGTTTTGTGAATATTGATAGAGTAATTGGAGTAAGTGTCAGAGCCATGCCATATGGAGGTGAGGACAGTAAAGACATGACTTATCTTGATCTCAATATTCTTACCTCTAAGCAGCAAGAAACCTACACATTAATAAATGTCAATAACAGCAAAAATGTTATAATGATGATAGGTTGTTTTGCACTTCCAAAATGCTTGCTTTTTTTCTCTTTCTTGCTACTTCATATGAATTTAAACTTAAGAAAAATCAACACTTATTGGAGAATGATACATGCAAAGGACTAAGTGAATTCTCTTTTGTCTATTTAAGCCTAAAATTTGTTTGATCATAATGAAAAAATTGCATAACTTCTTAACTTAATTTTAAAATTGATTAATTTAGTTGTTCAGTATTTCAGTTTCTTAGGATTTCAGCATCATGCTTTACTTTAGATATTCTGAACAAATCTTTATTATAACCTACTCTGATTATCCTGCTCCTGAACTGAACTATCATTTTTTTCAAGTCCTCTGAAAACAATCTAATTTTGCAAGCTATATTAGGAGAAATGTTATTAATACAGAGGACGAATCTCTGTATTCTAAATTAGAACTAAGTGGAATTTATTGTACTGTATGGGAAATATGATGCATGAGAGAGTCATTACTTTCATTAAATTACTTTAAAAGAGAATCATAAAAAAATGTTTACAAGTATACAGTGCTTGCTTACCTATTGTCTGAGAGGTGAAGAAAGTTGCCATACATCTATGGAAGATGAATGTTGCCAGGATCTCTTCATGGATTTGCTCAGTTGGGCATTACTATTGCCTGTGGGTGTGCATGTGCACACACAGAGAAACAAATACATACATACATAAACAGCACCTTTAGACTATCTTTTTCCATCTATTCAGACTCTCACATAAAGAAATCTTGAAAGTATGCTTCCCGATAAGTTCTTAGAATCTTATAGAATCTAAGGGCTGGAATCTAAGGGTTGGAAAATTTCTAGCTTTCTTTAATAAAGTTTTAGGTGTGTCCTCAAAAGCTTATCATGATTCAAATTCCTGCTCAAAGACTTGTTCGCTTCTTGAACTTCTCATTCTAAACATACCCAGTTTATATGACTTTTTATGCCTACTGATTATGCAACTCCTGCAAACACCCACCTCGTTCCCTTATCTCCGTTTACAGTATTATCTTTCTTAGCAAAAACCTCAGCTTTTCTAACTACTGCTGTACCTCTGTGAGAAAAATTCCAACTAGCGTTTTGAGTTATGGCTTCTCTTACTTCCAAGATCCTCCTCTTCGCACACAAGGTGTAACCTAGACAAAAGGAGAACTTTTTATCAAGTGTTGAATCCAATCCCCATAGAGTCCTTGAGTAACCTTCATGACATTGCTGACAAATGTTCATTCCCTTTATGTTTGAACTCCTCCATGAGAAAGAATATATTTCCTCCGATTTCTTCATACAGAGTAGAAAGCTATCTCTTTTAGGTTCTGGCTTAATATCTAATTGCTAGGTTCATACCAAACAAACAAAATAACATAGTATTTTCCACATGATAATCTTTTAAATATTTGTTATAATTCTTTTTTCCAAGCCAAACACTTATGATTTGTTTAAATAGTTTCTTATATGATCTTTCCATGATTTTGGTAGCTCTCATCTAAGCTTGTTCTATGTCAATTCTTCTTCTTTTTTTTACATTTTATTTTAAAAGACTTTTAAACATATAGAAAACTTGCAAAAATTATACAGAGAGTTCACAAATACCCTTTATTCAGAGTACATCATACTTACATAACAATAGTACAATGATCGAGACCAGGAAATTGACAATGATAAAATACTATTAACTAGATTACAGACCTTGTTCAAATTTCACCACTGTTTCCCCCGACATCCTTTTTCTGTTCTGAAATCCAGTGCAGTATGTCACATTGCCTTTGGTGCTTGTGTGTCCTTGTTCTCCTCTAATCTGACAATTTCTCTGTCTTCCTTTTTTTTTTTTTTTTTTTACTTTTGATAAGTAATGGGCAATTATTTTATAGAACATCTTCAAACTTGGCTTTTTAAAAAGTTTTCTCATGATTAAACAGAGGGTATGCATTTTTGGCTAGAATGACACAGAGTGTTAAATTACAAGTTTTTTCATATGAACATATGTTTTCAATTCTCTTGAGTATATGTCCAGTAGAGTTGTTGAGTCAACTTGCTATTTTCAAGATTGTCTTTTTGTTTTTGTCTTTCAACAATTATATGTCTAGGTGTGTTATCTGTCTGGGTTTATCTTAATTGAAGTGTGTTAAGCTTCTTAGATGTGCAGATTAATGTTTTTCATCAATTTGAGAAGTTTTGGGCCATTGTTTCATTGAATATTCTTTCTGCCTCTTTCCCTCCTTTCCTTCTGGATCTTTCATTATGTGTACTTTAGTATACTTGATGGTGTCCCACAAAGCTCTAAGGATCTGTTCATTTTTCCTTATTCTGTTTTCTTTCTTTTCCTCAGATTTGATCATCAAAATTGACCTACCTTCACATTTACTGATTTTTTCTTTCTCCTGCTCAAAACTGCTGTTCACCTCCTTTAGTGAAATTTTTATTTTAGTTATTGTACTTTTCATTTCAAGAATTTCCATTTAATTCTTTTTTATGATTTGTATCTCTTTATGGGTATTCTCTATTTGGTAAAACAGCATTCTCATGCATTCATTTAGTTCTTTAGGGATGGTTTCATTTATGTTTTGAACATAATTTAAAAAGCTAATTTAAAGTCTATTCAATAAGTCTAACATATGGGTTTCCTCAGGGATAGTTCCTGCCTGTTGCTTTTTTGTTCTTATGTATAGGTCATACTTTCTTGGTTTTTTGCTTATCTTGTGATTTTTTTTGTTGAAAATTGGACATTTAAATAATGTAGCAAATTTTGAAATCATAAGTTTCTTTCTCTCAGGGTTTGTTGTTTCTGTTTATTGGAGTAGTTATTTGTTTATTGGCTTTGGTAAATTTATAGGTTTAATTCTGTAAATCTGTATTCTTTGTCATGTATGGCCACTGAAGTCTCTATTCTATTAGCTTAATAATCAGCTAATGATTGGACATAGAATTCCTTAAATGCCTAGAACAGAGAAACCTCCTAGTCTTTGACAAGGGGCTCTGTGTGCATTTGGAGACATTTTTACACTAGCTGTGCTCTGAGACAGGTCAAATACAGAAGGCCTTGAAAGTCGGAGTTTTCTTTGGGAATAAAACTTTGAAAGAGCTCCAGCTCCCTTAGCTTCCCGCAATCCGCCTTCCTGGTGGGGGCCAGACTGTACCAGGAATGTGTGCTGTTCTAGGCTACGTGAATCCAGAAAACTGAGTATGAGACTAGGTTAAGTTAGACTGCCACAGAGCTTACTGTTCTTGCCAATATTTAGCCTCTTTTTCTTTCTCTTTCTTTCTTTTTTAAAAACATATGTTTCTCAGCTTGTGACAAACTGTTGGTTAATTGCCAGAGTTCTGAAAAATTTGGTTCTAAAAAATTTTGTCAGCCTTCTCATTGCATATATGGAGCAGAGAATTTTCAGAGGTCCTAATTATGCTATTTTCAACTGTTAACCCTGTCCCTAATGTTTAAGAGTGCTTTTTATATATTACAGATATCATGCTTTATCCATGGTATATGTTAAAAATATTTTTCTAATATTTTATGTATGCTGTTTTATGCCATGCAACTTTTTTTAATGTAGTCAAATTTATTAATTTCTCTTTTATTGCCTCTGCATTTTTAGTCATAGTTAAAGAACTTTTCATGACATGAAAGTTAAAGAGGAATTCATCCATGCTTTCTTCTAGTACTTCTAAGGTTTAATTTTTTTAATTGAAATCTCTAATGTCTTTAGAGTTTATTCTTATCTGTGTTGTGATACATGAATATTTTTTTTCAAGTGGCTACCTACTTGACCATTACCATTTATTTAAAACATTTATTTAAAAGCTCACCTTTACACTAGTGATTTGAGATGTCACTTTTATTATATACTAAATTTCCAAATGTACTTGGATCAACATCTGAACTTTCTACTTTATTTTATGCATCTTTTTGTCCATTAATGTATCAGTTTCATGGTTTTCATTATTGAGACTTTTTAGTATATTTTAATGTCTAGTAAGGCTAGTTTCACCCTTATGACATTGTTTTTGCTTTCAGTGTTTTCCTGGATATTCTTGTATGCTGACCTTTTTAAAATAAACTTTATATCTAAGTTTTCTAACTCCATAAAATAGTTTGTTAGTATTTTTATTGAGATTGCATTAAATGTATAATTTAATTTAGAACTGCCATCTTTATAATGTTAGGTCACTCTATCTAAGAATAAGGGATATATTTTCATTTGTTCAAGCTTAATTTTGTGTCTTTTAGGAGTGTTTTACAATTTTCATTCTATAGATATTGAACATTTCTTATTAAATATATTACTTATTTAGGCTTCTTTGTTGTTATTATAAGTAGGATTTTTCCATTATATCCTCTGTTTATTGTGAGTAAAATAAAGGCTATTGATTTTTGTATGCAAACTATTATCTCCTTCTACTTTACTGAGTTATTTTATGGAGTTAGTTTTATCATTGATTTCTCTGGGAATTTCCAGTGGTGCTATAATATTATCTTCATCTAGGCATGGCTTTACTTTTTTTAACCTATTTTTATACCATTTCTCTTATATAATTTCATTGACTAATACCTCTAATACAATATTGAATAGTAGTGGAGATAGTGGGTATTTTTACCTTATTTCTGATTTGTGGATATGTTTTTATTGCTTTCCTATTAAATAAGATATTGGCCTTAGGATTAAGATATACATATTTTTATGCAATTAAAAAAGTACCTCTTAATTTCTATTTTCTTGAGTGTTTTTATTGTGAATGGATATTGAATTTTGTCAAAGGTTTTTAGCATCTTTGAAGACAATCATATGATTTTTCTGATATATTAGTATGTTGTATGATGTTATTGAATGGAACCAACATAACATTCCTGGAAGAAATTCTTCTTTGTTGTTGTATTATTTTCTCCCATCCAAGTACTAACCAGGCCTGACCCTGCTTAGCTTCTGAGATCGGATGAGATGGGTCATGTTCAGGGTGGTATGGCTGTAGACTTTTTTCTTAGCATCAAATTGGATTCTCTTTATTTATATTTCATTTAGTATTATTGCATCAGTATTTATGAATGATGTTGATCTGTAGTTTTCTTTCTTCGTACTATCTTTATTTAGCTTAAGAAGCAATGTTTACTTGCTTGACAAAATTAATTGGGAAGTTTTTCTTCCCTTTTATAGAGCATGAGACAATTTTGTCTTTGAAATTTTTATAGAATTCCCCTGTGAAACCATCTGGGCCTGCTGCTTTTTCTGTGGAGTGGTTACTTAATGACTTTCTCTAGCTCTTCTATAAGAATTAGTTTGTTCAAGCTTTCATTGAATAGAAACAATTTTGTTAGTCTAGATTTACCTAGGAATTTATCCATGTCATACAGGTTTTCAAATTCATTGCACAGAGGGCTAAAAATGATCATTTCTTTCTTTTTTTTATTTCAGCATATTATGGGGGTACAAATTTTAAGGTTTTGAATAATG
>VBSM01002608.1:33104586-33140287 GCA_008086735.1 Cheirogaleus medius
AAATAGCAGAGGATGTAAACAGATGGAAATCTATACCATGCTCGTGGGTCAGCAGACTCAACATTGTCAAAATGTCTGTACTACCCAAACTGATCTACAGATTCAATGCAATACCTATTAAAATGATTATTTCTTTATGACATACCCACAAACAGGAAATTCTGTTCTCCACAAGTTCTCCACCAGAGTGACCTGGTTCAGCCAATGTCAAAACAGCATGAAAATGTTCCTTGTTACCTGCTTGTAGCTGTGAATAATGAATTGAAGGGATATAATAGCCTCAAAATTATGTATTTGTCAGTATTCAGTTTTAATCATTACAAGGCTATTTGTATTTCGTAGCTTTGTTTCCATGGTAGTGTAATACTTAAAACACACTAGCAAAACATTCAACTTAAGAAAAAGATGTGCATTTTCTGTGATCAGTTTAACTTTCTAGGTTTTGTAGGGTTTTTTGTTTTTGTTTTAAGAGATGGGGGTCTCACTCTGTCACCCAAGCTGGAGTGCAGTGACACCATCAGCTCACTGCAAACTTAAACTCCCGGGCTCCAATGATCATTTCAGTTTAGCCTCCAGAATAGCTGGAAATATAGTGCATGCCAGCAGACCCAGCTAATTTTTTTCAATTTGATTGATTGATTGATTGATTGAGAGATGGATTTCTCATTCCCTCACCCAGCCTGATCTCGAACTCCTGGCCTCAAGCACCTGTCTCAGCTGCCTCAGTAGCTAAGACTACAGGTAGCTCAGTCTAGGTTTAAAAAGCTCTAGGGCTGCGACCCCCAATCCCTAGCCCTGTCCGACAGTAGTCCATGGCCGCCAGGAACCAGACCCACAACAGGAGGTGAACAGTAGGCAAAGGAGTGAAGCCCATCTGCACCCACTGCCGCTCCCCATGGCTCCCATCACCGCCTGAGTTCCCGCCTCCCCCCCAGCAGATCAACTGGGGGGCATCAGACCCTCACTGGAGCATGAACCCCACTGCAAACTGCACATGTGAGGGTTGCTGCTCCCCATAAGAATCTAGCGTCTGATGATCTGAGGTGGAGGGAAAATTGTCTTCAACGAAACTGGTCCCTGGAGCCAAAAAAGTTGGGGACCGCTACAAGAGTCTTGGGTCAGGCCAGGCACAGTGGCTCATGCCTGTGATCCTAGCACTTAGGGAGGTGGAAGCGGGAGGATCGCTTGAGGCCAGGTTGAGGTCAGCCTGAGCAAAAGGGAAACTCTATCTCTACAAAAAAATAGAAGAATTAGCCAGGCGTGGTGGCGCACACTCTAGCCTGGGCAAGAGAATGAGACCTTCCTTGTGTGGGGGGAGGGGAGCTCTAAGGTCATTTTACCTGCCATAATTACTGAAGAAATTCCTAGATATAATAACTTCTCTCACTGTTCTCTTCATAAAGCATTCATTGAACACTATTTATATGGGATATCAGATAAACCAATACCACAATGTCCTTTATTTGGGTAAAAATTATACAACACTCATTCAAACCCCACCTCGTATATCTTTCTATGTAAAACAGATAGCATCATCAAGTAGCATCATTTAATAGAATGAATATTTATTCAGTCATCCTCACCAGATGACATTTGTAAATAAGCACCATGGCCAGATGTAAGCCTTTAGCTCTTCTAATTTCTAGTACAGAAAAGCATCCCACTCTTAAGTAAGTGTGCTTCATGTGTCTAGAACACCCAGGTACTAAAATACAGAGACCTGAAAGTATACTTTAGCAAATTCATTGTGCTAAATATATCTTGAGATGTGCCTCTAAAATTTTCCTTGATTAGAGTACAGTGGAAAGATAAGGGGCTTTGGTTGTAGGTAGACAAGGAGTCTAATACTGGCTCAGCCACGTTCTTGTTAGATGACTCTGAGCAAGTTACTTACCCTCTGTGAGCTTGAAGTTCCCCATCTGTGGAAGGGGCATCATAGAACCTGTGTCATAGGATCATGATGTGGCTTAAGTGAGACGATGCATGTAAGGAAGATGCACATACAGTGCACGGCCCAAAGAAGGGAACAGTAAGTGAGAGCACATGTATAAGTCTGTGAATGTGTGTCTCATGTGAAGTAGTAGTTATGTGTAACCTATCAGACAAACCTAGTTAAGCTTTATTGACCCTATAAATCCTGAAGAGTTGTTTACCATTTTACTACCTCCAGTTGTTCTGAAACTTTTATTGAAATCATTTCTATCCTTTTCTTTCCCAGTCATCTTTGACATTAGGAATGCAAACAATACACCTTTTAATATATCTGAAACTCAGAAGCTTCTATCAACCTAATTTAGGAGCTTGTTTTGTATTCATCATACATGGAAAAAAATGCTTCTAAAACTTGTAATCTTCTATGGAACAGTCAGTTAGGCTGCTATAACAGAGTACCATAGACTAGGTGCCTTAAACAACAAATGTTTATTTTTTTACACACAATCACAACAAAAATGAGATGCCATTTGTACTATTTTGCAATTTTATTTTTATTTACTGGAAAGTTTTTTATATTGGTGTGCATATTCATCACATTTTCCATTATTCTATTGTGCTTATTTAATCAACTGGGCTATTTCCAGTTTTTCTTTATAACATTGTTGTAATGAATATTCATATAAAGGTATCTTTGTACACGTGTGTCAATTATCTACAGGGAAAATTTTGATCAGTGGAATGGCTCAAAGATATATATGTAATTTTTTATTTTAGAAGATATTGTTAAAGTGTTTTCCAGAAAGGACACATCTTTTACATTCAAGCTACAAATTGTGACAGAACCTGTTTCCCCACATTCTTGCCAATTCTGGGCATGATAAAACTTTTTAAATTTTTGCTAGTGTGGATATATGTATATATGTGTTTGTATATATACATATATGTACTTAAATATATATAAAATTAAATTTGCATTTCTTTAATTATTAGTTATGTTTTTTTCATTTCAACATATTACAAGGGTACAAATGTTTAGGTTACATATATTGCCTTTGCCCCACCCAAGTCAGAGCGTCAAGCATGTCGATCCCCCATATGGTGCGCACCACACCCATTAGGTGTGAATATACCCATCCCTCCTCTGCCCTCACACCTGCCCAACACTCGATGAATGCTACTACTATATGTGCACCTAAGTGTTGATCAGTTAATACCAATTTGATGGTGAGTACACGTAGTGCTTGTTTTTCCACTCTTGTGATACTTCACTTAGTAGAATGGGCTCCAGCTCTATCCAGGATAATACAAGAGGTGCTAGCTCACCATCATTTCTTGTGGCTGAGTAGAACTCCATGGTATACATATACCACATTTTATTAATCCACTCATGTATTGGTGGACACTTGGGTTGTTTCCACATCTTTGCAATTGTGAATTGTGCTGCTATAAACACTCTAGAGCAGATATCTTTTTTATAGAATGTCTTTTTTTCCTTAGGGCAGATGCCCAGTAATGGGATTGCTGGATCCCATGATAGTTCTACTTGTAGCTCTTTGATGTATCTGCATATTACTTTGCACAGAGGTTATACTAGTTTGCAGTTCCACCAGCAGTGTATGAGTGTATTCCTGTCTCTCCACATCCGTGCCAACATTTATTGCTTTGGGATTTTTTGATAAAGGTCTTAATAGCTTCATTTATCCTGTACCAGAGACTATACTAAATGCATTGTCTCAGTTATTCTTATGCAACCCTATGAGTTGGAATATCTTTGCATAGATTTATTTAGCATTTTTGTTTCTTTTTTGAATTACTTGTTCATCTCCCTGCATTAATTTATATGATTGTTTGCTTTCTCATGTTTTTCAATGATCTGTAGAGTTCTTTGTTCTTGTTCTTTTCTCTTTTCCTTCTTTTGGATGTAAGGTGGGCTATATCAAGGTTATTAGCTTTTGTCTCTCTTGAATTTTTATTTCTCTATTAACTCATCTTTTTCTTATCTATTTTTAAGAAAATTTACATTTTAATATATGAGATGAGCTTTTGTGTGATATTAAATAATTTCAGAGAATTATTTTAAATATTTTGTGTGCTAATTAAAATTTCCAACTGCAACAATAGTACAGTTAACATGTGGAGAACATTTAAAGTGATTTACTCAGGGTCAAAATGGTCAAAACGTATGTTGCCACAAGAACCTCAGTCTGTGTTCATCCTAATTTATTAACTAGAGGCAGAATCAGGAAGATTAGTGATTACTTTTTAATGCAAAATGCTAAGAACTTAGGCATTTGAAATATCAAGCGGAATAAAGCATTAGGAAATTGGTAATTATAAAACTGCAGGTGGTGGAATTGTAATGATAGAGATGTTTGCGAGATTGCATTTCATTTCACTTATTTTATTTAAAAATTTTAGGGATAAAATGAAAAACTTGAGCACCTTTCATTTATGGAAGCCCTATTTTACAAAGGGCTTTTGTATTTTGCCATCTCTGAAAGACTTCCATTTAGAAAACTGAAAAAGCTCATACAACCACAGACAATCAATTGTGTATTATTCAGGAAAGAAATCAGTTATCTGTTGTAAGCATATCTAATGAAAAAGGAAATACCCACAAATATAAACAGTTTGGCAAGCAGTATTCTTAGTACAATTTAAGAAAACAATTTTTGGCCTCAAAAGATTTTCTGACAGTTGATTTTGTACTTGTGTTGTCTACTTCGTAGCTTCTTAGCAGAAAGAATCTGCCTGCTATTTCTTTTTCCTAAAATAATATTATTTTCTTGCTTATAAAATGAATTAATCAATATTTATTTTAGAAATTATGGAGAACAGAGAAAACATAATTTAACAAATAAAATCAGACATATTCTCATTCAACAAAAGCACTTATGTTTCTGTTTATGTCAAGATTTATAAATTTTTGTCTTTCTAATACAAAATTATCACACAGTTTTCTCTCCTGCTTATTTCGCTTTATGTCATATCATTAGAATTTCCCATGCCATTAAGTATACCTCAGCATTTTTTGATGGATTCACAATGGCTATCTCAGATGATAGAATTTATCAAACATGTTTGCCATCCCCCTCCCTGCCTTCATTTTTAATATTTGAAATGTCTGCAGTGAATGTGCTATGTCATATTTCTACTTCACAAATACCTTGAAATGAAATTACTGGATTAAAGATTTGAAATTTTTAGAAATAATGAAATTGCCAAATTGTCCTGCAGAAAGAGTAAAAACAGTCTTGGCAACATGTTTTGAAAGCACCAGAGCCAGTCTTGATTGGGAGTTTAATTAGTTTTATGATTTTGATAGTAAATGTGGTATATTAATCAGGGTTCTCCAGAGAAATAGAACTTATAAGGTAGGTGTGTGTGTGTATGTGTATAAAGATTTATTATAAGGAATTGGCTCACACAATTATGGAGGCCAGCAATTCTCAAGATCTGCAGGTCTCAGCAAGCTAGAGATCCAGGAGAGCCAATATTTCAGATTAAATCCAAAGGCAAGAAAAAAAAAACAATGTCCCAGTTCAAAGGCCATCAAGCAGGAAAAATTCTCTCTTACTTAGGGAAGAATCAGCCTTTTTGCTCTAATTAGGCTTTCAACTGATTGGATGAGGCCCACTCACATTAGGGAGAAAGAGCTGCTTTACTCAGTCTGCCAATTCCGATGTTAATCTCACCCAGAAACATGCTCACAGAAACACTTGGAATAATATTTAACCAAGTATCTGTCCAATTAGGTTCTCTCCTGCCCCTATGTTTAATTTCTAAAAAGTCTACAGTGAATGTGCTAGGTCATATTTCAAGTTGACACATAAAATTTACCATCATATCTTTCATTACTGTTACATTATTGTTTTGTTGCTATTTCTTTAATGAGACCAAGGAGTTTGAATGTACTTTTATGTATTGGCCATTTGTACTTCTCTTATAAATTATTCATATTCTTTGTTCATTTTTGTTGTTTGGTTATTGATTTGTCAGAGCTTTGTTCCTATTAAAGACATTACTTTTGTAGTATTTGATTAAAATATTTGCCACAGTTTGTGATTTATATTCTTAAATTGTAGTAAAATCTATCCATCTTTTCCCTTATTTTTCTAGTATTATTTGTATGTTTTAGAAAATTTTTCTTTAGTTATGTCTTTAAATGCCTTTTTATTCCTTTTCATTTTGGAGGATACTTTATTTCCTAAATACCCATTAACTTATTCAGTCTTCTTACTATCTTCCACATTTGCATTATATTCTCCTTAATTTCTTTTTCTTTTGTGTTTTTTTCTCTCTATTGTTGCTAATTCCGTAGCAAGCTATAGGTATTTTATTCCTTATGATATTAAATAATTTATTATTTTTGCTTGAGATTATTTTTCACATCAGAACTCAGGAAATATGGCATTTTGTGTTACAGAGATTAGCCTGTTATATTATTCTTCCATGGAGGTGAATTTTTCCTTTACCTTCTTGAGTGCTTGCAGATCTTTAAAATTTTATTTCTATAATGTAAACACTTGGGCTACATGTATATAATTATAGCTATTTTTTTCTTTAAACTTGTCTGGTTCGTGGTGGGCTCATAAGTCCACAGACAGGATATGTTCTGCTCAGTAAAGTTTTCTCATCTTCCACATTCTATTTGCTATTTTCCCATTGTTCTGGAATCAGAGATACCAAAGTATTGTGAATACTTATCACCAGTGTATTATTAATACTTTGTCTTTCATGGTCATAATAATCCGGCTTTTTAAATCAGTTTTCAACCCTTTGACTTTTTCCCATGCATCTGCCACAGCTTCTCTGGTTTGACTGCCATGTCAGTCATTCGGATTTCTGCGTTGCTGTTCTGCTCATTACTGCTTCCCTCACCAATGTCAGCTGTTGTTATATTTTCCCCATTCCTTTTGCTCCATTGTTAGATCTCTCAGGCAACTTTTATCTGGGCCTTATTTTGCTTCTTTTTGTTATGCTTTGTCTTCTTATATCCTAAAGTTCTAAGCAGTTTTCTAAATTTTTTCTGGCCCCTGTAATAATTTTCAAAATTATTTTTTTTCTCCAAATTTTGGGGGGGTTCACGTTTTCTTCTCATGTACTCATGTACTTTTGGTTAAATTTATTTACTCATTCTAGAATGAGATCTCTACAGTACCTTGTGTTATCTAATACATGAAGTTATAGTGGCTTTGCTCACTTTGTTCTTAGTTGGAATCTTCATTTTCAGATATGAAGCTTGATTTAAGACATACCTCATAACAGTCCAATTAATAGTGATTAGTAAGTAGTCATCTGTTGCAGGTCTGTAGGACAGAAGTGGCATTTACCTACCATTACCTACACAGCCTTGTTGTCTGCACTTTGAAAACAATTGGAATACATCAAAAACCTCAGCCCCCAATAGACACTGCTACTAGCCTTTTTCCCATCGCTGTGCCTATGTAATATATCTTTCCTTGCGACCATACCTCCCGGGGCACCACACCCTAAGGCAGTCCTTTTTATTCTTGCCACTCCTATGGATTTGGTGAGCTACAGTCTCTAAAATAAAGTATAAAGGTAATTGGAAGGGATAGACTGCTAGCAGAAGGAAAAGTACTCTGACTGTCTCACAAAGGAATTCTTTGAGCTGCCCAGCTTTCTAGTTGATAAAGATCCTGGCTCTTTTAATCGAGTGAATACTATGTAAACCATTAAGTAACTTGTTTCTTCATGGAAAATTAGGGTGTAAAGAGGTACATAGAATAATTATAGGTAGCACAGCTAGAATTAAATGCAATGTGTCTGACTTTTCCACAGATCCATAGCTGTCCTCAGACACACACTGGAAATCCTGTTCTGCTTAAAACAGAGTAACTGATGATATTTTATGTGAATATCTGACAGTTTTTCAGAAGGTAGAGGAAGCAGTAAGGCAAACTACTTGACATAATTCTGTTCAATTCTAGAAATAGAAATGACAAGTCCTAGGAGAAAACAGCCCTTACCACATGGAGTCCTTCATAAACAGGGAGGAAAATCCTGTACATAATTAGATATGTGTGCACATTAAAATTTAGGAAGATCAATTTTGAACCACCCAGAAAAAAAATGGACAATATTTCATGAACTGAGGCTCTGAGAGGAAAGAATACCAGAGGAATGAACATTTCAAAAATTAAATTCAAATGGAATGGTTGGAAATAATTTTAAAGAGAGGTAAAAGGGGCAACAGTCATCAAAATCCATCTGGTGTGGTGCATGTGTTCTTTCTGGCGGACTCAGATGTAAGAAGGAAAGGTATAATGAAAGAAAGGAGGAAAATATAATTAATTTACAAAGAACCGCAAATGTAAGAAAAAGGAAGCCTAAATGTAAAATGAAAGAGACTTGATAAATATAATAAAATGATAACTGGAAGAAAGGAGAGGCCATTTAAAATTTATGTTCAGATTAAAAATGCACACAACAGTGGAGAAAATTTCTCCTACAAGAAGGCATTATAGTATTAGAAAAAGAAATGATGTTTAAGTCCTACTTTGCTTTAATCTTCTCTGTCAAATAGAAAGAATCTTTCAGGGGCAGGCAGAAGGCTACCTGTAAAACACTTGAAATCTCAGAAAAGTGAACTAATGGAGAAAGTATCTAGGGTTCTAAATAACTTTATATTTCTCTCATTGCATAAATGATAATATTCAAATATGAGAGAACTTGATAAACTGATGTTGAGGAATGTGGAATACAGGACAGTTTGGTAATAGAGAACAAATGAAAAATAAGCAAATATTGTCCCCAGTTTCATAAATTGGATTCTGAATCCTCCTGGTCCTGAAAAGAAATTCCTAAGACATTTATTAAGTTGATTCCTTAAGAGCACTTAAAAAAAGAAAATGATGATAAACTAAAAGATCACATATGCTATTAGACCCATTTCCTTTATAAGAGTTATACCAACATAGTCAGGAGACTACAATAGACATTGTAATTTTTTCCTATACAATCACTAACATTTTTTCTAAAACACACATCTACTTGAAACCCTTCAGGGATTTTAAAATCCCTGAAAAAAATCCAAACTCTTATACACAGTAAGCAATGCCTTAATTCATTGGCCCCAACCTATATTTTTCCAGCCCTTTGTAGCCACTCATGCCTGCTAAGCCCTGGATCTATACTTTTCAAACTAAGATAGAGGCCACAGGATAGACATTGGATAGACCTTGCTTGTCTTTCTGGAAGTTTCATTTTATATAAATATCTAAGATTTTTAAAAAGTATTATAGTTTAGCTGGTAAATAAGTTGAAATGTTATTTTTTATACTAAATCCATGATATTATGCCCCATGGCACTTGAATGGGAATACATATAAAGAGCCTTACAGGGGAAGATACAGGTTTCAGGGGGACTGAAGCTCCTATGATTTGGAGGACCAATCATAAGAAAAAGTATACAAAATTGCAAATCCAAAATTAGGTACAAAAGTGAATATTTATTTGTAAAGAGAAAAAAATCACAACACATTTTATATTTAAAAATCCAACAAATACCATAAACATACACAATCCAGAAATAACATAACTTTATAATTAGTTGTCAGATAAGTCTATAATTTTTCCCATAATTTTTATCTTTATACTTTTTGATCACCTCTTCACGTGGTATCAATTAGCAATATGTTCTTTAGGGAAACTTGAATGATAGATGAGTATTTTCTCTAGCATGGTCAATTGAAATTCCTATAGATTTTTGCACAACAAAGACAGTATTTTCATAAATTCTATTTCATGTAATTTTTGTTAAAAATAAATATATTAAACATTTATAATTTTATACATTGGACAACTTTTTGACAGAAGAGAAATAGGGATCTGATAATTGGGAGCCTTTTTCACAGATCAGCTCCTGGCCATGTGCACTTTAAACCTTGTTTTTTCTCCATGCTGTTTTGTGGCTGGACTCAGTTGGACATTTTCATGTTGCTGTATAACCTGTGCCCCTGCATGTCCTCAGGAGGCGGCACAATGAGTGATGGCTAACAATGACTTCACGATAGATGGGAGTGACCGTATGCCGAATGGGTATGTCCCAGACACTCCAGCAAAATTAATCCCTCTCTGAACTTCCTCTTAACCACATCTCAAATTATTAATACCTGTCATTCCAGCAACACCTAATGCAAAAGGAAATGTGACAGAAGGGAAGTTGGTATTGAAAAAACAGTGGCCTTAACTGATTGCAATTAAAATATCTTAGTTTTGTAAATTTAACAAAAACCCATGACCAGTTGAGCGTATTGTGGGGCTATTACCAGGGCCTTGGAAGGGGCTATGCAAGTGAGTTGTCCTGAAGCATAAACTAGATTAGCTTCATGGTACCTCTACCTCTGGTTACTTATGAGAAAGACCATGCTTCACTGGTACCTGGTCATGAATACAAAACATTTTTTAATCTATACCCATTTTGTAGCCTTCAGTGCTTAGAGTCATTTCAGGTTTTTCCTCCCTTGACCTACCTCTCCACTTTCTTTTCTCTTCATTGGCCCTGCTCTATCCTGCTACTGCCCCTTGTGGTAGTGACCAAAGTTGCCCGTTTCTCTGTGCATCCTGGGAGGTTACTGATGGATTCCTATATCCTATAGGATATAGGATATATCCTATATCCTATCCTATATATAAGAAATACAAATATTTTTCTTGATAATATTGATTTTCCCTTATAGCTTTAAATACTTTGACGTGGCAGAAGACCTTTCCAACCCGCCTTGGGGAGAGGTTGAGATGAACAGGGAATGGAACCTTATTCCAAGTGAAAATATATAAGAAGGGTAATGGAAAATTCAAATAAATTTTTAGGATGAAATAGAATAAATTAAAAAAATTCCATCTTAGCAGTGAGCCTTTTCAAGCTGCAACTTCGGATCACCAGAATTCATTCTTTGCCACTTTTCTAAGTGGAAAAGTTTGAGAAACACTGCTTTAGACATATTCAATTATACTAATAAAAATTAGTATTATTTTATACTTCACCCTTTGCTCTGTTTTAGAAGAGCATTTCCCTTCTCTGCCAAATGAATTTTTACTCAACTTTCAAAGTCTAGTTCAAAGGCCATTTATTCTAAGAGACTTCAGAATACCTAAGGCAAAATTAATTGTGTCTCTTTCTTCTTTTGTAACACTTTTAACCTCTACTTTATCATTTATGAGACATCTTATAGTCAAATATTTACCTATCTCCCAATTAGATCATAATTTTTTATAATGGCAGTGTCTTATTCTTCTTCGTAATCCCAGGATCTACCCTGCCAGTGTTGTGCTGGTATATGTTTAACAACTGACTTCTGGGGGCAGGAGACAACTGATTTGTAGCATTAGTTAATTTCCGTGTTGTAAAAGCTCTCACCATGGCCAGTTTCAGGCTACCAGTGTGGAATCACTGAACACAGAATTGGAAAGACATGCATAACAGCACACCATTCTAGGGCTTTTCCACCAGAGAGATACAGTAGATACATGGGTAATAATAAAATGTGGTAAATAATTAAGAAGTGGTAAGTTTTGAGTATTTATTACCTTTGCTTTTAATATAATTAACTTAATTTTAAGTCTGTATAATTTCCTTTTAAATAATGGTTGTGTTTAACAACTGGTTAACCAAGTTCTTGCAAATTTAACAGCTGTTTCTCATGAGCCCCAGCACAGCATTGTTTGTGGCTCCTTGGGAGTGAATATTAACAAATCATAACAGTCATTTTCAGCAGATTCTAGGGGAAAAATGTATTTGTAGTGGAGTAGGGACACTAATACCCTTAAATTGATACTGATGCTATCCTCAGATAATCCGTTGCATTTATATGCAACTTGCTATCTCTTCAATTCATAAAAATCCTCAAAATGCATAGTCCATAGGAGCAAATCACAGAGTAACACAAAGACTACTGACCATTCCCAGAGTACCCTTCAAATGTGACTTTTTTCCTTGTATAGATAGTAGATAAAAGGGAGCAACTATGAATTTCCACTCCAAGAATCTCTGCAAAAATGATATTTCATCAAGGAGATGATGAAGAGGATAGATGTAGTATCAAGAATTGTCAGGATTTCCTCTGATAAAGTTTTTACTAGTCCATCATTGCAATTCTACCACAAGTTCTCAGATTATACTTACTGGTCCTATTGGAGAAAACTGAAATAAGACAAGGCAAATCATACAGTTCTGGTATGTCCCAAGAATGACTTACTGTTATCCTTCCCTTGATATGAAATCAGATATTCCTGGGAAGTTTCAGAATGAATTTTATTTTTTACTCTAAATGTTAATACCTCTAACGTTTTCTCTGTCATACAATAAATATCTGTTTGTGACAGATAATTAGAACCAGATAATAAAAAATAATTGGAAATTTTCTTTTCCAAAAGCTACCTTTGGAGTATAATTTTAATAAAAGATTATCATTCAAGTTTTTTTCTCCCATTTTGCAATTGTGAAAGAGAGGTTAATTAGTCATCTCATGAACCAAAGTTATATAATATGTGTTTGTAAAGTTGTGTTACAGTCCCTACCACACTAAATTGGGTGGATATCAAAACACTTTATTCCAGCCCTTCGGGTATTTGGAGTCAAGGAGAAGAGAGATTAAAAGTATCAGAAAATCAAAGACATACATTTAAATATGTTTCTATAAACTAAGGATAGTTATAAAAATTTTAAGTACATATTTCATGTGTTTCTAAAATACAGCAAGTTGCTTTAATTTCTGAGTTCCATTAAGGAATTATAGAAACAAAAGAATGTTGACTAGATTGGGGTCACCCTAGTACTACTCTCACCATCTTAGCATTTCATTCATAAAGATTGGCCTATGGTAGATCACAAACGAAATAGTCTTTAAAATGTGAGTTACTAAAAGCTGGGTTAGGAAGACAGTGTTAGCAGGGGAACAAAATGAATAGAGATGCATAAAAGCTAAGTACAACATGACACACAGGCTTCCTAAGTAATGAATAATGATCTCATTCACCATTTCTGAGAAGCAGTAGTTTCATACGTAGTTCCTGGGTAGATCAAAAGAACCACCTAAATATGAATACTCAACTATCCATCTTCTGAAAGGAGGGGAAATGCTTGACTGTACACAAAGGCTGTGTTGAAACATCAGTGTTTTTCCCAGAAATCAGATGATCTTTGAGACATTTTTGATTGACTCTTGTTTAGCCCGTGTAGACATTATTTATGAATTGTGGGAGAACCTTATTTTTTCTCTCAGTCCTAAATTATTTGAAATAGAGATATCTAGTTCACATTTGTTCAAATGGATTTTTTGCATGCCAAAAATAAAATGAAAGATTTTAGGCCAAAGATATTTTCAGATATTAAAACCACTGGAAAATGAATACTTTAAATGATGGTCACCCATCATACAAAGAAACTTTGTCTGACATCTGAAAATGCCTGGTTAATTCATGTCCTACTTGCATTGGAAATCTTCTATAAATCTATAAGTCAATTGAGATTTGCATCTGAGGAATCACTTTTTATTCAGTTAGACTACATTAAAATTTGATTTCTGAAAAATCTTCTGAAAATTTTGAAATTATCTAATAATCATTAGACAAAGTAATGACTCTCAGAGTGCTATGTGCTGTGCTGTAATAATTGATTTACTTCTTTCTCTTTCCCACCAAACTATAAGTCCCTGAAAATAAGATCCAGACATTATTTGACTTTGGATTTTCAGCATAGGGTACTTATACTCACTATTTGATGAATGAATTATTTCTTAGAGATAGCAACATGTTTTATTGAATTTAATTTATGTGGCAAATATTAATATGCATAGAAAAAATCTGGAACAAAATATTAATACATTAAACTGCTAACTAATTTTCTCTAAGGAATGAGATGGAGAAGGTATATCAGGAGGATTTTACTTTCTACTTTGGATTTTTGGGATTGTGTTCATCATAAACTTACTTTACTACTTTCATAATAAAAATGTTTAAGGCTCCCCAAAATGGAACCTTAAATTGTGGAATAACTTGTCAAATATCTAACTTTTTGTTACATTTATAATGGAGTCTTCACTAACTGTTACCACTTATTTTGTTTTCTGAGGAAGATAAATGGGATTTGAATATTTTCATCAGTAAGAACATGTCATTTCTGGTTCTTTTCTGATTTTTCTTATTCGTCTTCTCTTCACAGTTCTGTGTCTGTTTCTCTTTCTTCCAGAATTATCAGTCTCCTTATTTAGTCATCATCACCCTTATAATAAGTGGCAAAAAAACCCCACTACTGCATAGATTCTAGGAAATGTCATTCCACATTTTACCTTATCCATTTAGAACACTATTATGTTCAGAATATTACTTTTGAAGACCTTCTATCTGTACTGCCGTATGTACTGGCATATTAGTATATTCTTAATCTACAAAAGTAGAAAATGGTGAATTTAAAATTTCTCTATTTTTCCTCTCACCAGCCTCGTTGTTATCATCTGTTTACGACATGGCTTATGCTTTTTTCATTCACAAAGGCATTTCCTGTTTGGATTTGGTAAGACCAGCAGAATAAAAAGCAGTGCTAACAGAAATGGTTTCGTAGTTAGTAAAGCTACTTTATTAGCTTGGAATTGCACTGCATTGATAGTAGTAGCAATTAACTGATTTATCCATTTGCATTAAAACACTTTCCTCCCTGGGAAATGAGCCACAATCTCCTTCAGCACTGAGAATTCTCCCAGGGGTCTGAACTTACCTGGACTCCATTCCCCACCCTCCACTCTCCACATCTAATAAAATGCTCCCTTCTTTTCGAATCTTCCACAGTATATCTCACATCGGACCTTTCCTTTCCATTCCCACTACTACCACTTAAATCTAGGGCCTGAATATTGGAATACAAACAACTTCAATAGCTTTCTAACCTCTCCCTCAATTGTTCTTTACACTGGGGCCAGGTTGGTCTACCTTCCCCTGTTACCATTCCACCTGGTAACTGGTTTGCTACTTACTCCTAAATAAAATTTAATTTCCCTTAAACTAACTTTCAAGGTCCCTGGATACCTTTCAGCTTGGTCTATAACTGTTAGACATTCCATTTGTTCCAGCCTAGTTGGAATACTTGTTATTATCCTCCTTTGAACAACTTACACTTTCCTTTCTCTACCTATTTGCTTATGCCATTAGTTTGAATAAATTGCCTTCAGTCCTCCTTTCTCACCGGTCTATTAAAATCTTATATATTCTTTGGGGTTAAATCCCGTGACCTTCCAGAAACTTTGCTTCATTTCCTTATAGGTCTGTTCTCTCCCCTATGAACACCTGTTTATTTAAACACCCTTACATATTTTCTTGTATCATCATTTATGTAGCTTTTCCTTCCTTATCACTATATTCACTTTCTATAAGTCATGTAGTGTGCTCAATGCTGAGGTAATAATGAAAACAAGAAGCAATTAGCTCCAGATTGAGACAGGGTCTGTGGTAATGTATATTTGTAGATGTTTAAAATACATAATTATATATATTTTTAATTTTTTTATTCCATAATAATTATTAATTAGCCTTTAATTGGCTAATTTGGGCCATGCCTTGCCAATAAGAACAACAAAAATCTTTTATTTATTCTGAGATCTATTAATTGTCTATCTTGTTTCAGGCATTGTGTGATGGAAAGTTCTTCAGAAATTATCAGACTCTGGAGGGTCCTTGTTCTTACATACTCCAGCCCCTACCCTAGCTCCCAGCCCCTGCAAGCTTCACGCACACATACACACACAAGCACAGAGAAAAATCACCACACTTGTGACTCAGGTCTTTTTCTTGGCCTCTTTTTCTATCTTAATTCTCTTAATTTGATCATTGATTAAAGAAAAGAAAACCTCTGGGCTTTGGAGGGAAAGGAAATGCAAGCCGATATTCAATAAAAACCATTCTTAGTTCTCTGTATCATTAGTAGAAGAAAAAGACATGTAATCCAATAAACCTTCTAAAGGCCAGGTTGATGAATTTTAGGTATCCTGTGGCAAATGGTGAAAATGAGAGATTACTCTTACCCACTTCAGCTTGAGTAGATAGACTGAACAAAGTTAAAATGGAATAAAAGATAATGTAACCAAAGAAAAGAAAACCACTTAGTTCATTTATTCATTCATTCATTCATAAATATTCATTAAGTGCCTTCTGTATGCCAGGCTCCCTAGTGGACACTGGAGATACACTAATGAAAGTAATACTGAGCCCTGCACGGTGGCTCACCTTCCTGCTCCCAGCCACTCTGAGGCTGGAGAATTGCTTGAGGCCAGGAGTTCGAGGCTGCAGTGAGCTACGATCAGGCCACTGCACCCCAGCCTAGGTGACAGAGTGAGATCCCATCTCTAAAAAAAATTTTTAAAAAAGTTGGCCCAGACATTAATTCCCAGTGATAGTAAAAAGAGAAAGTACAAGGATGAAAAGGGAAAGCTAATGAGAAAAGAGAGGAGCAGAGATGAGGACTTTGACATTAATCTAGGCTGTAATATGACTATAAAATCTAGGGCTATTCAAGATGTAAGTTGAGGAGCTCCAATAGGAGAACCATTTATGAAACTATTGTTCCATTGCACTCAATAGTACTGCAAGAATTGATATGCATTTCAAACATGAACCATACGTACTACAAGTATGACTTTCAAAATGGATAGGTGACTCATAAAGAGCCTTGTTCTATCTGCCATCACTAAACTTTCAATTTTGACACATATGTATTTTTTTCCCATTAAGAGGTGTTCTCTCTTGCAATGCTGATTGATCAGCTACCAAACCATGTGCATGCGTTGAGAGCGCAATTGGCAGATTGCATTCTAGTATAAAGGATAAATACATCATGTAATTCCACGTTAAAAACTAGAGTAAAAATTAAGTACCCCCCCACAAAAACACGATAAATTGTCAAATTAAAATGTGTCAGTGGAGCATGGGGGTCTATGGCTCTGCTGTCCGAAGGAGAGCTGAAGCTGTTTGTTTATACTGTGCTACCACTTCGGCAGTGAGTCAGGAACAGTTTATCCTCCCGTGGCATGAATACAGAAGATGATTACAGACAAAACAACCAGTCAGAGCAATTATTAGACACTCTTTTTGACTCTGTGGCTCTTGATACCTAGGATTTTATGATAAAAGCATCAAGATACAGACATGTCACCAGTGATGTGAATTGTTGTTATCATTTACAAATGGATGTGTGCCCTTGGATGTGAATTTATCTCCAGGATAATGTTTAGCAGTTTGTGGTTGTCAGGTGACTTGCATCACCTGAAAATTCTGACTTCGAGGCTCCTCCTACAGAGATTCTGATTTCTCAGGTCTGGGGTGGGCCTTGGGTGTCCGTGCTTTGAACAAATCCTCAGACGATTCTAATAATGCAGATTGAAGTTTAAACCTATGGACCTAGAAAGGAAAAAACTTCCTTCTCTAAGTCAATCTAACTAAATTGTTAATAGAATTAAAACTATAACTATTACATGTCAAAAAGTACAGAATATGTATGATATACTGAAAGACAAGGTAAAACAAATTTATTATATTATATCAAGAGTATTCATAATCTGTCCTACCAAGTTTTTTTTTTTTTTGTCCTACCAAGTTTTTACAAAGTACATGCTGGGTCTTCCATATCGAGTTAGAAAAAGAAAACAATAAATAAAGACCTAATAAAGAATCTGTCTGAAAGGGAAAGGAAAACCTTTTCTGCAAGCCTCTGAGCATCTCCTTTCTCTTCTGACCTTGTCTGTTCTGACAGCTGCACGTCCTGGAAGAGGTCCCAGGTGGGCTCCCTGGAATGCAATTCTCCTTGCCCTTAAATGCTTGGAGTTAACTGAAACTCCAGACAGCTCAGCTCCAGCTGAGTTTCTCGAACAGTCCTTCTGCTGTCCCAGGATCTAGCCAGAGATTCCACGGGAGATGCCATCAGTAAACTGGATATGGGAGGTTTACATAGCAGTAGAGTAGGACAGAGTTTTTGGCAGAGTCTCTTCAAGAAAGGTGTTGAAAGAAAAGTTGAGATTTATGTTACTCACAGTCTTGACCTCAAATAGTGTTTGCTTTGGATTCTTAGGTGTGAAAGGCAACTTTTGCCCTTGTACAAAAGAAGAAATAAGTCTTGCATATCATATTTGCTCTAAATCAGCTAAAAGGGAAAATGCAATTGTACATTCATACAAATAAAGTTCATTTTAAATCCTTTTGTGAAATTGTCACATTGAGATTCCTTTACAAAGCAGTCTCCTAAAACACTATACTGCTTCAATACATAGTCCCACATTTTATGATGCAAAATTATATGACTCAGAATTCATGCTAATGCAAATGACAGAAATCCAATGCAGACTGACATGGCTTAAGCCTTAAAGTTAATTGTCTGTAAATGACAATTGTCTGGCTTCAGCCATTACTGAATTCAGAGGTTCAAGATGTCCCTGCATTCTTACTTTCACCATCCAGATGTTAAGCCAATGTCATGGAAATCAGTCATTTTATCACTGCAAGATACTTTCCTCAATGTGGCAACATGATGTTTGGTGGCCTCAGACTGTCATCCTTTCAACCTACCAGTCCAGATGAAAGGGATTTTCTCTTTTCAAGAGTTCCAACAAAAGTTCTAAATAGTAGTCTCATTGGCTTCTTGGAGTCATGACTCATCCCTAAACTTATTGCTGTGGATAGGATAGCAGACAACATTGATTTTCCAGGTCATATGCCCATCCCTAGAGCCAGAGCAAGGAAGAGCAAGGTCAGCTTAGGTCAAATCACATGGATCTCAAAGGAAATTCTGAAGTGCTGTTACCAGAAGAAGAAGGAACAAATTCTGCATAGGCAACTAGCATCTCTGCCTGTTACACAGAAACACCATAATAAGAAAGTAGTAAGGAAAGCAGCAGTGGGCTTTTTGGCATCCACACTTCCAATATTGCTATCTACTTTGATCTGATGTGGATGACCACTATTAGCTAGAACACTTTTAACCATCTCTTCTTGTCTTATACGATTTGATAAGTGTGTTACATTCCAGTGCAAAATAAGACTAACATTAAGACAGATCTTCTATGCCCTTGGCTAACAGTAACAGGTGTAGTAGCTTGAGCATCACTATACCACTAATTTACCTGTTATTCTCTTCTGTGGGGGAAAATTGGATATGATGCCACCTGATTCCTTTTTTTTAAAGGAGTCTGATTATTAGAAAATTATTTTATGATTATTTTTTAATCATTAAATTCCTGGGATTCCCAGTGATAGATGTCATTCAAACAAACTGGTTGTTGGTGAAAATAAGCACATGGCCCATAAAAAAAATGAACTAAAAAATATTTTTTAGTTCTTCACATTTTGTAAACTCTTCAGATTTGCTATGACTTTTTAAATATGTGTAGGGAGAAATCCATTTCTTCCGGTACCGAGCATTTCTTCATTTGTCTAGCTATTTCCTACTCTCTGTCCCTCTTCCACCCCCAGTTCTCTGATGCTTTCTCCCTGTGTAATTACCATTTGAGCAGCTGGAACGTTAAAATTCTCACCAAATAATTGGGCCTGTCTAATCCTTGGTGATCAAAGTGAGTCATGTTCAAGAAAGTTTTAGAAGAAATATAATAATGTTTCTAACTATAATTTTTATGGCTTATAGTTATAGCAGGATGACTATGATTTCTTCCTCAAAGATGGCAAATAATGTTCCTGTCTATGTAAAGTTCTCTGGTTTACATTGTTTCTGGGAAACTGCCAGTAATTGTTCTTGTCAGGCTACTACCGGTGTATGCTTTTGTAAGCTGGCCTTGATCCTAACATGTGTCCAGTTCCCTTTCTCGGACCTCTAAACTATGCAACTTTCTTAGGACTGACATACTCACTGGCCTGCATTATTTAATCAGCTGATCACAGAAAAAAAGAACTTTCCAGACAGCTTCTATTTGTATATGACTTTCCACTTTAGATAATACTTTCATGTACATTATCCCACTTGATTCTCACAATAGATGAAGTTTTATTATCCCAAATTTGCAGGTAAAGAATAGAGCTTGGGGACCTTAATGACTTGTACCAGGTTATATAACCAAGAAATGACAGAGTCAGATCTTTGACTCTGGACTGAGTCTATGTTCTTTCCATCACATCATTGCTTGGAATCCATTCCAGCATTTGCAGACTGTGAGACAGAGCTAAGCAAATGTGAAAGGTCCATTGCCATCCTGCACATCCATCAAGAAGGGTGTAAGGCAGAGGAATGTGCGAGCGTCTCAGATGGAAGGCATGGGAGCTTGACAGAAATTGAGATACTAGGAAGACACTGGGAAGGGGAATGAACCAGTAGGAGACATTTTAAAGGATATTAAACCTACCAAATGCTACTGCCTTGACATCTAAATCTCTGAAATGTTATTTAAGAGGTACTGACTTTATAAGTTCTTGCATTACTTCTATCACAATTCAAATAAAAGAAACAGTTTCATTGAATGTCACCTTATTTGAAATATGCTTAACTTTGAATACTTTCAAACTTATTTATCCCCAGTTTACCAGTATGTAGAGGAGATTTTGCTTTTTCTTTTAGGCGCTTTTTATATTTTTTAAAATTTCAATGGAAACTTAAAGCATATATTTCCATATCAGAAACAGATACAAATCAATGGTTTGGATCCCTGAGAGCAATTATTAAAAATCAGTTAACTTGTTGTTGGGACTTTGAATTGCAAGAGGAAAATATTCTATCTAACTTTATTTTTGTCTTATTTCAAGAATGTCAATAACAACTGTCACAATTGATATTTTTGAAGAACTATAATGTAAAATGGCATAAGGTTGTCAGTTTCACTTTATCAACAAGTAAGATATGACTTGAATTCTGAGACCTACTATTAATATTTTTCCCTTGGTGGTGTTATTTTTCTCCGTTTCCTCACCATGTTGTATTTACAAAGTTAAGTATAGAAAATCCGATTTGAGAGGCTGGAAGCAGATCAAATGGTTTAATGAACTCAGCTTTATTTATATTAGGTGGAGAAATCAAAGCTGAGACTAATAATTTTTGTGCCCATAAAAGAATGAGACCTAATTAAGCTCACACAGAGAACCAAGTTAGAGACTGCTTGTCTTCCATGTTTCCTGAGTGAAATAGTCCTGTCCTATCTCATCAGCTTTCATGTGAATCTTTACCAAGGACAGACAAATAGAGGTAAGTCACTCTGGCTCTCCTGAAAGGATGGCAGCAGCTAGATACAGTGTGATTGCACCCCCAAGTCATTGAATCTGGTGTACCCAGACCTTTGGTGACCCTTGTCCTAGCTTCTCAGAAAATACCTAGGCAGATATGAATTTTATATTAAAAGAAGAATAGTGTCTGAGTAGAAGACATAGTAGTATCTGCATCTGGAATAGCTGAAACCTTTGGAATTCAGATTTAGCTGTTTCACCGGAGCAGAGATGTTATCCATCCCTGTAACGGCCAGTGAAGCTCAATTTTTAAATGATCTCCCACCTGTAAGAATGGGTCAGCACCATTATTAGTGTACTTCTTATCAACAAAGATGGCAACTGAAAGTATGAAGATAGTGACAGGAATTCTAAAATCATGCAAGCAATTGATAGGGCATGCAACTCAAAAATTTGTTGAAACTGAAAAAAAAAAAAACAACAAAACACTGAAATAGTTGATACAGTAATCACAGCCCCCAAAACAATTCCATTTTGAACTAAAGTAGCCTAATCATTATCCTTCTTCTAGCCTTATCTGCCTGATTCAATCATAGCAGATGCTATCCAGTATATATAGCAATGCAATCTCGGCTCTATGATGACAGATCTTTATGAGTAGAATGTATAACCAAGTAAACATAATATTTGTGCTCAATCTGAATTTAGGCATAGGTACATCCAACTGCTCGTAGAGTGTCCCAGAGCCCAGGCAGGGAGATCACTAAATTTACTTACCATCAGGGAGAGTTAAATAACTGAGCTACAAAAATTCTCTATGGCTTTTTGCTGCCATGAAAATAGGCAGTAAAAAATATTTGACTTGAAGATTTTATTCAGAGACTCAATATAGGTTACCCCTGTGATTTAAGATTTATGAGGAAAAAAGCCTCTAAGCAATTTTCTAAGTCCTAGGTACATTTGTATTCTTATTTGCGTAACCCCTGTAATCAAGGCTAACTACAGACGGCTAAGAGTTTGGCTTGGCCTATATTTACTCGAAATGGCTAACAGCCATTTACAGGTTCATAAATCCTTCAAATGTTTCTACTGTGTGAGTTTGTGGAACCCCATCTCCACTCATGAGCAATTAAAATTGGGTCACAGATAAGCATGATTACTTGTGGGGAAACAATTTTTGGGAGATGAATACAGTAATTTTGTTTGCCTTAATGTGAGGGATGAATTTGTTCCAGCAAGTTTAAAGGTTATAGTTTTAGCCTACAACTTTCCATGTTGCTATTTTAAAATGTCACATTTAAAGGAGACACAAGAGCTAAAAATATGTAAATTTAGGTGTGAAGTCCTGGGGTCTTTGAAAGGAAATTGGGGATCCTATGGATATTTCTCTAATTTTTAAGCTCCCAATTGTCTCCAGTCTTACTTCCTTTTTTTGGTGGGTTAAAACAGAAATGATTGCTATATCCCTATTTAAGATCCTCCAGATAAACTTAAGAACTAATAATTTTAATTTTATTTATTTATTTATTTGAGACAGGATCTCACTCTGTCTTCCAGGCTGGTGTGCAGTGGTGCAATCATAGCTCACTGCAGCCTCGAACTCCTGGGCTCAAGCCACCTCCTGCCTCAGCCTCCCAAGTAGCTGGGACTATAGGGGTGTGCCACCACATCTGGCCCCAGAAATCTTTCTTTATAATCAAACTTATATATTGAAGTATTACAGTTAATAAACACCGTAATGTGTGGCTAAACAATGAGTTTAATACAAGCATTATGTACTCTGAGCATGAAGATTAATCTCTAACTCTTCACAAGCTGAATTGGGGGTGAGATACCAGAGCCCAGGTGAAAAGAGAGGAGATCCTGTGACAATGTAAGAAAGTGATAAAGGGGAGGTGATAAAATGGAAATGGAATGGAAAGCAAAGACCCGATACCAGAGAGACAGCTGTGTATTATGTAATTAAAAGGCATATGTGTCCTCTCTCTGTCTTGTGTTTGGTTTTTGAGTTAAGGATAATTTTACTGAATTGTTTCAGATTTAGTTTCCAAAATACTGGATAAAAGACATGTGGTGTCTGGTTTGGAAATATAAATCATATGCCCACCCATGGTTGCTGCCTCATAATTCCAAAAGGATCCTGGGCCACCCCACGCTCCATGGGTGGCTTGATGGGCAGGGGACCCAGGATCCTAGTAGTGCTTTCTCCTGAAGCCATGAGCAAGACTGTAAGAGCTACATTTCCTTTCTTGAAGATTCAAATGGCTGTGCTGACAGAGATAGAATGTAAAACAAGCAATGTCACCAAAATTCTTTAAAATTATTATTTTGTTTATTTTTAGGACCTAAATGTAATAATTAATATATAGTCACTAATAACTACCCATAACAGAACTTTGCAAATTCAACTTTATCCATTCATGTTTTTCATCTTATATAGCCAGTACTCAACCTTGACTACATATTAGAATCACTTGGAAAGCTTTTTAAAACTAGTACTGATGCTCAACCCTAAACCAATTTCTGTACCTAGGGCCTAGGGCTGAGGCATGAGTAGTTCTTAAAACTCCCCAGCTGACCCCACTGTGCAGCAGGACTGCGTTCCACCTTTCTAGGTACTTGGGCCTGTAACATCTCTTTGTCTTAGTCGATTATCAATCTCTTAGTGATCTTAGCCATTTCATCCATTGTATAGCTGTCTTGCCTAGTGTTGGACAATTTTGAGACAGAGAAGAACGGCAAAGAAATTGAAGGTTTGAGCATTCTCAGCCTCAGGGAAGAAAGTAAATGCATGTTAATAATATCCTGTTTTAGAAAGGAAAGTAACCTTTATATTCCTGAGTTATTTCAGTAGGTTAATAAACCCTAAGGTATGGCTCTATTAAGTGTTCTCCTTACTCTGCCAACATTTAGGATTTGAAAACATTAAACCCTTGTTTTTACATCCTCTATAAATCAGCATTGATTTGTTTGTCTCCTGGGATTTAGCTAAAAGTAGTGCTGAGTTGCACACACATTTTAAAAAACTAAACTACACAAAATGATTAAAAGATATAAAGTAAAATTCCTAACCCCTAGAAAATGCCTCTGAATGTGTGCATGTTTCAAAATGAAAGGTAATAGATTCCACCAAAACTTTTCCTTTTGGTTAAAAAAAATAATTGAGTTGTTCTCCCAGACACAGACTACAACATGAGCATTTTCCATAGGTTTAGAATGCTGCTTATTGCGTAATGGGCTAAAGAGGTTAAATCTTTCCTTTCAGTAGTAGACATGCCCTTTAAATTTCTTGCCAGGCTAAGTGACAGATGAGACAATTTACATCCACTAAGATTTCTGTAACCGGATGCAATAGCCTTGGCAACGAAATTCTACCAAATGAAAAGTATCAGATTGCGCAGAATGGTGTTCATAGCCAGTGGGTCTCCCCATCGACTTCCCTGGGAATTGTGCCAAGATAAAAGGCGTAGAGTTTCCATTGCTACTTTTTGGTTATAAACTGCAGCTTTTTGAGCTCTCATTAGACTAGGAAAGTTGATTGCCTATAACAAGCTTCTCTGACCGACACTGGCAAGCCTTGAGACCACTCCTGATCCATCACCATGGAAGTCCTACTACACATTAATATAACTCCTATTCTGCATAATTCTCTCTTTCTTTAACATTCCTCTGCTTTTCTCTCTGTTCTGTTTTTCCATTTACCCATTCTCCCATTCATAGTTTTTCTACCTCCTCTCCCATGTAGAAAATAACTTGCATAAAAATCACACAATTAGGGGCAAAGTCAGGAGACAGTGAATTACAGAAGCAATAATATTTCCTAGGGGCAGAAGGAGATTTTTAAACCATATCTTATCTAGGCCAGATAGTTAAGCGTTTAAATACAAATTTTCAAAATTGATGCATAGATACCAAAAAGAATATGGGAAAAATAAAAATCTGTGTAAAAATCTGTGACCATTGTGGACATGGAGTTGAAACAATGGATATAATTACTTTGTAATATGTAGGATCTCTTTTTTTCTGTTGTGAGAGACATTGAGGAAGGGCAAGCTGTCAGATAAGGTGGTTTGTTTCAGCTGATGCCTCCATAGACTGCCACAGGCAAAAGACATAGCCGGTAGTGTACTCTCTCCCTACCTGTCTGCTCCACATTCAAAATTGCAACCTGAAAACCAGGGGCATCACCAACCAGAAACAGTGAAAAGAGACCACAAAACCCACAAATGTTCATTTGCCTTGCATTTATTCTAGTTGCCTTCACTGATAACCCAATCAGGAAGTTGAAACAAAGCAATTATTGTTTTTCCACTGTTATCAGTCTATAAACTATGGATATGCTGTTAAGAATAAGGCACAGTACATAGAAAAGCTTGGCAGGTTAACTTCAACATGGAAAAGGACTTTAGTTCTAAATAAGGCAGAGGTGACAAATTTGAAGAGTTAAGCACAATATATTGATGAGATAATAACCAAGAAAATACCATCTAATAGTTATAGCAATAATACTTAAGTACTTGCTAAGTGCTACTGTGAAGTAGATAGTACTATTGTTATCACCACCCCCATTTTAGAAATGAGAAAACTGAGGTACAAAGTAATTACATGATATTTGTGCAAAGTCACACAGCTAATAATTGGCTTAGTTGGGATTTGAACCTGCTCCAGGGTCAATGCTTTAAACCATTAGCCTATGGTTCCATTAACCTTTATGAAATTTCTGTGCCATACAAATGAAATTAAATATTTGCAAATTATTTAAGGCAGAATAGTGTAATGCCAACAAATGAAATATTTCATTTGTGCAGGGCATAAAATAATCCTTTTTAAAAAAATAAATCAGTCGAAGATCATTTGGATTGCTTTGTTGCTTTATAAATATTAATTAAACATCTATTTTTAAATCCCATCATTTAATTATGAAATGATATATATTTTTGTATCTTGATACAATTCTCTTTTCCCTCATTCCAACACAGGTCCTTAAAAATGGAAAAATTCAAAATTAAACCTCTGTTCTTGATATTGAGGAATAGAGAGAAATAAGTACACACTATTAACTAGGCATGATTTTGGATTGATATCTCTTTGGAGTTCAGTTATGGAACGAACGTGTTCAATGTTGAAGCTCTTAGGGAGGCTTAATAGCACTTTGAACAGTAGCATTTCTGAACTCATAGGTGACACAGCCATTTGTTCTGTGAGTGGATTTTGGGGGAGTGTGAAAAGGACCTGGCAAATAGGAAAGATGGTAAAACTGAAGGTCTCAGGATATGGAAGATATAAGTAAGAATTAATGTTTCATAAAGACAAGCTAACCTCAACTCTTTTAGTGTGATAAGGATGCAACTAGAAGTCCACAGGACCAGAAACTAGTCCTCCCTCTGCCATTAATGAGCTGTCTAATTGGAGGAAAGGAACGATCTCTGAGTTCTTCATTTTCCAATCTATAAAACAATTAATGGAATAAATAACGGTTGCTAACCCCTTTGATAATCTAAGAAAAGCTCAAAGTCTTTCTCTTGATAAATGTGCAGGCATAAATTCAATGGAGTTAGATCTTGGACCCCTAACCTCATCATAGAACCCAGGTTAAAAACTTGTAAATAAAATCCCTCGAATTCTTTGCAATACCTACTCTGGTGATTCTGTTAATTTGTAATGCTGAGAAGTTGAGATACGGTGGGTTCATTTTCTTGTTTGGGAGCATGGCACAGAACATTGAAAAATGTGGGAACGGCATGAGACAGAGGGTTGAGAAGACTATTGGGCTAGTTAGGACAGTCACTCAATGGAAAAGGGGAAGTCATTGAAGAGATAGCTCTGCTCTGTGCTGAAAAAACTGGATTGAATTGACAAGGTTGCTTGTAGGGGAGAGGGGGTGATGAAGAGTTTAATTTTGCTCTCCAGCTTTAGCATACTGTGCTCTATGCATTGGTCCAGCCTGTCTAATCAGGATCTCATTAAGGAAGAGCTTAGCATTGTTTGAGTTCTCTTTCCCACAGCACAACTAAAAGTAAACAGCAGCCAAAGATAAACAAGGAACGTTGCTTTTTCCTGTGTTGTACAATAGTAAGTATAATTTACTGACAATATCGTTGGTGGTGTAAATACTGAATCTTACAATGAACTTTTTTTAAAGGGTACACTGGCTTCTAAGCTCTACCAAGCCAACCAGCAGACTTTGTTTTGTTGCTAATGGAATTTGTTTTCTAAATCAGGGTTTTTTAAATAGCAGGCTTTGAATGCTGGAGGACACAAGTCACCCACTTGCTACTCAGGTCCAGCTTTGTTTTGTTCTGTTTTTACTTTTAATTCTTTAAACCAGTGAATGGCAGAATTTCAGTTTTTCTCTGCTTTTGTTTCTTGCAAAGGAAGTAGAGAAGATAGATTTATGAGTAAAGAATAGAGCTATACATCCCTGCTTCTGAGTATCCTATGAGGCTACCTAGGTAATGATTTAGGGAAAGATTGCTACCAAAATCCCTGAAACTATGAACCAATTACCCTCTGCCCTTCTATCTCTCATATCCAGCTATCCATAAACCCAGATAGAGGACCTGACTTCATAGAACCAAGGGTGGCCCTGGTTTGTGCAAGAAAATTATATTTATCTGCTTCATAGTTCCTTCTTGATTGATTTCTTATTTACTCATGGCTATATTTGATATCCTTAAAGTTGGTCTTGGTATCTTTTCATTTTGCTTTGTCTGTGTGGTTCAATGCACACCCTACCCCTAAGCTTATTTTCCCAGTAATGGCGCCTATTTATACATGACCAGACTTACCTAACACACTAGATCTACCCTAATCACCCTGTGACGTCTTGCTCTGCTCCAGTTTAAGATATCTCTACCTTCAAGGACCAGCCTCTTTAAACACAACCTGTTCTGGGAGGACTTAACCATGTCACCAAACATGACTGAGCCAAAGTGCAACAAGTGAAAAAATTAGACTTTTTTTCTTTAGTATTTTTTAAAGAAATATACCATAGGTACAATTCAACTCCCCATTCTAATCCTTCCTTTATGAAAACTGGAGTATACTCTTTCCATCCATATTTTTATATTCTTCATGACCTAAACGAAGTATTCATTTATGTCAATGTACCTCCTTTTCTGTAATTTGCTTATTTAATCTATATAATGTTTTGGAGGTTATTCCAAATGATACATATACCTTTAGTTCACTCAAACTGTTCTTCTTTAAGCCAAGGTGTGAATATAATATAATTTATTTCTCCAAGTTATCAATAGATAGACCTGTAGATTTTCCTGAATTTTTCATATAACTTAGCTTCAGAAATCTTGCAGTCTAATGGTAGTGACAGGCTTTAAACAGATAAGCCTTAAAATGATTAAATGCAATTTGGATAAATTCTACCAAAGGAGATGAAATGGATTTATGAAATTATTACTATATATTAGGGGTCTTGATCTAGGTTTTGATGTCAAAGAAAGTATACCTGAAGAAGTGACATTGAAAACAGTGGCCTATCAGAATATAGGCTGAACATCCCTAATCTGAAATGCTCCAAAATTTGAAACTGCCCTAAGAATAAAATTCCACACCTAACCTTATGTGACAGGTCACAGTCAAAATGTGTTTCATGCACAAAATTATTTAAAATATTGTATAAAGTCACCTTCAGGTTATATGTATAAAGTATATATGAGAAACATAAATGAATTTCTTGTTTAGACTTGGGTCCTATCCCCAAGATATTTCATTATGTATATGCAATATTCCAAAATTTGCAAAAATCCAAAATCTGAAACACGGCTGATTCAAAGCATTTTGGGTAAGGTATACTCAACCTGTAGTTGGAATTATCAGGTTAAAATAGGTAATTCAATGTTCTGGGTAGAAGGAAGACCCGATTGAATGATGGAACCCTGTATTATTGAAGGAACTACAAGAAGGCTAGAATTCCTAGAGCAAAGTAAGATAAGCAGGAGCCAGATTGCATTTGGGATTTGATCATGTGATGGCAATGCAAAGACACTGAAGGGTTAAGAAAGAAAATGACCTCATTATATTTGTGTTTTTAAACACCTCCCCCCATTGTTGTGTCAGGGACAGGTTGTAGAGTAATGGGTAAAAATGCAAACAGTGGAGTTGAGAGCTTATTGCTCTAAACCAGGCAAGAAGTGATAGTGATGGGACTGTAAACAGTGGCATTGTAGATGAAGAGAAATGAATGGATTCAAAAAATATTTTTATAAAGTATAGTTGTCAGACCTGGGAGATTGATTTGATTTAGAGGGAGAAAAAGAAAGTGGTGGATGATTCTCAGATTTCTGGCATGGGCAGCTGCACAGGCAGAGTGCCTAGAAAGAATTAACTATCCTCTTGGGGATTTATCCCATAAATTCACTTCTATTTCAGTGGCAGCAAGCATTTTAGATATACACACATAGGGAACCTGATTCTCTCCAGAGCCCTAAGAACTAACTTTGGTGCAGATGAAAGACAAGCTGTAGGGAATTAAGATGTCACGCGTACCTTCTAGCCTCAAATGTACAGGTCTTTTTTGCTTGAATTCACAAAAGAAAGAATGTTTTTGTGCTATCCTTTGGTTAAAAATTACACCTCTCATTTTCCTACCAGTATGATCCCTTTCAAACCGTATAATTGAAAGTGGCGGATAAAGTCATCATTGATGCTTCATGTGTTGATTCTGATTAGGTTTATGTCCTTTACTCATGCTGTCTTTACTCATACTGCCTACAGACATTCTGGATGTATAATTGATATTCAACCATATCAAATATTGAGCCTGATGTTTCCAATATGTAAGTTATTCCTTAGGATTAAGGAACTATTAGAAGCCTCTTCTTGGAATATTTAAAATGCAGTGGACAAAAATCTAACTCAAGCTAGCATAAGAAAATGTATAGCTCATGCAGATAAAAACCTTCAGAACAGGGTAGGATTCAGGCAGCTCTAGATACAAAAGGTGTCCTCAGGGTGCTGTCTTGCTCCATGACTCCCTTCTGGAGTCCTCTGTTACTTTCATTTTGGGGTAGGCTTTCTCCAGGGAGCAGAAAAGGAAAGCACTGGTAGCTCTGGGCCTACATGGTTCATCTGATTTCTCAATGGAGAAGTGTGTTGCTTTCCCACCATGAAAATGAGAAGACTGTTTGAGTCATGTACTTATCGCTGAACCATGGCCAGGAGGTTGAAGCTATGATTGTCCAACCTGGGTCGCCTGTTCGCCTTGACCAGTTTAACCTGAATTATATTTGGTTCTAGTTCTCATCTGTTCTCTGCAAGAGAGGATATTATGCCCGAATAGGGGGAAGGAAAGATAGATGGATATGCAACCTAACAAACAAACAGTAAATGTCCACTTCAGATAAATCAATTGGGAAAGTGCTGAAACTTTATATCAGAATGATTTCAATAAGGGCAAATGTAGAATTGCAGACCTGGAAGATTAAAACAAGGTATACATGTATAAGATAAATAAAAAGTAATTAAGCAATAATACACATGAAAATATGGAAAGACTGTAGTATTTCATTTGTGAATCAGTAGGTGTCAAAGTTTTAAAAATAAGGAAATACAAGGATGAATAAAAACTATGTATAGAATATGGGAATGATGATTTAATTTTGCTAATTTACTATCCTTAGATTAGATCCTTGTATCTAAGGTGGGACTTCTCAGCTAAAGAAAAAAAACTGAAAACAACTTGAAAGGATCCAGAAGAGTTCTATGAAGATGAGTAATGGGTAGAAAATAAAATTTAAAAATTAGTAAATATTTATTTAGTGCTTTGTCTATGCAAAATAAAGCCTTTTAAGGAGGATAAAAGACAAAAAATTATTACAGTAAAAGAAAAATAGAATGCATATATGGTTCTAATTCTGGGAAAAAAATGTACCTATTTTTCTTTTTGCATCTGTACTCAAGATAAAACAGAATCAAAGAAGTTCAAGACAACACATGAAGCATTCAAATCAGAAATAAAGAAATTTTTTCTTAACTAGTAGTTAATACGTGTTGGAATGAATTTCAGGCCTTCTCTGGGATCTTTTAAAATAAAGTTCCTTCTCATATGTCTAGCCTGTGGGACATCGTACTGCTCAAAGGCAGGTAACCGGTTAGATGAATATCAGCTTCATGAGGGCAGTAATCACAGGTTGTGCAAATTTGCATCCTAGGGGTTAAAGCATAATAGACTCTAAAATAATGCACTCAGTTGTTAATTATCTGTGTATGGAACTTGTTATGAGGATCTATCAAACAAATATTATATGTATACTGGTGTTGTCATCATACATGTAGCAGAAATCCAGACTTTCTAGCTACTATGTTTCATTGAATAGAAGCTAGATGTGCTATTAATCTAAGTAAAAGATAATGACAATTTGATACTGGTGTAATTTTCAGTTATCTGCAATTTTGGATCATCTGATCCATTGTCTCCATTTATTTTCATTAACTAAGAGTTCATTTTAGCAATAATAATGAAAGATAGGGTTTATTAATAAGTTATACTGGTTATAAAGCACATTGTAATAACACATTTATGAATAGAGTCAAAATGGAATTGAGCAATAGGATTTGGGTTCAGCAAAGAAATTTAAGGCCCACCTTCTACCCTATATTCTCTTCTTCTCTAGTCATTTCATTATTTAAGTGATAATGAAGCTGATGCCTACCTATGTTAAGTTACTTTCCCAATGTGAAATAGCGTCTTTATTTCAGAAACTGGACTAGAACCTACTTGAAAGAAGAAAACTTCCTGAAGCCTGAGGAAAGTTTTCCGAGGTCATATCTTAACATAAATATGATGTTTAATTGGTCAATCTCTACCTTCATACCATTGTGAGACTCAATTGATATGTAATTTTCATGATGTTCTGAGAACAAATTCAACATGACGTTAAAGACATGCTTAATATGTTTGCTTTCCCTTCTCTTTATATATAAGGAAAAGTATTAGATTTGAGGAGAACTTAGGCAATTTGACTAAAATTAGCTCTCCATTTGGAATTAGTTTTAAGGCTGAAGAAATTTGGAAGTTATTTAACTTCTTTACAGATGTTTTAAGATTGGGCTCTTAATTTTACTGATTTACCTGTGATCTAATTAATCCATATACCAATGACCCAGGAAGACATGCTCATTCAATTAAAAGATCTCCCAAGCCCAGCCTGAACTTCTCTGAAATCAGTCGAGTAGTAAATGGGTTATGAAAGGATTGTGCTTTACTACAGAAAATATTTTTTATTTTAAATAATAAAAATAATCAAGAAATCATACTGTTGGGAGTCACCATAAATGGTAATGAATTATAGTAAGTATCACAGTACAGTCAATATATCAAAAATAATGTCTTTTTTATAGCTACCACTCACATTAGGGCCAGAACTGTCCATTTTGACATGAGGAAACATGCCTACCACCTTGGATATTCAAAGAAATGTTACATTGCTTAAGCAGGATAAATTCTGAGTTTTAGCCAATCACATTGCAGAGAGCTATCTTTAAATATTAAATCAGGATAGTTTAATCTGAATAAAATTTCAGAATTAGAAAATATAGCAGTCTTTAAAAAATAATACCCTACACATTAGCAAACAATCTCTGTCCTGTTTCTTTTATGTAGTTGTAAAATTATGTATGTCAGGGTTTTAACAAACTTGTGCTTGTAGACCCATAAGTGGGAGGCACCTTAGACAGCAGCTTCCATGACAGTTTTACATGTGATTCAAGTGCTGAAAGGCTTCACTGTTTTGCTCCAACTCTTTATTGAGATCCTTAAAACTTGATTTCTGGATTTTTTTTTCCTTCCCAAGAGAACAAACAAGCTATAGTTTGAGCCAATAGTAACCCCAAGCCTTTTTATTAATGTTTGCTCAGCAACAGTCTGAGCTTTGTATGGTTGCTTTGTCCACAGCTCATTGTGTATCTGCAATTTCCTGTGCACCATCTGGGAAAGCCAGATGTAATTCTTATGAGAAGAGGCACCAAAGTTGCATCTCTTCTTCATTATTTCAGATGTAATCAAAGAAGTAAATTTCTAGCATGTTATTGGCTGTACTACAGTGGAGGTGTCTATTGTCTGGACACATCCATTTGTGTTCATTTTCTTCTAGAGGAATTTTTATTCCAGATATAGTTCTATTAAGTATTACATTGGTTCGAGCTGATTAACCTTAATTTTTTAAAAGCTAATATCCTTGTGTCTTGATGGTGGTACTCTTTGAGGCTGCAGAAGTTTTTGCTACAACTTTTGTAAGGAGGCATTGCTCAGAGCTCAGCCCCAGCAGCCTCCTTGTTTAGAGAGAAAGTGTGCACAGTAGTTCAAGAAGGGACTCGAGCCAGATGGGCTGCTTGGGTTCAAACTCTGGTTCTGCTTCCTCCTAGGATTTAACCATGAGAGGTTAAATAACCTCTCTTTCCCTCGGTTCCCCCAACTGTAAAATGGGGATGATAATATTAGTAACTATCTCTTAAGATCATTATGAGGATTAAATGAGCTATTCTAAGTGATTACTGAGAAGAGTACATAGTAAGCAATACTCACATGTTAAGTATTTTATAGCTGTTCCTATCTCAAGGTTTTTACATTTGCTATCTCTTCTATCTGGAATGTTCTTTCAGATATTCACATGGCATGCCCTCTCCAAATGTTACTCCTCAGAGAGGCCTTCTTTTCACTCCCTAGTCTTATTTGGTGTTTTATTTTCTGTTAAGCCCTGATCACCACCCAATATTATATTTTATATCTATTTCATATTTCTAACTCTTTATTTCTTGAAAAATAATATAATCTTAGTAAGGTCTTTTGTGTAGGACTGTATCCCCAAGTCTTGAACAGTGCCTGGTATATATTTACATTAGAATACATTTCTACAGATGTATGGATCTTCCTATCAGAACTCTGTAGAACATAAAATAATCACCGTTACTCCAACACGAATTAGATCCTGGCTTTGAACTATGCTTACAATGTGCTAAACAACACCAAGCTCTTATGTAACACTTAAGAGTGCCTATAGTGATTCATAACATAAGCCTGATCTTTTAGTTTGACTTCTCAAAGTCAATTTTGTTTTCAATATAAATGAAGTTAAACATACACTTGAAACCGGAAAAGAAAATGATATAAATTTAAAAGATTTAAGACATTTCTTCACAAACAAAGATGGTAATACTTTCTATCACTGGTAAAGAAAACATCGGTTTTTTAAGTAGCAATCACTTAGTATGCATTTATTTCAGTATTACTATTAAAAATTACTTACTCACTTTCAACTTTGAGTCATTCAACAATGAATTGTTGTTAGAGCTGTTGCTTTAAAATGCAGAATGTCGGAAAAATGGAAGACCTCCTAACCCATAGCAGAATTGCACTTGCTTTGATATTGTTATTTCAATATTGTCAAAGAAAAATAAATTGACTTTGCCTTTTGAAATTTTATCTAGATACAGGCTGGCAGTACCTTAAAGATAAAAGAACAAATGTTTCTTCTTTCTTGAACCTTTATCATGTACCAATATGTTTAGCATTGAGCAGTATACAAAAATGCACAAGCTAAAGTCCTATTTTTGAAAGGCTTATAGTCTGGAACAACAAGACAGAAAAACCATAAGTTATCAATATGTATCAGTAAATCATTAGTTTCTAAAGAAATTCAGATGAAGGAAAGATCATTGCAGGTGGCTGAAGTCAAAGAAGAACTTGAGGAGAGAGGGATGCTTTAGCCAAGCATTAAAGGATGAAAAGCATTTTATTATACTAGGTAGTTTGGAAGGAGGGGAGGACATTGCATGCATGAAATACAGCCTGGACTAAGATAAAATTGGCAAATTAGCATGACCCAAAAGTCAGAGCAGGTGGTTTGAAGTAGGGATCATCCAATGGCCAGAACATATTGTGCCAGGTTATTGATAACCTTACAAATGTAAATACCACCTTTCTCTGACGGGATCCCTATACCTACACTTTAGTAAGTATATGCACTTTAGTAAGTTGGCAAATATATAATTTTTTAAAAATACAGTATATTTCTACTCATATTTAGTTAGGGGTCTTTTGATCAGAAATGAAAGAAATACATCCAAGCTAAATCTGTAAAAAGAGATACTCTTGTAAGGATACACCAAGGGTCTCATGAAAATCAAAGGCAATCACCCAAAATACAGATAGGTCTCTGGCCAAATCACTTTTAGTAAAATTCAGCATGAGAAAGGCCCATATTAGACTTCATAAGTCAAAATTTGGTGACCCCCATAGAATAAAATAGTACTGATCTAGGAGATCAGAGATCTGGATTTGAGCTCTGGTTTCCACACCTGCTAACTGTGATCAAATTCCTTAGCCAAACAGCTCCTTGTTGTTATAAAGGGAATAATAATATCTGCAATCAAGACCTTTTTTTCTCTCTCTTTACATGCAACTAATGTGTCAGGATTCATGCTGTCTAATCATGAAGCAATACTATTTTGCCACTCACTGTTTCTTTATAAATCGTTCAATATGAGTAGTTTTCAGCTGGGTATGGTGGCTCACGCCTGTAATCCTACCACTTTGGGAGGCCAAGGTGGGAAGATTGCTTGAGGTCAGGAGTTCAAGACCAGC
>VBSM01002608.1:33140387-33273010 GCA_008086735.1 Cheirogaleus medius
AAGAAGACTTCTGCCCCTGGATAAAACCTCGGCAACCCTTTTGAAACGTCTAATCATTCTTAGGAAATAGAAAGTCAGTCACAAAAACTATCTTGATTCAATTATTTAAAAGTTTAGTCCCATGGAATTGTCAATGTTGCTAATTTCATTCAGTTAGGACAACTGTCCTTGCAACAGCAGGAACTTACTAAGACGTAAAGCTTCCTGATAGGGAAAATGGTATGGTTAGCTTCTGTTTCTCTGCCCCTTTACGCCTCTGCTAACTAATCTTTATTTCTGCTTCTCCAGGGTTGGAACATGGGAGGGAGAATAGGGAAGGGAGGCAGGAAAATACTGGCATATTTATCTAATCGGTGCTGTCAGAAGTTGGCTGCTATCCCCTAGATAGTTGCTTATTATTTGCACAGTTTCTAGCAGCTCCATACCTTCAACCTCTCTCTGCTAAAGCCTATTGGCCTTTCTAGGAGGTTCCATCAGACAAGAGCTAGAATCATCTCATTCCAGCTCTCTCTTGCACAATGCACCAGAAACATCTGTGCATTGACCCAGAAACTTTTGAAGTTCAGGTTTACCCAAACTAACCACCTCCTCTTCTAGCCTGCTACGCGAGTAGCAAGCCAGCTCCAGGGCACATAGTCAGCCCTACACAGCATGATTGTAGTGCTCTCTCTCTCTCTTTCTGGTGCATGTGCATGCAAAAACAAACAGATAGATAGATAGATAGATAGATAGATAGATAAAAACTATCTCTTTTCTAAACTTCTTTGTTTCTCTCTTTCTCTGTTTAATACCCTTGACACGTGAAGGTTTTAAGAGATAAGCCTGTTCTCGCCATGTAGTTTCACATCTACAGTGCTTTCTGTCTTCCAACTTACTCTGATATCCGATACCTCAGGGTCTTGACCAAAACTTCCATTTCAACAAGTTCTATCTACTTTTGTTAAAATGATTTTAAAAAGTGAAAATCACCAAAAAAAATTAGAGCTTCTTTGTGTCTTCAGTGGTTAGCCAAGACTAACAGAAGTTTATTTTACTCTAGTTATTTTGCCTGCAATTCCATGAAACCACCGCAGATGGAAAATTGTAACTGGATTTTATCCAAGTTATTTAAAACTCCAGGCTTGTTGGTGCAGCTCTCATATTATAGCCTATACTTGCAGTGCATTCTACCTTTCTGTTAAAAAAAAAAATTAATAGTAGACCAAGACCACTGAGCTGAATCAACTGATAATTATCTATGTTAACAAATACATTTTTAAAAGTGACCTAGTTTAAAGATTTAGGAATAATTTCTAGGTAAACCATTAAATCTTTTCCCCTTAACATAGAGTTTACAGGACACAACACTGGTTTATCTCCATAAACCTTAGCAGTAAATAAGTAATTAGGTTATTCTCAACTTGCTGTCTATTTGAAAGCACATGATAATATTGCAACTCCTTTTACCAAACTATTAGAGTAATTGGCAGTGAAATGTTGAAGAATGTAAGAGGCAAAAACTAGGTTGGAAAAAGCATAAGCTGATCTTTAAAAGACCTTGTAAGAAGTTTTTTTTTATTTTTAATATTTATAAAATAATTCAAATGGCATTCTAAATAAAGGAAATATTAATGATTTGTTGTGAATTCAAAATTAGTAATAATGGGTAGTGTGTAGTTAATTTCTATTTATTATTTATCCCAAGATAACTTTTTTTTTTTGGTGGGTTCTCACTATGTTGCCCAGGCTGGTTTTGAACTCCTGAGCTCTAGCAATCCTCCTGCCTCAGCCTTCCAAGTAGCTAGAACTGTAGGCATGCACCTCTGCGCCACCAAAATGACTTTTCTAATTGATGGTGATCCATCACTTATAATGGTAGTGGAGGTGAAAGTTGGATTTTTCTAGGAAGTGAAGTGTTTAGGACTTAAAATTTTCTTCCAACTGATATATTTCCACATGCTCAGTGTTTCCTGAGTGTGACTCAAAATTGATGTGTTTGTTTATGGATTCGTGAGGCCAACTCTCTATTTAAATGCATTGTCTGATGATACAGGGTGTTTCCTCCATTCTTTTGAAAAAATTATGAAGTCTAGGCTGAGTGGACTTTTCACACTTAGGATGACAGCAAATTATTCCAGCATTTTTTTTAAAAGTCTTATTTTTAAACTTTCCATATGATGGTATACTTGGAACAAGGTAGCCCATTTGGATTAGTAAAATAAATAAGAAAATACATACATGCTGCCCTAAATGGCCACACATGGACACTTGTTGCACTGTACATTAATAAAGAATTGAAACAAATATTATCATTCAGCGTAATTACTGGATAGCTTGTGTTTAGGAAAACACTGGGATTTAAGGGATGACTATAATCAAATGAAATGGATTTTAATAAGAAAGAAAGTCAACCTTAGGCAAATTTAAAGTTCAAATCACAAATATCTCTTGATTATTTTTGAAAGGAGGGTGCTTTAGGTAAAAGAAACAACCTGGTGTAAGTTAGAATAACAATACAGTATTGCGAGTTCCACGGGGCTGACTTTGGGACTTGAGCATTTTGGATTTTGGAATCTGTGGGGAGTCCTGGAACCAATCCCCCATGGACACATAGGGATAACTGTATACGAAGTTTAGAAACACCTCATAAAATTGTGCAGAGTTGTCAGTTATCCAATGCAACTATTCCTCTGACATGAGTCCTGTGCTGGCCTGCCAGGGAGAATTCTAGATGTCCTCCTCCAGATCCTGCAAATAAAAAATCAGTAAAATAATTAAGCATACCAATTTGGGTACTTGTGTTGACAATGAGGCTCTATATGTTTCAGAAATAAAGTGATAGGACTTTTTTCCCAGTTGGGTGGGGTGTTCCTTGGGTGGTATGCTGCCATTTGAGGACTAGCATTAATTTGGAACAGAAGCATGTTGGAAAGAACACTGGAACATTAATTTGGTATATCTTTTTCTGTTGTGCTGAAAGAGACATCTGTAATCTAGTTCACTGATTCAGTAGTAGAAAATCTCAAATCTGTGTGGCTTCTAAATGGGGGACCTTATATACCTCTCTGACCCTCTCACATAAAATCAGCAATTCCCAGCACTTTATAATAACCTATCCTATTTTATTTTCCATCATGGCATCAACATCAGGTGTAGTATGTATATATTTATTTGCATGCTTTTTCATGTTTTCTGTCTCTTAGATATCTGTGTCAGATTCCAGCTGTTGCTTAAAAGGAAATTTTTATTTTTTACAATTTTTATAATAACTTAGCTCAGGACAAAGTTAGATTAAAAAGAATTAAGAAAAAGTAGTATCCCCTAGAGTGTAAACTCCAGGAAGGCAAGGACTTTTTGTTGCTGTGGTTGTTCACTGCCTTAACCCTTGAGCACTCCCCGGTAAAGGTGCTCAAGAAATATTCATTAAATGAAAGAATGAAGATTATAATGCTTGTCCTATGGATTTATCATGAAAATTAAACTAAAGATTGCACACAAACCTAACACAAGATCCAGCATGAGACATAGAATCCAAAAACCCTGAAAGGCCCCATATGGCACCCAAAGTGCCAAACTTGACTTTTATTTATTTATTTGATGCACCTCTAACCATTTATTTATTTATTTATTTATTTTGGATACAAGGCTTTATTATTATTATTTATTATTTCAGCATATTATGGGGGTACAAATATTACGGTTATGTATATTGCCCATGCCCCCTCCCCCCTCGAGACAGAGCCTCAAGCATGACCATCCCCGAAACGTTGCACATCTCACTCATTATGTTTGTATATACCCATCCCCCCTCCCCCCTCCCACCCGCCCGACACCCGATAAATGTTATTCCTATATGTCCACTTAGGTGTTGATCCGTTAATACCAGTTTGCTGGTGAGTGCATGTGGTGCTTCTTTTTCCATTCTTGAGATACTTCACTTAGTAGAATGGGTTCCAGCTGTATCCAGGAATATACAAGAGATGCTATATCACCATTGTTTCTTAAAGCTGAATAGTACTCCATGGTATACATATACCACATTTTGTTAATCCACTCATGTATTGATGGGCACCTGGGTTGTTAGCAAACTTGACTTTTAAATATATGAACTTCAACTCATAAACTAAGAGATACTGATTACATGGATGTTTTAAATATATTCAAATTCTAAAAATTATACAAATGATCCCCGACTTATAATGGTCAAACTTACAAGTTTTAGATTTTAAGATGGTGCAAAAGCAATATGCATTCAATAGAAACTATACATTGAGTACCTGTATAACCATTCTGTCTTTCACTTTCAGTATAGTATTCAAAAAAATACATGAGATATTAAACACCTTTTTTTAAAAAAAATAGGCTTTGTATTAGATGATTTTGCCCAACTGTAGGCTAATGTAAGTGTTCTGAGCACATTTAAGGTAGGCGAGGCCAAGCTATGATATTTGGTAGCTTAAATGTATTAAGTGCATTTGAACTTAAGATATTTTCTACTTACAATGGAGTTATATCTCAGTAAGCATCTGTATGCAGCATCCTTGTTTTTATAAGTGAACTTTTTACAATGATGAGAACCTCATTATGATTTCATTAACAATTGGCCTTATGTTTGGTTTATAAAAACTTTTTTCATTTAAAAGATGGAAGAATATTGTAAACATTTTACCTAACCATAGCCCAAAGTCTACTAGTGACTTTATTTTATCAGTATCTTGGTATTTATTTGATAATTATACCCAAACTATAGAATGAACTTACTGGCTTTTCTTTTTCAAAATTAATCTCAAGGAAGACCAGAGGCAGGGCTTCGCTTAGAACTTTAAACAAATACAAATGTTAACATCAGTGTCTCTGCAGTAAGTAATTTATAAGGCTTGAAGAAAGGAAATTACAAAGCATAAGACATCTGATTTTAGCTTATGTGATAGCCTGATGGCCTCTATATTTTCTTGAACCTTTCTCCTAAATATGATGCATTTTAGAATCTAACTTTTAAAAATTACTTTGTAGTACCATTTATTGAATGGGTTTTAGTGTTTTTTGTGGTCTGTTTTGTTGATAGCATTGAAAAAAAAAGAGAAGCTTTGTCATAATTCTTTGCAAGGTACCTACACGCTGATGGCTACACTGCTGTAGGACTGTCAGGAGAGTCAGCTTTTAGACCTAGCATTGTAAGTGCCTTGTGTCTTGTTAAAGATGTCTATGTCAGACTCCAGTTATAGTTTAAGAGAGACTTTTATTCATCAATAAAGGGAAAATTTAGATTGAAAAGACAGGGGAAAGCAGTCTCAAAGGCCTATTCTCCCCCCAGGAATATTTTTCTTCAATATTCTTCAGTTTAGTACTATATCCAATATTAGTGCTTTCTTAAGTTCTTAAGTTTTGGTTGATTATACAGGCTAATAAAGGCAAGTGGAACTTTTCGAGGGGTGTTGAATTATTTTACCTCGACTGTCCCTCCCAAGGCCCCTCCACTCAGCTTTGATCTTGTGGTTCATGTCTTGTCAATTTCATTGGGTTGAAGGGTCCTGAGAAGGGAACATTGGTTTAGTAACTGCTTCCTTCCTGCTGTAACTTTGATTTCTAAAGTGTCTGGGGTTCTTTTAAAATTCTTATATGGTAGCTCTCTTAAGCTTTCCTCTACCATAATCCTTCACCCAGTCTATATTGGATGGGTTATGAAGTGATATGTGTGTGTGTGTGTGTGTGTGTGTCTAGGCCCTTTTTCTATTATTAGTAAAATACACAGTCCTTGTATTTTTGAACCAATCAAGCCCGTATTTTGATTCTATGTGTTTATTAATTCTTGTCCCTGCCCCCCCAAAATGAGGGCCCATACACAAATCCTTGGCCTTGACAGTTTTATGGCCCCAGAGGAACAAAGATTAATCATAATTATGTTATCTTCCTGAAAATTCTCGAGCCCTGCTTCCCTTTGTAAGTGCACAGATGATTCCTGAACCAACAGGAAGCAAAGTTGAGAAATTTTTGAGCATTGCTTTTCTTTGCCATTGTCCAGGAAAGGGACTATGACTCTCCTGAAACTGTCCAATTCATTTTCATATCAGGTTGTTAAAGTAACAAATGTCCTTCTTTATTCTAATCTCATTTTGTTCTTGGAATACATTATTTCACCATCTAACTTCCCTGCACAAAAAAACTCACTTCTTCTCTTGTGCTCCCGCCACACTGCAGGTGGTTTTGCTATCACATTTAACACATTGCACTAAGTTTACTACCTAGTGTGAGCCTCTCCTCCATACTAGACTCTGACTTTCTCCAGGTCAGCAACCACATCTTATTCATGACTGTATGTCCAAAGGATAGCAGATAGCATGCACATAGTTGTTGCTTAATAAAAACATGTAAAATGAATGAATGGCAATCATGTGAAAGTCAGTACTGGGTTTTCCATTACTATAAGATCAAGATTAAGAACTATGTCTATTATATGACACAATAGCCATTCTGCTCTCATACTGGAAAGAGTGGTGCTTCTCTTGAACTGCTATGTGTTTGTATGTGTGTGTGTCTGAAAGAGACCAAGAAAGAGACTCTGAAACAGCTGCTGAAGAGAACAAACTGGGATGACTGTGTAGCCTGTTATTAGCAAAGAGTATTTTGGTACCACACTCCTAGTTCAATCTTAGCTTATTTTTTCTTTGCCTTGTTTTCCTCATTTTTAATTTATTGTTTTATGTTAAGTATATGTCTTCATAAGCAACTTAAAACCTCTTAGGAACATTAGTTTAATTTCAGTATTTTACAGAAATAATAAAGAAGCACAGGGAAGATGTAGTACCTCTTCTCTAAAGAGGAAAGTATGGGGGAAAATCATGAGGATGTCATTTACTGCAGATATTGAAGTAATATGGTTGGAACCTGTCTTAGTCCATTTGGGCTGCTATAACAAAATACCATAGCCCGGGTAGTTTATAAACAACAGAAACTTATTTCTCACAGTTCTGGAGGCTGAAAAGTCCCAGATCAAGGTACCAGCAGATTAGTTGTCTGTTGAAGTCCTCCTTCTTGGTTTATAGACAGCTGTCTTCTTGATATAACCTCACATGGCAGAAGGGGCGAGGGTCTCTCTGGGGCCTCTTTTCTAAGGGCTCTAATCCCATTCATGAGGGCTCTGCCCTCCTGACCCAGTCACCTCCCCAAAGTCCCTCCTCTTAATACCATCATCACCTTGTGGGTTAGGATTGTAATGTTTGAATTTGGGGAAGATACAAACATTCAGACCATAGCAGAACCTTTAACAAAGCTGCCTCATCTCCAAAGAAAAGGCCTTCAGAATTCCAAGTACAGCAACACGGCTAGAGAATAACAGCTTAGTCACAGAAGAGGAGGCCACTGAGACTGTGTGTACTCCCCTGCCCTTCAAAGCAGCAACCACAGAGAACACACCTCTCAGTAGCTAAGTAATCTATATCCCAACATGAAGAGTTACTCACCACATCACCTGTCTGTGATTTTAGATCTACAATTTACTGCAGACAATTTTGCATTTCTTTGGCAGGACCAAATAGAGATTTATATTTTACAAAGATTGTATGTTTGCTCTTCTGAGAGATTGTATTAGACACTGGACTAGTGGTGATGATGACTTTGTGATTAAAACCTCTGATAAGCTTGCTGTTGTAAAAAAATAAATAAATAAAGATATTAACCAAATATTTGAGTGTCTGTCATATAAACCGGAATATGAATACAGTTAAATGCCATATATGTTTTCTATACATGAGTAGACATTACAGGGTTTCAGCAAAGTGAACTAATTCACATGCTAAAGTTATTGATAATAATTGTTGTCCTTTTTTGAGTCCTTGTCATATGCTAGGTGCTGTGTTAAGTAAGCACTTTCATTTAATTACCTCATTTATCCCTCACAACAAATTTATGGGAAAAAAACCAGATTTTATTCATATTTTACAAACAAGTCTACTGAGGCTCAGAGAGGTAACTTCACTCACCCACAGTCACACAGCTATTAATTAATAGTGCCAATGTTCAAAGCCAGGGCTATCTGGTTCAGAGCCCACATCTGTAAGCACTTCACTTTCTCACTATCTGCTTTGTGAAATCATCATGTTCTTCCTGTCTTCAATTCAGAATGTCTCAGACAGTGGTGGGTTTTGGTGTATTTCCACACAAAATCAAACCCTATTAGATTGGTCTCTGTCTTGGGGATAGTGGGCAGCAGAATCTTCAAGCAAGTCTTTGATTTAGAGATGATTTCTCCTGAGTCCTATCTTTACACCTAGGTACTAGGCCCCCATATGAGTCAGGAAGAGTAGCCTGACATTTGGGAAGATTTTTATCATTTAGAAGTACATGATACTTTCCCAGATGGCTTACATATCACACTCTTGAATTTCCAGCAGGTTTTAAAAATTATTTCCATTTTGTGGCACATGCAACTTTTATTTGAAGAAAGAGAGAAAAGGAAATAAAGAAAGGAACATATTAGTGGGCCATCATAAAGGGAAGTTTTTGAAGACATTAGCTTTAATTACAATTAGCTTACAATTAAGAAGTTAAGAATATCAGTCAGAAATATTTACTGACTATTAGAATGTGATTTTCTTTTAGTGAGAAGAAATTTAGAAAGTTCATAAAGAGACAGTCTTAATTTTTAAAGCAAATTTTGGACTACTTGGATTTTTCTTATACATTCATGAGTATGCTCAGAAATTAGTATTACTCTACTGCTCCCATTTTATTTCACTGCCCTGAGATCCTGTTGTTGAAACTACAGGACTTAAAAATAACAGGAACATCCTGTTGACAAAAATAAATTTCTCATGATAAAATATTGTTCAACTGAAGCCAATTGTTTTTGGAGGGGGAAGGGCCTCCGTGGGTGAGGGGTTTATGAGTGACAGAATGTTAGTTTGGATACATTGCTTGTACCTTACATCTTTGCTATATCTCTAACTGAATGAATTGTATTATTTTGTATGTTAATATGTGGTATCATTAAAAACTTTCTTTTCTTTTCTTTTCTTTCTTTCTTTCTTTCTTTCTTCCTTTCTTTCCTTTTTTCCTTCCTTTCTTTCGTTCTCCCTTTCCCCCATTCTCTCTTTCTTTCTTTCTTTTCTTTCTCTTTCGACAGGATCTCTCTCTGTCACCCAGGCTAGAGTGTGCACTGATGCAATCATAGCTCACTGTAATCTCGAATTCCTGTACTGAAGTGATTCTCCTGCCTCAGCCTCCTGAGTAGCTACAACTAGAGGCATGGGCCATTGCACCTGGTTAATTTTTTTTATTTTTTGTAGAGACAGGGTTTCACTATGTTGTCCATGCTATTCTCAAACTCCTGGTCTCAAGAGGTCCTCCCAACCTAGCTTCCCAAAGCACTGAGATTTTAAACATGGGCTATCACTCCTGGCTCTAAAAACTGTTTCATGGAAGAAATAAGTATGTCTAAGCTGCCTGGGTATTACTAGTGAGTATTATACTCAGAAATGTGATATTTAGTGTTATAGTCACTAAACACTTGATTTATTCAATAATTCCTAACCCCTGGGGATGCATATGCAAAGTAAAATGAAACACTTGGGATGCTTACTTAAAAAGGAATTTCAGATTATTAGCAGAATGTGGCCCCTAAAAATGTTTTAGGTTATTTTCCCATTGTCGGACTTATGCTTCAGAGTCCCGTTAGAATACTGACCAAGGAGCTTAGACATCCAGGTGCTTTACATCTAGGTTTTTTCACCCATAAAGCTAGAGGGAGGATGGGATGACTTCTGCTATTCCTTCTGATTCTAAGATTCTATGAAGAAATTATTTTCTTAATGAAAGGAGGAAGTGCTGTCATCTTTCTAGTGGGCAGCTCAGAACAATAGGGATATTCACAGTGGCTGGCTTTCTAACAGACAGCAGTCACCCCATCCAGAATGCAGGCTCTGAAAGGCTAGAAACACTGCCTCTTCTAGAAAACCATTAGGTAACCAGCCTCTTCCTTGAAGACACCCTCTGCCCTCCTTTTGGAGGCTTTGGAAGTTGGGGAAAGAGAGGAGGGATGGGAATATGGCAGTTCAGAAACTCTTAAGTTCCGATCCCTAGAGCAGCCCCTGAACCGACAGCTCAGTCCCCTCCTGCTGACATCCTTGGGCCAGACTGGCTTTCCAGCCATGGGTGGTGTGACCATGTCATGCTGGACTTCCTTGAGCATTACCTGCCTCTCTCTGACTGGCCCATAATTACCTTGACTTTTCAAACTGGAGCCAAATTTCAACACTGGTTTTTCAGAAACACACATGAGTCATGGGGAAAAGCAGCAACGGGAAAGTTTTCCTCCTTCCCCTCATGCAGAGGTGTTGTGGACACAAGCAGATAATCATAATTGCACAAATGAGTCACCTTAAACATCTGCTGATTGTTAAGGAATTAAAGAGGGGAAAACCTGGTTTCGCTCACCTGTTCCACAGTCTTTCCTGACTTACCCCCATTGAAATATTTTTTTCTTTCATTGAACTTACACTGCTTAGCACTTTTCCCTGACACGTAAAGAAATGTGATGAATGTTCACACTTCCTTCTGTACTACTTGGTATCTTCTTTTTCTTTGAATACTGATTGTCTTATATTCTGTATACATAAGGAGTTTAGTTATAGATGATAATAATCAGCATAGTTATCTTTTATTACCTAGAGCATGCCAGACTCTGATCCAAGATCTCTACAAGTATTGACTCATTTGGTTCTAACTGCACTCCTATGAGGTAGATGTTATTGTACACCCCACTTTATTTTTTGGGGGGACTGAGGTATAGAGAAGCTAAATACTGGCCAAAGTCACAAAGTCAGTAAGAGGTGTACCTGGGATTGTTCCAAATAGTCTGGCCTCAGAGCCTTCATTCATAGCGGTATTTTTCGGTAAGCAGAAGTATCCAAAACCATCAGCAAAAGGCTTCTCCCTGTTCTGTCCTTCCCCTCATATTATACCCTTTTTTGAGAAACTTCTTTACATAAATTATAAGTGAGATCACTTGATATCTGTCTATCTGGTGTCTAGTTTAGGGCTGTCCAACTTAGAACTTATAAAATGTTGCTTCTAGAGGTGAGGGGTGAAAAATTACTCATGAAATACAATGGACACGACTCAGGTGAGGGGTGTACCAAAAAACTCAGACTCCACCACTATATATATATGTAACAGAATTCAACTTGTACCCCCTAAATCCATGAAAATTTTTAAAAGTGGGGGAAAAGTGAAGAGAAAAAACAAGTTGCTTCTATGTCTGTATGATCCAATCCTTAGGATTTCAAAGCTTCAAGAAAAATGAAACTTTCATTTCTCCCTCAATATTGGGTATTCCATAAAAAGTGGGTAGAATTTTGGCCTCTGTCTTCTTTGCTTCTAGTTTTCCTTTCCTCTTCTGAAATTAATCCATGACCTCTATCTCAAATTTACTTCAGGTTTTTTGGCCCACATTTGTTAACCTTTTTAACATTTATTAGATATTCCTCATATGTTGGCAGTATACTATGGGATTTTATAATGTTCTCTTACTGTTACAATGTATTTTTCTTTCTCCATTATCCTTCAGGGAAGTAGTTATGCCTTTTATATTTCTTAAGTTTCTAGCTTTAACTACAACATTGCAGGGCATATAAACATGATAAATAAATATTAATTTATAGTAGTATCATAGATCAACTCTAGAAAACACTTAATATAAGCATATTAAAAGTGTTTAGACGTCTTAGAACACATTTACGATGTGCTAACCCATTATTCAACAAAGACCAGCATCCTTACATGCTTATTCAATAAGAAATTTAGGATATCAGGATGGAAATGGGCTCTGCAACAGAGCTGAGTGTTAGAGTTGAGACATAACTAGATTATCTACAACTTGAGTTAATGATCTTAAAGTGAGGGACACATAACCTCATATATTCACACTATCACTGTTTTCTTAGTAGTTAAATATTACCATTATTTCCAGAATTTTATGATCAAAATTTTAATAGTAGTGCAAGAAGGTATAAAGTGTATTTTAAAGAGTATGACTAACTTCAGTCAATGATTTCTTAATAATTTTAAGTCATCATGTAGAATCACCAGTAGTTACTGCGATGTGCTGTAAATGTTAACAGGACTATAGGTGGTACAAGGTATGGGCGTGACTGAGTGTTCACTTCTGCAGGGAGTGCTCTAGGAGTTTTTTTCCTGGAGCATTTTCAACTGTCACATAGAGCCACGTATGGGCCTAATTTCCAGGTCATTGTAATGTGGCCACTGTTCTGTAAAATGTGGTAGATAATTATGAGTTGAATTATCCTTCTACAAAATAATTCTTGCCCCTTTGAGAAATTGTCACCATTGCTGTGAGGGCTTTTTGCCACTCAAGACATCTACATCATTAATAGAGTGGCCAGTAGTGACACTCTGGTAGGCATAGACCTACACTTCCTTTCTCTCATTTTACATGGGCTATTTAAATGAAACATATACAAGGGTATTATAAGAGTATTCAGAAATGAACACTTCAAAGCCTACAAACTTTTAATCCGGAAAAGGAAATAAAATTTTTGCTAACATGTTGCATGGCCTGCAGTTTCTTCTAAGCTATTACTGAATGTTTTGAGGGTTTGTATTTTTTTTTGGACATCAATATATTTTTGAACATTAATCTTTTATTCCCATGGTCACCTCTGTAAATCTATTTTGTATAAAATTAGAAAGACTTTTAAATTGATTATTCTCAGATACAAGAAGGTGATATGATTGATCAGAAAAAACTTTTTAGCCATCCATTCAGAGGCTTAATTAGCAGAATGTTCCAGGACAATGACATTTTCCAGTACCGAACAATTTTGTTTTATGAGAGAACATAGAACATGAGCACATACAAAAATAACAAGTCAGCTTGACCTTACTCTGATGATATTCGGACAGGGCTTGATTCACTGGAACCTACTTGTAGTGAAGTTGGCAAGCACTGTCCAATAGATTGATTTCAACACTATCAACAAGTTGTTCAGAGAACAGACTGCTCAGACTTTAGTTTCTTAGAAAAAGCAACAGAAACATTTCATTTGGAGTACCATGATTTTCAAACTGTTTTCACCAACTATCTCTAACCTGTTAATACTTTGAGTCCATTATTTGTATTTGAATTATCTGTAAATATATTTTACTTTTGTAATGAGACAGGGATGTAGGCAACTCTGTCTTATTCACCAACAGCTGATTATATACAATATAAGGTGGTATTTTAATGTAGATAGTATATCTGACTACTTCAACATTTTAGACAATTTAATGTTAAATGAGTTAAAATATCTGCTCTTTTTGAAATAGATGAAATAATATTGCTGTGATATTTTCATTTTTCTTTCCTAAGTCTTCTCAAGGAATATAAGCATTTGACTGAGCTTCAAGTCAGTGCAAGTAAAAACAAAAAATTAAAAATATATATGTAAGTATATGAGTACATTTTAAGTATTTCAAAATGAACCTGATTCTTACTCTTCGGTCCTTTGGCTTCTTTCTGAGGCATTCATCAGTGCATAGAGTTAGTAGAGTGTGCTCTAAAGCAGGGAGACATGGTAGTGATATCCTACTGCATTTTCAAGAGCAATGTTTTTTAAAGACTAGTTGAATGTTCACTCCTTTTTTTCTCTCTTTATTATTTGCACACGAGCTACGTTGTAACTATGCCCATGATAGTTGCAGGTAAAAACCCACTAAAGTTACTTCAAGTAAAGGGGAGATGATGGTGGTTATAGAAGTATGCTACAGGTATTCCCATGGGTGTTCAAAAGCAGGACATCAGGAACAGTTGGACCTCAGAAGACCTGGAATTAGCCTGCTGGAAACCAATGCCACACCCTTTGTCTCTCAGGAACCACAGAGTTTCTCATTTCTGTGTGTAGGGAGCATCTGTTGTGAGCATTCTCCTCTTTTCCCCGCCTCTCCTCGACCCCACCTCATGCTTTCTCTGTCTATTTCTTCTGTACATCTATTTACTCCAACGTGGCCATTTGCCCTGACATCAACTCTAGTGCTCACCGCTAACTTGCAGCTATCGATGTCAAATTCTCAAAAGCAGAAAACTGGCTCAGCTCAACTTTTAGAGCAGAGTCACCAAGTTGTAAGTCAGGGGCAAGCCAGAATAATAGCTGTCTTTGTGTCAGGTACCCATCTCAGTGCTAGTCATCTGTGGCTGGGGGTGCGGGGACAGAGGTACATGGCGCAAGAGATGAAACCTTGAGCAATACAGGTAATTGTGGAACATGTCTCTTGCACTCACACTCACAAAAACCTTATTTCCTCAAGTATTGTTTAGATGCAGTAGAACTGAATATTTACCTCCTACCCACAACCACCACACCCCAGCACCCCTCTTCCCGTTTCCTTACACCAGTCTGCAGATCTGTTGTATCCTCACTCTATACTAGCTGTCCTTTTCTGCAATCAGAATGCTCAGATTGCTTATCCCAAGCTTTTATTCTGTTTTTCTATCCCTTTTGCTTCCTGACGTTTTTCTTTCTCACTGGTTCTGTAGGCTGCTATGACCACAGCATGCTGTGAAATCCAGGGTCTGATTCTCCTTGGGGCTACACAGCCACTTGGCTTTACTGCCTAAGAGCTGTAAAGATAAATTAATTTGTTAATTACATTAAGCTACTTTATGTCTAAAGAGAGTGGTAGAAGAGTATTTCTCAAACTTTTAATGTGGATTTGAAACACCTGGGGGTCTTGTGAAAATGCAGGTTCAGGAGCTCTGTGGTGAGGTATGAGCTTCTGCATGTTTAACAAGCTCCCAGGTGGAGCTGACAGATGAACAACACAAATTCCAGTAGAAGACACATTCAGAACTTCTGTGTACTTAGTGTAAATATAATCTCCTTGATGGGAGGGACCATGCCTTAGGCATCTTTATATGCCCTTCCGTGTTCAGCATTGCACCTGGTAAGTGATTGATATTTAAATGTTGGCTGGATTCTGATTGAGTTGAACACACATGAAATACAGGATTTTCTATGCCATTTTTTTAAAAGTGAGTGGTTTTCAAAAACTGCTAAAAGCAAATTAAATCAATAAACATTTCTTAATAATCTGGTTGTGTAAGCTCTTGAAGAAATACAAAGAAAATGGGTACAGTCCCTGCCCTCAAGGAGAACACTGGCCTGTTTACCACTCATATGCCCTAACTGGAATTGTGGAAATAATTTAGAAGTGTAGAGGTAGCAGTGAAGGCAAATGAGCTTTTTTATGGTACTAGCAATTTGACCTTTTATAATTTGTGTCATTGTCCCCATATATACAATAAAGCTAATAGGATTGTTTATGTGTGATAATGCATGAAAGGACTGAGTTTCATGCCTGGCACATAGTAAATGATTGCTAGATGTAGTAGCAGTAGTGGTAGTAGTAATATTTAAAATAGTCTTAATTATCAGTTAATTCAGTTTAGAAAAATATTTTGTTCCACTCTCCCTTTCTAAGTCCATATATTAATATTATCTTAATGCTCCATTTCACTTTGTAGGACTTATCTACAATTTGATCTTAATATTTTTTCTGTTTAAAGTATAAGCTTAAAGAAAAAATGCATTTTAGAATTTAGTTGATTCCCCTTGGCATGAAAACTGCTGTATGTTCTACAACAGAAAGACAGAAAGAGGAATATATTTTCCTACCTTGCAGCTGGTTAAACCCAAACTATATTTTCCCTTTTCTCCAGTGTTTTCATAAATTCATCTCTTTAAAAAAAATTAATGTGCTTAAAGTGTTTCCCTAAATCTCTCCATCTATTTTGGATAAACTAGGAAATGTATACATATGCACACAATACATGCATACATACATATATAAATTCACAGGTGAATAAAAATATGTGTTGAATAAGAGCATCATCTTTGGGAAAAAACTAAGTTGAATACACAGGAAAGGAATATTGAAATCATAAGTATTGGCTTAGATTTTACTTATAAATGATAAGCATCTGCATAATGAATAACGTCTGTATTTCAACTACTTAAGCCAATAAACAAATATAACAGATACATTTTATTCTCTTCACAAAGTAGAAACCAGTTTGCAATAAATGATGAACAACTCTTGATGGATCATACATAGACCATCTTCTTTCCTACCCAGATATAGTAGAGCATCATTATGAATTCCATGTGGAGAAGAAAAAGTTGATTGATGCAACAAATGTAGCTTTTGATGTAGATGCCATCATTAAAGAAATACTCAGTTTATGTCCTTTGCCCACTTTTTAATGGGGTTGTTTCATTTTTTCTTGCTGATCCTGAATTCTATATAGATTCTAGTGACTCAGGTAGAGCAAAGGACAATATATGTAACCTAAACATTTGTACCCCATAATATCCTGAAATAAAAAAAAATGAAAAAAAAGAAATGCTCGTGAGACTACCCAGGCAAGGTTTGCACATGAGCCTGTGAATCACAACTAACATCATTGTCTTATTGAGAAGTACTTAGAAAGATAACCTTGGAAACAAACTTTTATTGCTTTTACCTAAGTCCCTTTTCATTACCTGGGTAACCCAGATGTAACCCAGATGTCAGTTGCTTGGATTCCTTCAGGTCTTCCAGCTTGCCAGGGTCAACTCGTCCTTTAAAATCTAATTTAAATGGACTCAAATCACAATCTCAAGCACAGGGAGTTCCCAGCATCCACGCCAGTACTTTCAGCAGTTGTAAGTGGAATTTCTGTCTCTCCCACATCTCTCTGCTTCTGAGCTCCTTCTTATGCAGATTTCAGACAGGAATAAGGAAACTGAAATACCCCATACCACCCACACCAATTTTTTTGAAATCAAGTTAGGTAATTCAAGTGAAAACATTTCAATAAGTATGAAGTGCTAACCAGGAGAGGTAATAATCTTACTAAATTAGAAAGTGACATAAGGCATTGTGAATGCTCCAAGGATAGACTTGGAAGAGGAAAAACTGAAGGTAATGAAACGGCATCTACTTGTTTCATCTGGCTAAAAATAGAGAAAAGAATGAAGTCCTGACAAGATTTTGAAATAAATTAGGATGTCTGTGGTTTATAATAAAAAAAATTTACCCATGAAAGTTTAAAGGGGAACAGGAAAAGTTAGTCATGTGATTTCAAGAACCCAAAATGGTACTCAGCATCCAAAGTGAGAAAGGTCACTGGAGGCCCTTGCAGCTGCATGCATGAGCTGGTAATTACAAGGAACACACTTTCCTTGCCCTTTTTAAGGCAGCAAATCCACATGGCCTTTTGGTATCTGCCAGATCTGTTTTTGAAGTAATAGCTGCCGGCACGTTAATCAACTACTTCCCCAGCCCTGGTGTGTGCAAAACCTTCTATCTGCTCATTTCTTATGTTATATTCAGTTTTTCCAAGAATTTGTTCCCAGCCGTATTTCAGAAACTATTCTAACATGATATTCACAGTTTCCTAACACCCCACATCACTTTCATGTGATCTCATCCTCAAACTACCTGGAGGTACTTACTGTGCCTCTTATTTGGTTGGACTGGAGGAAATTCTGCTTTGTGAGGCTTCTTTTTTTTTTTTTTTTTTTTTCCTTTCATAGGTGGAATATAATTCATTTATCTTGGGTGCTTTTAAAGAGATGGGGGAAATTTGACTATATACCAGTAAAAATTCCATTCAGACAGTGTTGCTCAGAGAATTAGAATAATACCTATTGGCTTCAAAGGAAAAGTTAAATGAGGATTTAAAACTAGAAGGGGTTAAGAGATGAGGTATAATTTGGGGATGTGGAATGACATAGCCTGTCCCACCTACTCTCCATGGACAAGAACAGGAGTGGGAGCCCTGTCTTTGATCCGCGCCGTGGGTTACTCTTGTAGCCCTGTCTCATTTGCAAATGCTAGTGTTTCACAAGTGTTGTCTGACTCTGTAATCCCTAAGAGGTAATACATAAGGCAGGTAGTATTTGTGCAAGGGAGCCTCGGGTGAATTCACAGCTAGACAGAAGTGGGCAAGGGGAGGACCCTGCAGTGCTGCAGTGCCTTATGTGCAGAAGCAGGCGGGATGAGCTGTCAACAAGAACAGGTCTGCTGCGGGAGCCGGTCCTGCTCCTTAAACCTGGCTCCGCATTGACCATGTGGAGGGCAAATGTCAGGTAGGTCCTCTCGTGGGGCCCAGTACTTATGAGAGGTCATGACTTGTGGGGCTCTGAAGGAAAGGAGAAAAGGGAGCAGCTTCAGGATTGGGTAATTTTCCTGCCCCTTTTTCTGAAAGAGTAAGCCATCGTGGCCAAGTCTTCACACAGCAGGGGGAATTGCAAAGGAGATTTTTAAGAGCAATAGCACTTAGAGAATTCACTTTTCTTCCTGAGAGGCACTGTGGACATGCCTGGATACTTCTAACCTCCCAGAGTTTCACTTTGCCTGTTTTATTCTTTAAACAGGATGGTGCACCATTAGCTGGAGGTCAGCTTGCAAAGACTGTTCTTTAAAGTAAAAGAGAAGTTTAGGAAATTTCTTCAAATTAAGGGGTGAGCACCAAACATAGCCACAGGAGAGTGTGGATGTTGGACAGTCATACTCTTTTACTTCTAGAGCAATTCACAACTGATTCAGTAATTATCCCTATTTTACAGCCCCAAATTGAACTGTGAGGACCTTTTTCAAGACAAAAATAAGGCTGCAAAACCTATGTATGTTCCTTCATCAGTATCTGAATTTTTCTTAGCACCTTTAGGCCACTTTGTATCAGTGGACCCATAATTTAGATGAAAAAATTAAGTAACCATTTGAAGCCAATGTACATAATAATGAGTAGCCAACATGACCACTATTTTTAGTGCAGAAATGTATTCAATATCAAAGCCATTAATGTGTGCCTTATTTAATCACATTTCTTTTACCTGGAAGAAACAGGTCTTATTGCATACAGATGAGTGTTCAGGGAAGAGTCAGGCTTTGCGCTATCCAAATTGAATTCTAAAAGCCAGGAAATTCATCATTCTGACATCCCTTTGCAAATGCAGAGTGTGTGTTGAAATATCTCTTGAAAACTGTCTTGTTTACATGAGGAATACATTTTGCAGATCATGTTAATTAGAAATACTATCTGAGTAAGGCCTTTAATAATGTATCTGTCTTTAATGTAAAATTGAGGCACTGTTTTCCCAAATTGCAAGAGTGTTTTCTCTGAATACCTGTATTTTGAATTTTAAAGTTTCCTTGTAAACAGGTTACATGTTTTTTTCCCTTGAGTTTTCTTCAAAGTCCAGTATTTATGGTGGTATTATTAATCTAAACTTATAGATATTATATTTTAAAAAATAGAAAAGTTGGGAAAAATATTTGAAAAAAGACACTTCTTACTATTAAGCGTTCTTGTAATTAAAAGTAGTCTTATAACTTGTAGAAGGTATGTCCTATATAAGAATACTTCAAAGGCACAGTTTTAGATACTGAGAACCTATTTAACAGCCCTCCATTTTGAACTTTTTTCTTTTCCTTTTTAATTTTTTTAATTTCAGCATATTATGGGGATACAGATGTTTAGGTTACATATATTGCATTTGCCCCACCTGAGTCAGAGCTTCAAGCGTGTCCATCCCCCAGACAGTGTGCACCACACCCATTAGGTGTGTATATATCCATCCTCTCCTCCCCCTCCCATCTTCCCGATACTCCATGAATGTTACTTATATGTGCACTTAAGTGTTGATCTGTTAATACCAATTTGATGGTGAGTACATGTGGTGCTTGTTTTTCCACTCTTGTGATACTTCACTTAGTAGAATGGGCTCCAGCTCTATCCAGGATAATGCAAGACGTGCTAGATCACCATTGTTTTTGGGGGGCTGAGTAGAACTCTATAGTATATATATATTAATCTACTCATGTATTAATGGTCACTTGGGTTGTTTCCACATCTTTGCAACTGTGAATTGTGCTGCTATAAACATTCGAGTGCAGATGTCTTTTTTATAGAATGTCTTTTTTTCCTTTGGGTAGATGCCCAGTAATCGGATTGCTATATCAAATGGTAATTCTACTTGTTGGTCTCTGAGGTATCTCCATATTACTTTGCACAGAGGTTGTACTAGTTTTCAGTCCCACCAGTAATGTATGGGCATCTCTATCTCTCCACCTCCACACCAACATTTGTTGTTTTGAGACTTTTTAATAAGGGCCATTCTCACTAGAGATAAGTGATATACCATTGTGGTTTTGATTTGCATGACCCTGATGATTAGAGATGTTCAGTCTTTTTCATATGTTTCTTGGCCATTAGTCTATCTTCTTTTGAAAAATTTCTGTAGCATGGAACTATAAGAATTCTAGAAGAAAATGTTGGAAAAACTCTTATATACTTTGGCCTAGGGAAAGAATTTATGAAGAAGACCCCAAAGGCAATCACAGCAACAACAAAAATAAATAAATGGGACCTGATCAAATTAAAAAGCTTCTACATCGCCAAGGAAACTATCATGAGAGCAAACAGACAACCTACAGAATGGGAGAAAATATTCACATTCAATAAAGGGCTGATAACTAGAATTTGTATAAAACTCAGGAAAATCAGCAGGGAAAAATAAAACAACCCTATCAAAAAGTGGGCAAAGGACATTTTGAGATGTTTGTGGAAGATTTTATGTAAAGAACCAAGTGGACATTATGAACCATGAGTAAAAATTTCCAATTATATCTCTAAAACCATTTTCCTGGTAATTTCAGTGTTACATACATACATACATACAAAAAGTGAGTTTATCTTGGACCCCATTGATGTTTATAAACTCCAGTAAAAATATATACAATTGTATAGTATACAATAATATATACAATTGTACAGCATAGATTCTAAGTGGAAAATTATCTACATTTTCAAGAGAGCAAATGGCTCTTGGGGAAATACATAGCTTAGGAATGACAAAATTGTCATCCACTCTAAAAACAAGACTGTAGAGATGACAGAATGGAGCCCTGAGAATCCTCAGATTTGCCTTTCAGCAATACCTCCTTTCACATGGTCTCCAAGGAATGTTCAGGCCAAGAAGATGGAGCTGGAAAAGCAAGGCAAAGTCATGCTTTGTTATTAGCTCCATAATTGTTACACGATTCCTCATCCTATATTTTTCTCTATTAGGCTCATCCCAGCAAGAAAACTCCAAATGGAGAGAGAGAGGGGAGAGGGAGGGAAGGGGAGGGCGTGGCTTGGCCTCCTTCTGTGCACCAGCACAACAGCCCTTGTTACCCTTCACCTTGAGGAGCCAGAGAGCTCAAGAGAGGTCCATGCAGGTGTGAGCAACCATTGACAGAACACAATGACTCCACCATCAGCCCATGACCATAAACCTTGATGGCATTCTCCTTCTTTTGAGGTTAAAAAGAGGAAGGAAATAGAAAGAAGCCTTGGACTCCCCCTGGAATCCACCAACTAATTTGAAATATAAGTTGGATATGACTAGATTGGCGACTCCTAAAGTGTGTTCTAGAGAACATTAGTCCTATAGCATGGCCCTGTGTCTATGTCTGTGTCTGTATGTGAAAACGGAGAGGGGTCCAATTGTGATTTAAGTCTAGAAATGGTGGGTTAAGCAAAATTTACTAGGTGCTTTTTGTGAATTATTTCAATTAATCTTCACAACTAACTTTTGTTGCAGATAGTATTATAATTAATAGTTACTTTAAAGATGAAGAAAGGTTCAGAGAAGTTAAGAAATATACCTAAAATCACTAATTTTTAAGATGTGCTTCTGGGGTTCAATGCCAGTCTGATTCCAGAGCCCAGATTTATTGATTCCATGACTTTCTGTAGCCTTTTAAAATGACAGATAGGTATCCCAAATCTCTAAGAGATGCATATGGTGTGAATTTCTTGAATTTCTTGGCTATAGCCTTTTTTGAAGTTTTCTGAGCTTCCCAAGGGATGGATGTTCCAGGGAACCTACTTGGCGGAGCAGTGGGCTCGATTTAATCATATAGCCTCTACTCAAACAAAGCTTCCATTTGGCAAACCAAAAACCTGCTTTTGCCAACAGCTAGATAGAAAGAGCTAGCATGAGTTGTGGTGTGATAGTCTGAATTTAGAAATATTTGTACTGAAGTTATCTGAGTTCTCTCTTCTCTTCTCTCTTTCAGATGCTTCATCCCAAACATCTATGCAGCTTTGTTCACTGCAGCTCTTGTTCCCTTGATGTGCCTTGTGGTGGTGTTTGTGGTGTTCATCCATGCCTACCAGATGAAGCCACAGTGGAAAGCCTATGACGACGTCTTCAGAGGAAGAACAAATGCTGCAGGTTTGAAAGGAACTCTGTTTGCCCTTGGGAGATGGGAACTTTTCAATGGTGGGAAAATGTCACTGAATATTTTATCCAAAAAAAATATGGGGTGAAGTTAGGCTCGACTTTCAGTTCTGAAGCAGTAAGGGAAGCTATAGCTCTCCAGTTTCTCCTGCTTCTTGGTTCTTCCTGACATCTCTCTTTCTTCAGGGCTCTCTAGGTTTTATTGCTGATTCAAGTTTTTTCCTTAAGATATCGATGTCCAAGTAAATGAGTCACAGCCTTTGGGAGCTGTCTCCCAAGCTTTCACCAACTCAAGCAATAATAGCCTGTGTTCAACCTGTGAAATCGATTCATTTCTCTATGCTTCTGAGACCTCTTCACAGTCATACAAACCCCCACAATGCTCATGAGTGCTGTATTTTGCATGTGGTGTTCTGATTGTGCTGACAGATGTTGAAAAACATGTGTAATCAGACAGCTTCATAAGTGGCTACACATGTCTGGTTACTTAAGAGTGCAAGTCTTTCCAGCTCAAGTTGGCTTTCACTACAGCTCATTTTTTCGCTTTGAATCATACTTAGCATAGGTTTTTGTGATCCGATTCTTTTTATTATTGTTGCTAGATTAGAGTCTCTTAGGAATTTTCTTAACTTGGAACAATAACCACACACCTACATACAGAAAACTGTCTCTAAAATGTTGTGTGAGTATCTAGGATATTAGGGAGAATCCAACTAGCTGAGGTGGAGGATCCCCTTTAAGCCAATGAAGAAGAGAAGTCTTCTCTTTCCTAAGCTTTTACAAATCTAAAATCAAATGAATGGCAGTCTTAGAGGAATTCTTCACATTTTTAGTGTCTGTCAGAGTTTAAGCAAGATTATATATATATATATGACATTCCTAGAATAGTTTATAATACATTATTAGGGGTGCAATAGATATTGTCATTTTAAAAATGTCACTCTAATGTAATAAAAGCCTTCTAGTTCCTGGACTTCATCAGGGAAGATGCATTAGGAGAAGAAACTGATTGGGCATGGTGGCTCACGCCTGTAATCCTAGTATTCTGGGAGGCTGAGGCAGGACAATCACATGAGCTCAGGAGTTTGAGACCAGCCTGAGCAAGAGTGAGACCCTATCTCTACTAAAAATAGAAAAAACTAGCCGGGCGTGGTGGTGTGAGCCTATAGTCCCAGCTATTTGGGAGGCTGAAGCAGGAGAATCGCTTCAGCCCAGGAATTTGAGGTTGTTGTGAGCTAGGCTGACTCCATGGCACTCTAGCCCAGGCAACAGGAGACTCTGTCTCAAAAAAAACAAAACAAAAAAACTATGAATAAAACTAATGAAATAACTCTATATTTTAAAAAAAATTTAAAAAAGAGAAGATACTCTTTTGTATTAGTTTGTGGGGTGGTTTATAGGATAGCAGTATCTAGCCAGCTCTCCTCTATTCTCTTTCATTTAGCATGCAATTATTACATTGGAAAAAATATTATTTAAGATTATGATTAATCTTAAATTCTTTAATAAAACAATAATATTCAATGTAGAAATCCTGCTTTTTCATGGGACATAGAATTTATCCAGATGCTATGTTTTTAATCAGCTTGGGATTCATTTTATTAAAATGCATATTCTTTATTGGAGGAAAGTTTGTTTCTTTCCCTAACTGGTAAGGGTTTTTTTGTTTATTTCATATATTATGCAAAAGTGTCAGTGTTTGCATATTTTCAGTAGCAATAACATCAGGGCCTAACTTAGTGAGGTATTCTTTTGAATGCCTTAATCACCCTGTATACCTCTTGGATATTATCCATCACTGACATAGTAGATAAAACAGTACTCTAATTATCTGAAAAACATAGCCCTCAAGCATTGAATGTAATGCAAAAGTTCCACCACAGTTGTATCTCAACTAGGGAACTCTCTTGTGCAATAAAATATTAATAGAGGCATTGCTCTATTGTAGCTTTTCAAATAAAAAATATATTTATGATATTTCTAATTCCCCTATTCCCATGACAATTCAGTTATTATCTCATACTTGGACTCTTGCAGCATCTTCCTGATTAATCTCTCTGGTTCTAGTTTTTTCTCCTCCTTTTCATTATCTCAGATGTCTCTATTTCAAAACTGTAAAGTGAATTACTCATTCTCCAGCATTATAGTCATCCAAGGTCTCTCTCATTGTCCCAACGAAAAATCCAGTCTCCTTAGCTTACAAGAGTCCCCACGGTTCACCCCAAGATATCTGTCTATTCCCAAGCAAGTTATTATTTATCTTGCATTCTGATAATGCCAATATATTTACTGTCCCTAAAATTGCCTCATACTGCCACACTTGTTCATGTAAGGAAACCTCTACTTTGAGCTCCTCATCATTAGTTGGGAAAGCCCATGTGCTCAGTAAATGATGTGGGAAAATGTGGGTGAGTGAGAAAGAGGTGGATGGGGCTTATCACTCTCCCATAATCTTCACCAGCCCCGCAAAGCTGTCCAAAAGAACTCCATAATCTAAGTAAAAATGTTGCACTTGATAAACACAAGTTAATTTCTCTAGACCTCACTTTACTCCTTTACAGAAATTCTGGAAGCTCCCAATATTCTACCTCTTTTGTGAAGCCTTTGAGTTACCTCTTTATATAATCACACCAAATAAGAATTACTCATCTTCCTTCATCTATGCCTTTAAAGCACTGTCCCTATAGTCATTGTAGTACTTGTCTTAGAATGGAGTGATGACTTTTTTGGTCTGTGGTTGGTTGATTTCCATACTAAATTCTTAATTCCTTGGGGACAAGAACCATTTAATATTCATCTCTGTATCCCCAGGGCTTTGCAGAATGCTCAGTGGATAGCAGGAGCATAATTAATATGTGTTGAATAAATTAATAATCATCAATGTACCACAAAGTCCTATAATTGTAGAAACGGATACCCAAGCTAAATATAGCATTAAGGAGAATGGAACTGTAAAATTATCAAAAGTAGAAGTTAAATGATTTACCTTGTTTCTGTTTGTACATGTCCCTTTGAATGTTATTATTATTAGGAGTATGTTTTTTCTTTCTCCTTGATTTCTATAATTCTTAAAGCTACATGTTCACCTTTGACCTCGCCCTAATATTTTATAGATATATTTGCAACCTATTATAACTTACCTCCGCTTGAATATGCTCCATTTACCTCAAATTCGACATTTCTAGAAAAAAAATTTTATCTACTCTACCAAGGACCATTTGACACTTTATTTGAATCTTTCTGCTAAAATTCCATTGCACTGCCCTGTAAAATATCCAGTCAAGATGGCACTGCAAATTCATATTTTGTCCTCTGCTGTACTCCATATACAGAGCAGTTAAGGAGAATATATAACAAGAATATTAAAAAGACAATTAATATCTCTGTAGGTCATAAATAGAGCAGAAACACAAAATGGGTAAGCTGGGCCAAAGCCATGGACTCGATGTTTCCTAGGTCCAGAAGCAGGTGGATGTGGGAGTATCTCAGCTGTTGTAGTGAATTGGGAACTAAAAGGTCCTAACCCAAGGCAGGTAGACTAGAGCGATCAGCCCTGCATCAGAGGAGCCTGAAAAAGAGCTGATATAGTAGCCTGGGCTTTGGCTTAAGCCATCTGGGAGCCCAAGGGGAAGGCAGACAGTACATCTCATTAAGTACCTGGGCCAAGCTCTTTAGAGTTCGCAGACTGTCTCTACCATATGTCACCATGGGGACGGAAGGCCTATGACATCAAAATAGTCCTCTTTTTGGACTGAGAGCCACAGGGGGGCTGAGTAGAAGCAACAACAAAGCCATTTTAAAGGAAAAGGTAGACAGAGAAAGAGAACAAGCAAATAAAAAGATGAGTGGCAATATAAACGTCCCAAAAGCACAAGGAAAACCAATAAAGACAGAGCTTAAAACCTGCAGTCAGAAAAAGAAATTTAATCCAGAAAATTTTTTAAAAATAGAATGATCTGTTAATAACTTTGAACAAGTATGTTAGGATCCTTGAAAATAGAAAGCAGTAAAGAGTAAACTATGGCCCTACAGGTCACTCACCTGTTTGTTTCTCCATTTTGTCTATTTATTTTTTAACAGCTCTATGGAGATATAATTTAAATACCATAAAGTTTATCTATTTAAACTGTACAGTTCAGTGGTTTTTATTATATTTATATAGTTGTGTAACTATCATCAGAATCTAATTTTACAACATTTTCATCATCCCAAAAAGAAGCTCAGAACTCACTGGCAATCACTCCCTTGAGCCCTAGGTAACCAAGAATCAACTTTCTGTCTCTGTAGATTTGTCTATTCTGGAAATTTCATACAACAGAATAATAAACTATGGGGACTTTTGTATCTGGCTTGTTTCACTTGGCAAATGTTTTCAAGGTTCTTCCATATTATAACATGTATCAGAACATAGTTCCTTTTTATTGTCAAATGATAGTGCACTATATGGATTGGTACATTTCACTTTGCTTATCCATTCATTGACTGGTGGGCATTTGGGTTGTTTTCATCTTTTGGCCATTATGAATGATGCTGCTATGGACATTCATGTACAAGTTTTTGTACTGACATATGTTTTCATTTCTTTTGGGTATTTGTCTAGGAGTAGAATTGCTGGGACATATAGTAACTCTATCTTTTATGTCTTGAAGAACTGCCAAACTGTTTTCCAAAGTGGCTGCAGTGGCCTTTTTTTGTAAATGAGTTTTTTTGGAACCCAGCCACACCCATTTGTTTACATATTGTCTATGGCTGCTTTCACAATGCAGAGTTGAGTACACATAGCCACAAGAGACCATGTGGCCTGCAAAGCCTAACATATTTAGTATCAGGACCTTTGCAGAAAAAGTTTGACAACCGACCCCTGATATAAAAGATGATATAGCCATTAAAAGCACTGAAACATAGAAAAATAAATATAAGCAAATAAAATAAAGATAAATATGAATGTGAAATAATTTCAGAAATTATGCAATGAAAAATATGCTAGTTGAAATTTTTAAATTTCTTAATATTTGAGATAAACCCTGAAATAAGCACAGAGGAGAAAGAATTAGTGAATTAGATTCTGAAGCTAGGATTGAGGAATTCACAAAGGAAGCATACAAAAAAAAAGAAAGAAAACATGAAAACAAACCTAATATGTATGAGAACAGATTGATTGCCAGAAGATAATGGGGGCATTGGAAAAAGAGCAAAATTTGAAGAGGTAATGGTTGAAAATTTCCCAGAATTAAAGAAAAAATGAATACCTGCACATACAATAAATATCTACATTTTAAAAAGTGGCAGGTGCTGAAAAGTGTACTACATTAAGAAAATATTAAGTATATTTTGAAAGTTCCTATATCTGTATTTCTGAAAACCTGGGGTAGTGAGCAACTTTTCTTTGCTTCTAATATCCTATATTTTTACTGTAAGTTGCACAAACCCCATGCAAGTGTTCAGATTCCACCATGCAAGCAGATGCAGCTAAGTTCTCGGAAAACCCAACCTTCCAAGGCAACACACCGAATGGTTCCCAGCCTCTTCACCTCTTTCCTCTGAGAAACCTGACCTTTTTATTCCCCCACATACACTTAATTCCTGAGAAGGAGCGTGGTTCTAATTATTCTCAAGAAGATCCGGCTTAGCTCTGTGCAGTTCCAAACATGCAAAAGCATCCCTTTCTCCTAAGGCACTTGAGATGGTTTATACTTTACTTATATTTTGCCTGCATTTTTTAACTGGATGAGCATTTTTAGAATATTAGATAGCATTATGAAAAATATATTCTGAAGTAATAAATTAAATCAAAAGTAGAAAATAAATCTCCTTTTCTTACAAAAATGCAATTTCCTAGTTATAAATTATGCTAAATTTTGAGTATGTTTAAACATTGTCAAGGCTTTTATTTGCTTATAAATCACTTTCAAGGATAAATAAGATGCATCAGGAGAAGGAAAGTTCAACTTATAGTCTCTTTATAGCCAAGCTGGGCTTTAAAAAAAAAAACAACAGAATAATTGTGATTATTTATTTACCTTAGAGTTGTAGGTTTGGTGAGCAGATACAATTAGTTAACACCAGCATCCGACATATTTGAATAACTGAGGAGCTTGCATCAATCATTTCATTACGCCCACAATCTTCCATGATTTCCATAGAACTGTTCTCCAAACTAGTCATTCTCTTTGCAGGTTAAATGTCCCTGACAACAGGAGCAACTTTCCATCAACATTTGTTTGTTGATTATAATGAATACAATTATCAAAGGTTTGCATGCTACATTTTGAGTGACTTTCTTGCTCCTGACATCCCTTAATTTCAAACAGAATTCCAACATACTTAACGAAACCCAAAGAAAAGGAGAGAACAAAGAAAAAACTCCTAGCAAATGAAATACATGCAGGGCTATACATGGCCACTGTCAACCCCTTCTCTCCCTGAGCATGGCCTGGGCAGGACGGCCACTTGCCTTTTGTGGCCCTTTGACTGCTCTGAACCAAACTTTTGAAGGTCAGTGGCTCCTACTGCGATCCACTAGCCTCCTCCTCCATTCAGTTGGTGGGCGTGCTGTGAGAATGAGTCATGATAAAGGTATGTCCCTCAACTAAATTTCAGTTTCTCAAACAGCATTTTAAACAAAGCCTGTAATTTTCGGGTTTGGTTTTGATCTCTGGCAATGATAAGCTTGTCTCTCCTTTTAGACTCATTAGAATTTACTGACTCCTTTCTGATTCATCATCCAGTTCTTATATGAGGAATGATTCATGGATCAGGAGAAAATTAATTTGAATAAAAAAAGGAAATAGATGATTACAAATCCCTTTCTTATAAAAATCCCACACATAGAATTCAATATAAAAATGGAAAGGTAGCTTGATCCAGCTAGCCATAGAATGTGAATCTAAGGTATTTGGAATCTCCTGGTACTGTGATGGCCACTTCTCTTACCTGGGAGCATTATTTGAGGATGAATGCTCTCATTTTTTATAAGACTCCATTTCCTCATCCTTAGAGTGAACAACAATAGTAATATAAATCAAGACTCCATGGCTATTATGAAAATTGTTAAATCTTGTTATAGTGAATATTACAAAGTTTCATCCCTTACATCCTAAAGTTGAGTGACATTTTTACTCCTGATATTTTAAAAATTTCAAATAGAGATCAAAGAAATCCAATGAAATCCAAACAATAAAGAGGAAAAGGAAAGAACTGCTGGTAAATGAAATACATTCTGTGTTGTAGTCTCCAAAGATGGCTGCCATCAGTTACTTTTCTCCTTTTATGTGGCTGCTACTCTCACATCATGGCATGGAGTCTACTTCCCCTTTTTTTTTTACATCTAGGTTGACTTTGGACTTGCTTAGATCAATATAATGTGATGGAAATGATGCTTTCCCATAATGGGTTTAGCCTTTAAGAGGACTAGCAGTTTCAGCTTCCTTTCTCTTGGAAGCCAGCCACCGTGTTAAATCCAGTTACCCTGTGACCACCATGATGGTAGAAACCCTAGCAAGTCATGTGGAGCACACACATGGAGGGACGAGCTCAGCCAGCCTCCACTTGTTTCAGGCATTCCATCTCTGATTTCACACGTGTGAGTAAAAAAGTTTTCTTGTAGGTTCCAGCCCTAGTAGACACCACACAGCATCAAAAAACTGCCTATGCCAGATTGCAGAATTGTGAGAAATAATAAATTACTTTAAGCTACTAAGTTTTGTGCTGGATTATCACATAGTAATCAATAGCTGAAACACTCGGGTTCAAGTATTCTCATTATTCTCACAGCAAAATTATAAGTATGTCATTGTGACTTTAAATGTTATTGCCTGCAGAAACATTCATGATTTATAAATAAAAATGGAAAAATATGATATGATATTTCTTTCCTAAAGCAAACTAGGGATTCCGCTAAAGGGAAGTAAAAGTGATCTTACTCAGTAACAGTATGTGCTTGGCTAGGATCCAGAATGACCAACATAACAGGTTTCACATGTCCTTGGCAGTAAGCTGCTTGTTTGCAGTCTACTCCCAGTCCCATCGCTGAAAAGAAAATTAAAAAACAATGCCTAGGGACTTAAGGAAAACTTTAGAGCTTCTCACTACACAGTGAACAGATTCTTCCACTCAAGCTTGAAAAATCTTTGTGAGCACAGTTCAGTCTTCCCACATTTGCCAATAGTGGTGGGGGAAGTCTCAAATATTAAAAAAAAAAAATTATACATGCTCATCCTCTGCTTAGATTTATATGTGTGACTTCAATCTTCAAAGATGCAGATCAGAAATCCTTGAGCCTGAAAGAATTAAATGTTTGTCTGTTTTCTTCATTGCTGTTTTTAGAAACACTTGGTATTTAATATTGCTCATTAAAAACTCCTAAAACAATAACATCGAGAGTTTTCTAAGGCTTTGAATATCCACGGGAAAAGTGAAAAATAAAATTGTATGGCTAAGAGAAAGCTTAAATTTCTGTTGAAACACCCCTGATTTGTACATGTAACCAAAGAGGGAAAGGGACTGATCATTTGTGGGAGATCTGGGTCTTTCTAGAATGTAAGTTTCCTGGATCTCTTACTTCAGTGAGCTGCCCTTTAGCAAGTCTCAGATGGATACCAGTGAAGACAAAAGGCAGGCCATTTTAATACTAAACATTAAGTTTAATTTACATTTGTTTTCTAGGTGGGTAGAGGGCATAGCGCATGGATACAGCAGTATTGAAAGAGTAAAGGGCTGAAACTGCATGCGAGTGGTAGGTGTGAGTTTCCTTGGGCCTTGGTGTTCCACGTCATTGTCATCATCCTCATCACCATTACCCATTAAAATTTGCCATACTTCAGGCACTGTATTAAGAATTTTGTATATTTTTATCTCGATTTTTTAAATTTTTTTATCGATACATAATACTTGTGCACATGTGTAGGGTACACGTGATGTTTTGTTACACGCATAGACTGTGTAATGATCAAGTCAGGATACTTGGGGTGTCCATCACCCTAAGTATTTATCATTTCCATGTGTCGGGATTGTTTCAAGTCCTCTCTTCTGGCTATTTTGAAATATACAACACATTGTTGTTCACTATGGTCACCCTACTCTGCTATTAAACGTTTTATCTCAATGTTTACATGAAGCCTATGAAGCAGGTATTATTATTCCTATCATTAGACAAGAAAATCAAGGAAATAAGGGACTTAGAAAAGTGTGCCTGTTTACAAAGCGGTTACATTGTGAAGTTGGGAGTAGAGCTGCAGGGGACATACAAGCTCTCCATAGCTTCCACTGCTGCTAGCAACAATAATTCAACCCTTACCATTTTGTTACCAAAAACTCTCATTGATAATAATAACATGTAAACATTAAATAAACTTAGAGAACTCTAATTCCATAAAAATAATTACTAGATGTCATTCTCCAAAAAGAATTTGAAGTGATCAAGGCTGAAGTGATCAGAAAATTACTCCTTTGTCTTCTACTTCATCTTCTGATTTCCAAGAGAGACTACCCCCCCACACACACACCTCTCTACCCCCATGGTACTGAAACATCCCTGGTTTTCCTCACTATTCTCATATGTAATGCAGGTATGCTAATACTATGTAACTTTATAGGGTTGCTTAAAGGATGAAATGTTAATTCATATAAAGTAGTTAGTGTACTCCCTGGAACATACTATTAATAACTACTCAGTAAATGTTGGTATTTTTATTAGCCTAACAACCCTTTTACTATGTAATTGGTACAGAATACAGTCAGATAAATAACCTCTTACTTCTGTATACTTCCTTAATGTCTCTCAAATATCCCTCTCCCTTTCTTCATGATTTCTCCTAGTGCATTAAGTCATCTCAGGCTGCCATACAAAATACCATAGACTGGATGTCTTAAAAGACAGACATTTATTTCTCACAGTTCTGGAGGTTAGAAGTCCAAGATCAAGGTGTTAGCTGGTTCAGGTCCTGGTGAGGGGCCCCATGCTGGCTTACATGGCTTTCTTTTTGAGAGAGAGAGAGATTCCTCTTATATCTCTTCTTATAAGGGCACTAATCCCACCACAAGGACTCCACCCTCATGACCTAATCACCTCCTGAAGGCCCCATTTCCAAATACCATTGCATTGGGAGTTAGGGCTTCAACATATGACCTTGAGGGATGAAGGATACAATTCAGTCCATAGCACCTGCATTATATTCCTCATCTCATACTATTTATTACAACTGTCTGGAGACTGATATTTCTTGATTCTTATCTATCTATCCCCATTCTACACTGAAGCATCCTAAAAGGCAAAATTGATTATGTCATTAAAGTCATCCAATTATAGTTAGGCTATACAATAAAAGTAAAGTTCCACTACTTCCCTACATAAAATCTCTATATGCCCTAGCCATACTTAACTAGCACTACTTCCTAAAAGTGACATGACTTCTAAGTCTGGACTTAACACAACTAAATTCATTCTCACTTTCTGAGTACATCATTTATGGTGGCAGGAGAAGAGAGGAAATGGAATTGAAACTAATTTCTATCTTGGTCCCCAACATAAATAGGCTTCAGGAGGGTATTAGTGGAAGATATGTTCAATGCGATATACATTTAAAGCCAATGTCTAAAAAGTGGCATTGTTGCTCAGGCACATTAAACACTCTTTCACCCTTAATGTAGTTGACATCTCTTGAAAATACATGCATATTATTGCCATGTCATACCATGTTTGACCCACATATTAATGAAACATTCTAATTGTTTATAATTTTTGTACCTAGGTTAAGTGATTTTCCCATATATCTCTTTGCCATTTTTCTCCAAATTAATAAAAAGTTTAGATTTTAATTCTCCTAGCATACCCCACTTTTTTTTACTTTATTTTTTCTTTTTATTTCATTCTATTGTGGGGGTACAGATATTGTTAGGGTTACATATATTGCCCCTGCCAACCCCCCCCCCCCCCCCCCCCCCCCGCTGTGCTAGAGCTTCAAGCATGTCAACCCCCGGTGGTGCGTGTCACACCCATTATGTAAGTATACATACCCCACTTTTTTAAGGAACTTACCCTGAAGTCCTTCTTTATTTATCCTGAAAAAATTACCAATGAGTCATTACTGTCTACTCCTTTGAAAGCTACATAAAATAGTTATTCATGTTTATTGCTTTGATTTAAGAGCACTTCTTTTAATGGATGATTGAAGTCTTCCATTCAACTCTTGGCTAATGAAAATACAGTTTCTGATTTTTTTTTAATGTGTCTCTCTAGAATTTGTATTCAGAACATTGACAAAGAGTGTATATAAAACTTAATTAAAGGTAGAAAAATCAGTTTTTTAAGACCATTTTATTTTGGAATATTTATGTCATTGAAAACACTATGTTTCCCCCTTAACCTAGGCTATGAGCCACATCAGTTGGCATCAACTTGATGATCCTATAACATACACCATGGCTCTCTCTGGTCTTCCAAATCCCGAGTTCTTAGGTATAAATTCCATTTGGGGTTTGCAACTTTTTCCATATATTATTTATTGCCATTTTCATTATTTAAAGTTACTTCCAATTTTTGATTCAGTGAGTACACAGTTCTTTAAAGAAATAAATAGTCTACAAAATAATAGCTTGTATGATCACACTTTAATTGAATTAACCAACTGGTACAGCATTAAAGAGAAGATCCAGAAATAAAGGAAAATAGAGTTGCTTGTACTAGAGAAACAGGAAGTGGAGACAAGTAGTCTGGGGATTAGCAACTGAATCATAAATTTCAGGTATGGGGCAGGGGATAGGTATATTCACACCTAATGGGTTCGGTGAGCACTGTCTGGGGGATGGACATGCTCGAAGCTCTGACTCGGGCGGGACAAAGGCAATATATGTAACCTAAACATTTGTACTCCTGTAATATTCTGAAATTAAAAAATATACATATTAAAAAAATGTGTGGTTGGCACAATACCTATGATCATGATGTCATACTTAATAGTTTACATATTATAAAACTCAGAAAGGCAAATAGAGGGAAATGGCATTTACAATATGTTGTTTTCTTTCAGAAGAAAAGGATACCATATTAAAGGTGAAGTGTGAATATCGCTGGGCCAAAAGGCAGTAACAAACTTTGATCCTCACAAAAGTACTCTATTAGTTGCTTTATAATAACTGAAATAGTTTCCCTCATAAAGTATCACTTCCCTTGAAACCAATTGCAAAAGAGCACTCCCTCCAACTAATAGGATATCAAAAATATTTTTATTCGTCCCTGTACTTCAAGGCCACTATGTCCCTGCTTAATAATTTTTCCTGCCAGTCACGATAGCACATACTTGTAGTCCCAGCTACTCGGGAGGCTGAGGGGAGAAGGTCACTTGAACACAAGAATTCCAGGCTGTGGTGCTCAATTACAGCACCCGTGAATAGCCACTGTACACCAGACTGGGCAACAGAGTAAGACCCCATCTCCAAAATAAATAAATACTTGTTAAAAATAATGTTTTTTATTTTTATTAAATAAATCCCTGCTTTCTGCTTATACCACCATTTTCCTAATCATGTTACTGTGGTTACAATTTTTCGAGATATTCTCCCTTTCCTAGGTCACCAAGGTCCTCTCCACATCTCTTTGAACACCCCTCTCTGTCCTCTTCCTCCAGTTCTTACTCCTACTTGTTCTTTCTCCTCATTGTGACCTCCCTTCCCTCGACCCTTCATTGTTCTTACAGAACACAATCTGGAAGCTGAGATTGGAGATTTTAAGGATATTTTTCACTAGCTTCCTTGATTTCCTCACCAGCATGGCTTCCTCCTCAAGTGATTTTTCCAATCACCGGTCCAATCTATGCCACACAGTTGTCTTCTTTTATCAGCCAATTAGTGCTATTCTGTAATGGATACTAATTTATTCTAAGTACCCTTCACTGAGCCATCTCTGCTTCTCAGAAATCCTTTGGATTATCTTTAATTGATTCGTAAGTAATCTTTGAACCAGATCCCACTGCCCTGAAGTCTTATGTTTTAGACCTTCTATTCTCACTCTCTATAGGTGACATGGAAAAGTGATGTTATCTCACTGAACTTTCCTAATTTTCATCTGATCATTTCTCTTTGTTTTCTCTCTTCTTTGCCATGGTTTCTTTCATCTCGGATGAGAAAGTAAGTAGCTCATTCTCATCAAAGCCAACCATCCCAATTGTGCCTTTCATCTATTTTTTCTTCTCTTGGAAATTGTTTCACTGAATTTTCCACAATTGCCTCACATCATAAATATTTCTTTCTCCTCTGAGTCTTTCCACTCCATCTATAATAAGTTTTAAATGGCTTTCCATTTTCTACAAAATAATTCTGTATTGTTTAACCTGGCCCTCAAAATCCCTGTATGACATGTATCACTTTACACTGCCTAAAAGAGCTTACTCATAATGTTGCTGCTTTATCAAGTTACTGCCTTGCCTCTCTCCTTTCTTTCACCGAAAAACTTCTTAAAGAGTAATTCATGTGAGCTGTCTATACTCATTGCCTTCTCTTCACTGCTAAGCCTCCAGAGTACCTTACTTATTCTGCTTATACCTCTTTCATTCATCATCTATAACCTTGGATACCTGATCCACTGACCACTCTTCTCATGTGCTTATCCTTAAAATTGTTCTGTATAAATCGGTACTGAGGACCACTCTTCTTTGAAAAGTCCATCTCCCTTGGTTTACATAATGCTCTATTTCTTTTACAGGTATTTTCCTGCTAATTTCCAGCTCTTTCCTCTTGTGACTCATAACTCTGAAGTGTATATGTTGTCCTAGGGATTACCTTTGCCTTTTTAATGTCATGGTGATAATTGTCAAACTATCAACTTGAGCCAACTTCTCTCTCTACTTATAGGTTCACATTTTCAAATGCCTTTTGGACACAACCACTTGGGTTTCTTTCTGATGTCTTGTCCTCAAGAAGTACAAAAATTGTCATCAACTTTGCTTCTTTGCCATGCCCTAATTGCTCTGATTTCAGTGTTATTCTTTCACCCCTTTCCTTTCTTCTTCCTCTTACTCTTTTTTCTTATTTTCCAAACCTAGAAGCCAGTGTGATTTCTTGAGAGCCTGTTTGGAGGTTCTAGTAGCGAAGCGCAGCTACTCGTATACTCTTGACTGAAGAACGGTTCTTCTCTATCGAGGAAGGTCATCCTCTTCGACCTAGCTTGCAGCTTTGGGAGGGACGCACAGGGAGTGGTGAGGAGGAAGGCGACACCTGCCTAGCCAGCCATATCAGCCCAGTCAACCCTGGCCATCAATGGAGTGACAGATGTCGCAGCCAGATCACCCTGACATCCCAGTGTGATTTCTTGACTCCATAGTCATAGGCTTTCAGATCAGTGGTTGTCAAAACTATCGCCAAAATCACTTCTGCTTTCAGAAGTTGGGGTTTGATGAGTCTCACTATAGACTTAGTGAATTAGAATCTCTGGTGACGAAGTCCCACGATCTGTATATATATATGTTTTTGTATTTTTTTTAATTTCAGCATATTATGGGGGTACAAATGTTAAGGTTACGTATATTTTTAAATGTGCTCATTGCCTTCTGATTTGAGGGTACTATGGATTTTATCCCTATAATATGGCTCCGCCCATCCCCTTGTTCACATTGCCATCCCCCGGCCTGAGGCCTTCATTGTCCTGCACTTACACCACTGCAATAGTTACCTGTCGGTGTCCCTGCTTCCAGCATTCTCTCTGTCAATCCATTTCCTTTCCTATGAGCTCAATCTCTGTTTGAATCATGCCACACCTCTTCTTAGAAATTTTAAATGGCTCTCCATTTTCTATTAAATAATTCTGTATTGTTTAACCTGGCCCTCAAGATCCCTGTATGACCCAGTGCTATAAACATTTTCTCATTACTCACCTTCATCAACCTTTAACTCCAGCCAAAAGGAACAATTTACGCTACTTATGCTTTTGCCTTTTTGCCTCTTTACACTATTCTCGCTACCTTTACCTCGATATTTGCATGTTCAAATATGGCTTATCTTCAAGGCCCAGCTGAAACTCCTTCTTGTTCATAAAGGCCTCCCTGTTACTATCAACAGGAAAAACTTTCTGTTTTCCTTGAACTTTTGTATAACTTGATCTTTCATAATACTTATGTCCTACCTTTTCTTATAGGGTGTATATATATACACACACACGCACATGGCATAATATATACAACTATATGTTAATATACATAATCTTCGAAAGTGGATCCATGTGTAATTCATCCTTTTGTTTATCACATTTTATCTAATACATACTGATGTTAAAAGGATATATTTCTTGAATAATGAACAATAGCCAAAGTTTATCTGGAACTGTTCTAAGTGTTCTGCTTTTCAACCACTAAATCCTCACAATCCACAAAAATTTATTTAGGAGGAATTAATATTATATTCAATTTACAAATTAGGAAATTGAGTCTCAGAGCAGTTAAGTAACTTAAGGCCACACAGCTAGTAAAGGCCCTCGAGTAATCTGGTTCCAGAGTCCATGCTTGTAACTACTCTACTATTCTGCCTTTTTTTATGAATAAATGCTACCCCTATTTTTCAACTTCAATGCATTTCTGTTTTTAAAATTTAATTGTTTGAGGGTTCATTATTCGAAAGAGATCTTTTTCTTTCAACTGAATTTGACAGAAGCAAATTATAAGCTTTCGTATAAATAACCTTCAAGAAAGCAAATACTGTGATTTAAAATTAGGATGCATCAACTTTAAGAAAGAAGTAGAAATTGGTTTGTAAGAAAGATTAAAGGTGTTGTACAGTTATTTAAAGCTCTGTTGTACAATTTTATAAAAACAATATAGATCAGTATGGTTGCAAATTAATAAGTAATTAAAATGAACAATATTTGACACAATATTTTATATACTCATTTAATTATACAATCTCCAAGAAGTGTGGTGGTTTCTCTCTTCCCATCTTTTTCCCCCCTAATGCCAGAGTATTTGCAAATAAATACTTAATCTGTGGTTATATTAAAGCTGCTTTGCCACCATGAAAAAAAAATTGTTTGTTACAATTATGTTTCACAAATTTTATAACTGGATAAACTCCACCAAGTAAAAAGAAACAAGTGGATGGAAACAAACAAAAAGAATGCATCAGGATCTGTCTAGCTTATTAACGATGGAATTGAATAGTTAAAATAGCTCCATTTCGAGAGCTTAGGAAGCACAGTGACCAAAAAATTGTGTGACTGCTCATTCATTAGTTTTAACTTTTTAATGTCAGGCCCATAGTACATAGAGTTAAATAAAATTCTAATGTTCCCACTCTTAAAAATAAAATGTACAAACATATAGTTTTGAGCCAAGGGCAAAAGTAAGTTGTAGCATCTACTTACATTTGCTAATAATATCAGACACCTGTGAACCAGTTTAACCCTTAACAATTTGAATTCTACATGAAAACGGAGAAAAAGAGAAAAAAGATGAAATTAAAATCTCACAAAAATTAAGGTCTACATACAAATCGACAAACAAATACAGAAAGGAAATTTTAATGGTCTATCATTGAATACAAATCACTTTGATCAAATCACACTAATATATAAGTATTGTCAAATAGGTGGTTTTTAGTTTTTTTTAGGCAGCCTCCCTCTTCCTAGATTATACACATGGCATTCAATCTGACTTTCTTTCTTTCTTTCTTCCTTCCTTTCTTTCCACAATTGTTTTCCTTTCTTTTCTTTGTAAGGGCTTGGTCCAAAGTTGTTAGTAAGAATGAGCAATAAGATATTAGTTCACTCCCATTCACATAAAAATCCCAGCCACACCTGTGGGTACTGTGCCATTATTTAAATAGTAATGACAAGCCTTTATGTAACACAGATATCACACTGCTTTGTGGTCAGTTCTTGTTGTATATACTTGAAAACAGCTCTGTGTGTGGGTTTGGTATTCATTTTCTTTATTTAAAAATATAGTTATTTAACAATAGAGAGTATGTAATATACCCCAAGGTTTTCGGAAGTGTAATTATTTCTGAGACCAGACAATGCCCTGATAATCTGATAGCTGTTGGGAGAAGAGATGCAATTAATCACATTGACAGAGAACCAAAGGATTTAACTCAAGTAGACCTTTTAGAATAGTGACATAGCAAAGGAAGTTAAAAAAAAAACAATCAAATAAAATGGCTTAAATTTGTGTTACAGTTTCATGTTGTGATGGTCAGAAAACCAAATTAAAGAAAGGAAGTCAACTTTGAAGTAAACTGGCATTTATCCAGATCTAGGGTCTACCAGAAAACAGTTCTGACATGTATGACACACCATAAAATGTTTTCTTGCACAATTAGAGTTATCTTTAGGGTTAGTTTTTCCAAGACTTAATGTCAGGCTTGACTCAAGACTTCAGCATTGAATTTGAACCTAATAAATCTTAATGAGTACTCTGTGATGTCCTATTCAGCTATCTATACAGCATAATTGGCTATTCATGGCCAAATACATAGTAAGCTAATTTCCAACAGTTATCAGGCCATTTTAAATCTGGTAAGGTTCAAAATATAGATGAGAGCAGGTTTAAGGATACATTGTGCATTTTCATTGTATTACAAAAGTTAAGTTTGGTGGAAAATTGCTGTTGGGTGCCTGAGGGTGCCTGTAGATCAGTTTTGAGCTCTTTAATGACTAAGTAACTGGTATATAGTTAGAAAACTAAATTAAGCCAGTCTTCAGTAGTTAGTTAGTTGACTTCATGTTTGTTTTATAACTCTAATCTTCTAAAAACTTTTGTCATAATTTCAACTTATGAAACATTTATGAAGTATATAGAAAATTACTATGATGGCTGTGAACCCAAATGATGATTCCCATTCCATTAGTTTCAAGGCATCTTTTCCTCACAAAAAGGAAACAGAACATTTAACCTTTTCCTTAAGAATCACAAACTTATCTAACCCCTATCAGCATAATATTATCTGCCAACTTTGAAGTACATGGTTCAAATAGAATTACTCTAATAATAGTTCTTGCAAGGTCCATGTGGGTATGTCTCATCTAACTTGGTTATTCTCCTTAGATTCAAAATTATAGCCTGCAAATTGAAAATTATATATAGCTTTAGCAAGGCAAGACCATAATTCTAGGCTTGCACTATTTTTTTTTAAATCTCAATAAATCACACTCAAAGTAGGTCTGACACTGGACTGTCCTTTAGCTTCTGGGAGAGCCCTAAGTCAGCTGTCAACTAAGTGTTGCTGTCTGGATTCTCAGCAGACCTTGAGACTCCACTGAGAATTTGCTCAAATTCTTCCTCTTTATCCCTGGAAAATATACTTTAGGCCAACGTTGACCCTCTTCTCTGCCTGCAGATTTAGTATGTCACCTGCACAGATCCATTAGGCTTATATTTTTCATAGATTAGGTCAGGATAAATCCATGTCAGAAGGTGGTAGGTGTAGGCCTCCACTATGGATATGTTTGCTGGGCCTACCTTTACATCTAAGATACCCTACAATCCACTTAAATTACCTTCTAGAGCAGAGGTTTAAAAATTGTGGGCCACAGTACATTGTTGAGTCCCACTGCCAACATATTTTAAGTGGAATGGGATGGGATAGAGTAGAGTGTATAGAATAGAATAGATCAAAGTATGTCATATATTAACTTAAATTTTGTAAAACTTTTTTTAAGATACTATAGTTTACATGCAAAATGCATTTCTTACTGTGGTTTGTTGTCAAAGGGATTGAAAGTCAGTATTCTAGAGTAGACCTGACTCCTCGATAGCCCTGGAATTGACATGTGTCCATGGAAATCTTAGTGGGTTGTTTCTGGGAAATACTCAATACTTCCATTACACTTTTTCTCCCTCTCTTTTTTTCCCTCATTAAAAAACAATCCCAATGAAGTATCTTTGTGGGAATGTCACTCACAGGCAGCTGTGCTTATAAGCCACAAACCTAAATTTTTTATCAAGCCCCTGTAGCCTAGCAACCATTCTCTCCTTGCTGTGAAATCCACATCTCTCCCTGCACCTTCCTTGTTCTTTAGAGAGTAAAGGAGATAGTAGGGGTACAGTTTCCTTTTAATTTTACTTTTAACTGTAGCATATGCTCTTAGCCAGTGCCCTAACGACGTGAACCAGAATTTGGCTTTTATTTATTCATTCAACTAATTTATTGAGCCTGTACCATGAAGGCAAAGCTTGATCCTATGTACTTGAGATAATGCTTTCCTGTGCTCACATTCTAGCAGAGTATCAAACAATGAACAAATATGTAAACTGTATGAGGGTTTTCCAGAGAAACACAACCAATAGGAGATGTATCTATAGATATAGATATAGATGATATAGATAGATATAGATACAGATATAGATATAGAGGGAATAGAGAGAGAAAGAGAGAGAAATTGAGAGAGAGGGGAAGAGAGAGAGACTTACTATAAGATATTGGCCCATAAATTAGGGAGGCTGAGAAGTCCCATGATCTGCTACCTCCAGACTGGAGACCCAGGAAGGTTGGTGGCATAGTTCAAAGGCCTGAGAGCCAGAGGATGAATGGTGTAGATTCCAGTCCAACTCTGAAAGCCTGAAAACCAGGAATGCTGAGGTCAAGAAAAGATTCATGTTCCAGCCCAGGCAGTCAGGCAGAGGGAAGGTAAAGCCAACCCTCCTCCACATTTTTGTTCCATTCAGCCCCTCAAGGAGTTGAGTGATGTCCACCCACAGTGGGGAGGCCCATCTGCTTTACTCAGTTCACCAACTCAAATACTAATCCCTTCTGGAAACACCCTTACAGACACACTCAGAAATAATGTTTAATCAGATATCTGGGCATCCCTTAGCCCAGTTAAGTTGACCCATAAAATTAACTATCCCATAAATTATGCAGTGAGTTAGATGTTAATAAGTGCTGTGAAGAAACTAAGATAGGAAAGAGGGAGAGGGAGGGAAATAGAAGATGCTGAGAGGTCCATTTTAAGTGGGTTGGTCAGGAAGTTTTCAGTGATAGTTTGAATGTGATAGAACTTTGAGTCTGCACATTGAAAGCAATCCCCCTCAGAGTGTGATCTGCACATTATATCAGGATAAAAGACAGATTCTATAGCCAAATAAGTTTGGGAGATGCTGGTATGTAAAAAAACAACTTAAACATATTTCTTTACTATGTGATACTTTAGAACTTCAGATATGTGTGGGGACAGCTATCAATAGGCATATGCTCTTTTCCTGATGGGACTAAAACTCGTGGTGGTGATGACGATGAGGATGATGGCAGTTAGTGCTTACTGAACATGTGTTTTGTGCCAGGCTCTGTGCTAAGTGTGTTGTGTGTGGGTTTCCCTTGCTGGAGTGCAGATCTCCATGAGCAGAAGTCCCTGTGCTGTGGCTCACCTCTTAACTTCCACACAGTAGGTGTTCAATAGGAGCCTTTGTCCTGCCAACATCAAGTAATACTTGTCAAATTGATGCATGAATTATCTTATTAAATTTGCACAATTATTTTTTATTTTTATCAGGAATTACAGCCCAGAGAGGCTAAGGAATTTAGCAAAGGTCACTCACATGGCTCAAAAGTGATGGAATTGGAAGCTGGGCACAGATCTAATGCTCCAGCTCAGCCTCATTCAGAATATTGCCACAGGGCGCTCATTCTCCTCCAGGGATCATATCTTGAAGACCGAGCGTACCTTAGACACACTGCTGTAAGGCAAATTATCTTTTCCCTGAAATGCATCTCTTCACTGTGGACTTTCCATGCCGAGGGCTTCTTTAAAGAGAAATCCAAACCTTCGGACAAAAAGCGCGCAGTAAAAGCAAGGGGCTACAAGCCACATCAACAATTCTTTTATTGAACAAACATTAATTAATGGCCTTACTTATGCCAGACCATGTGCTAGGCACTGGGGATATAAAGATAAAGAAGATAGACTGGAATCAGTGCCCTTAATAACCTCTAATGAAAGTGATAGGCATATTGCAAATACTAATGAAGACTCAGATGCATGAAGGAATACAGTGTGTTCAGGTTGCCTGGAAGCATGAAGAGCGTTTGCTGGAAGGTGGGTAGAGGACAGGTGGTGAAGTTAACTTACATGGTAGGGAAGCCAGTTGAAGGATTTTTAGCCTTTAGATGTCATAATTATATATGAAAATAGATATCAACACACACATATGTGTATATACACACATATATACATGTACACAAATATTTTTAAAATATATTTCTGGCTAGAGTGGGGAATGAATTGGAGAAGAGAGCTCTACCTACAAAGATGTCAAAATAGGCTCACTGAAAGAGGTGGAGTCCTCAACAAAAGCAGTGTCCTGGGGCAGATTGTAGAGAACAAATTTGAGAGCAAGTTAGAAGATAAAATAGTTGAGGTTTGTTGACCTATTTGGTGTCATGTATGAGGGAAAATGAGGCATCAGGGTAAATCTTTATGGTGGTACTGTTAATAGTAGTCAGAAGGAAAAGAAAATTTTACAGAAAGGATACTAAATTCAACTTTGGATGAACTGAGTTTGAGAATCTTTGAATCTTTGAGAATTTCAAGGCCTGGAGCTCAGGAGAGATGGAGATACAGATTTGGAAACAATAGAGATTATGAATTTAGGAAGGATGTGTAAATAAATGAAACACCAGGCACATAATCAAGTGTATTATAGACACAGTCTAACTTGCTGCAACAAAAATTTGTAACTGTATCTGGAGACAGCAGCCACAGGACTAAGAATGAGTTCCCCGTTCTCTAAATTTCAACAGCTCTGTAGGGAATGTGTTGAAGAAGTACGGTAGAGAAAAGGAAATTCTAAAATAGGATCCAAGGATAAACTAGTGACCTAATGTTAGGAACGTAGGTGCCCAAACAAAGGGTAGAGTGTTTCACTGAACAATTTGCAAACCCAATCCTTAAGCTTTGTCTTTACCTGTTCCACCCACAGTATCCTAATGCTGATTTGGCAGTTCTTTCAGATATGAGCCTTGTTGCCTTCTCATATGACTCTAGGTATGTTTGCTGAGAACACTGTGAGTGACTTGCATGGTGGAATTAGTGTTAACTCTTGTTAAGAAAGCTCAAAAACACGTAGGTGTTTTCTCACCAAGAAAATATTCAGATCGCTGAAATGCCCCTGCCTCTCTGGATGTCTGTCAATTTCAGAATACAGGCCCATGTTTTAGAAATAAGACCTTTTTATTCCTTTTTTTTAATTTATCTTTTTTCTAATTTAAAAATAATGTGTACCTACTGTTAGAAATAAACCCATAAATATCTTAAATCCACATTATTTCACAATCATGTTCCTTGTTTTACATTGATGAGTTTGTTTTAGTAGCAAATCTCAAATTGTTAGAATCAGAAGGTCAGTGAGGTAAAATTAAAACAAGTACTTTAGAAGATTGTAAACACAGAATAAATTTCAGTTTCATGTAAATGGGTGTGATTTCCATAATAAAGCCATTATTGTTGTCACTGGTGCATAGCAATAAAGCCAAGGCTGCAATTACAAAGAAAACAGATAATACAGCACTAAACTTTCTTAAAAATAGCAGTTAAATTCATTGAAATGATATTTTCCACTAAAAAATAAAGAGATGTGGTGTATTCACAATAGAATCTAACTCCCATGAGTAGACTTTCTTAATGATACTAGTACTAACTGATGTATCAACTTGATGGGTTTTTTCCTTTCCACAAGTAATTTCTTTCACTAAAACCTTTTCAAACTACTTTGTTTTGCACATTAGTGACTCCTTGTTAATTTAATCATGTAAATTAAGTACTTCAATTTGATTTTTTTTTCCTCCCTATAGTGGAACTTCGTCTTGACACAAGCCTAACTGACTTAGCAGTCTCTTTTCTTTTTTCTTAATTGTAGTAATATAGACATAACATAAAATTTAACATTCTAACCCTTTAATTGTACAGTTCAATGTCATTAAGTACATTCACAATGTACAACCATCACCACTGTCAATATTTCCAGAACTTTTTCCTCATCCCAAACAGAAACTCTATATCTATTAAACAATAATTCGCTATTCTCTCCTCCCAGCCCCTGGTACCTTCTATTCTGCTTTCTGTCTCTATGAATTTGACTACTCTAGTGGAATTATACAATCTTTGTGCTTTTTGTGTCTGACTTATTTCATTTAACAATGTTTTCAAAGGCCATCTATGTTGGCACTTATATCAGAATTTCATTCTTTTTTAAGCCTGAGTGTTTCAGTCCATTCAGGCTACTATAACAAAATACCCTAGACTGGCTAGCTTATAAACTATGGTAATCTATTTCTCACAGTTACGGAGGCTGAGAAGTCCAAGATCAAGGTGCCAGCAGATTCAGTGTCTGGCGAAGGCCCCGCTTTCTAGTTCATAGATGATACCTTCTCACTGTATCCTCAAATGGTGGAAGGGGCAAGGCAGCTCTTCGGGGCCTCTTATAAGGTCGCTAAGCCATTCATGAAGACATTGCTCTCATGACCTAATCACCTTGCCCCACCTCCTAATACTATTGCATTGGTGATGGAGTTTCAACATATGAAATTTGGTGGGGCACAAACATTCAGAACATAACACTGAGTAATATCACATTATATGTGAATACCATATTTTATTTATCCATTCGTCTGTTGATGAACATTTAGGTTGTTTACCCTTTTTGGCTATTGTGAAAAATTGTGCCATGAACATTGATGTACAAGTATCTATTTGAGTCCCTTCTTTCAGTTGTTTGGGCTATATACTTAAGAATGGAATTGTTGCATCATATAGTAATTCTATGCTTATCTTTTTGAGGTGCCACCAAACTGTTTTCCACAGCAACTGCACCATTTTCCATCCCCACCAGTAATGCACAAGGGTTCCGATTTCTCCACATCCTCACCAGCTTTTACTATTTCTTGTTTTTTTGATAATAGCCATTCTAACGGGTATGAAGTAGTATCTCTCATTGTGGTTTTGATTTTCATTTCCCTGGTGACCAATGATGTTGAACATCTTTTCATGTGCTTATTGGCCATTTGTATATCTTTTATAGAAAAATGGCTTTCCAAGTCCTTTGCCCATTTTTGAACTGGGTTGTTTGGATTTTTCATTGTTGAGTTGTAAGAGTTCTTTATTTATTCTGGACAGCACAGTCTTTTATAGAGATACCCTTATTCCTTAGGCCGAGTACTGTGAGAACATTGAATTGACTCTGTGCTATGTTAACTAATTCACCCCTAAACATAAGTCGTTTCCAACATTACCAATTATAAATGCCTTCTTCAGTCAATATTGAATTATAGACAACAGAGAAGTTAGTAGTAGTTCACCAAATGTGAAATGACAGCTTAGGAAATATAAAACTAAAGTGATTTTCATTAAACGAACATTGATTTGTGATTTGCCAAATGATATTCATAGTAGCTGTTTAACAACACTATGCGCCCCCCCAACCAACTCTCATCATCATCATCATCATCCCCCGCTTCTCCTTTTACTCAGGACCCAAAAGGGGTGAAAGGTGCCTCATCAGAGGTAGATTAGCCATAAAGCTGATGAAACGTAAGTTTCAGGGGCTCTCACCTGCATAGCCCCCTTCCAAGATCCTGTACCTGATTGTGGTTTTGCGATTTTGGTTTTGTAAAGAAGCCTCTCCAAGTTTTATAAGCTTCAGGCCCATAAAATCCTATGCGCCTCTGGATATGTTTCTTCCATCTGAAATCATGTCTTAATCTTTGCACTGCTGGAAAACCAGCCTGGGATCTATTGTTAAGTACACTTAGTTATTTATGATTAGCTTTTTTCCTTGCAGAGTTTCTGGTCTGGGGTGCCAAGCTACCACACTTTTCTGCATAATTCCAGAAAAAACATGGACCATGGGTGTTTCTAATCAGTCCCGGTATACTCCTTTGGCTTCTCCACTAAGCTCCGTCCACACAGCACTTGCTTTGCTCTAGGCACTTAGAGGAACATGCAGGCCAACTTTTGAAAATTCGGTTCCTAGTTATTCATAGGAAATGTGCAGGTCCCTTTGTACTCTGCACAGAGCCATAAATAGAATTTTGTTCTTACGCAGTAGAAGCAAAGAATGCAATTGCCAGAGTTGATACCTAATCTTTGAAAAAATTTTGAACATAGCTTAAGCAGGTTCCTAAATATTAGGGTGTCTTGTCAGAAGTAAAAATTAGCCTCCTGGCCCTTTATCTAATTTTATGATTTCATTAAACAAAAATGAAATTTTATAACAACTAAATAAACTTTAATAAATTTTCTCCTGTCCTGCTGCAAGGCATTAATGACAAAGGAATTATTCATCTACATAAACCTTTTCTTATATTATTTATAAGATTATTATTTCTTATATTATTATTATTTTCCCCATGTGGTCATAATAACAACTCAGGCAATTTATATATATTGCAATGAAGGGTATATCTGAGCAGAATATCAACACAGTCCCCTTCTAAAGCCTTCATTCTTGTCAAAAAAAATGTTCAAGTTCCCAGTTTCCCTTCCCCTCTCTCCTTCTCCCTCTTTCCTTTCTCTTTTTCTTTTCCTTTCCCTTCCCAAACAATTCCATCCTAAAGCCATTAGTTGGTGCAGAGCAATGTAGGCTACCACAGGAAGGTGTCCAAGCACCGGGTGTCTGAACCCAGGCACTGTGAAGCAGCCCAGCATGAGGTGTCATAGCTGAGTGTTTGGGAGGCCATCTGGGTGAGGGGAGGGATGACAGCAATGGGATGTGATTACATAGGTAAGTATATTAGGAATAAGGAGAAATAGATTTCTCACCAACAGAGAAGGGTTACACATATGGAAAGGGAGAAAACTAGAATTGACCCTGTGGTGTTGTGGTCGAATTAGAAATATTGGTATGAACTAATGATTTTCATTATTTAGAGAAAGATATACTGAAAAATAGATGTAAGTGTGTTTGTATGTGCGTGAGTGTGTGCACAAACATATCCTGTACACTACCTATTGGGAGAGCTTAGGAGCAGCAACAGCAATGCCCATACCTAGCCCAAGATCTGCTTTCTTTAATACCACTCTGCTCTAAAAGAAACCAGAACCAGGGCAAGGAAAGTTTGAAACATCTTGAGCTGAAAAGCAAGTAAGTGCTAACAGAATGATGAGGACATAACAAAAGGCACAGAAGCCATCTTGAAGGGGCTCCCACTAGGGACAATCTGGGCATCAAATAAATAATGATAAGAATGGATAATAACCCACTAGATAAAGTAGGAATCTGTAAGTCCATATTATAAAAGGAAACAAATGGATAAATCAAATACTTGATAAGGAAAAAAAATATTTACATAGTTATGTAGTTTCAAAGTAATGCCACGCAAGATACTTAATAATTACAAAAGGAAAAAGGCTAACTTTACAAGGAGGATCTGTGCAGCTCTCTACTATCTTAATCAAGTGACCAAACTGAGCATCTTCACTAATGGGACAAATTGAATTCTATCCTCATGTCTTTCAACAGCTTGAAAATGTGTTTATTTGTGGCTGTGAAGACCTGATTCACTTTCTAAATCTTATATAACTTGTTATTTAAATATTAAAATTCTTTCTATAAGGTTTTTATTCTGAAACCCAAATAACAAAGAAAATTCAAAATAGACAAGCAAAAAGGGTAATGAAGTCCCTTGACCCTAAAGATATCTGTTGAAACAAATCGCATGAGAACGTTATGGGTAGAATAAGCTAAGTTGATCGAAGTCAGTCACTCACTTCCTCTTTGCTCTTTAACCTTAGCAGTAAATTTTGGTGTCATCTTGGTCAGAAAAGGGAGGTGAGTGCATGTTTTTTCATCACACACAAATTTTGTATAATTTCTATTTTTAAGTGCCTGGTCAAAAGATGCTAATTTCTGGAGAACACTGCTGCCTACCATTTTCTCAAGATTTATGCAACTCCATAGTTGTTTGTAGTACTTTCTGAACAGTCCAGCAGGTGGCAGTCTAGGAGAGGAACAGTTCTCGTTTGTCCCCATCCCAGGCCTACCAGCAGCTCCATTTGCAAAACAGAAAGAATATGGACTCAGCAATGTGCCTTCTCTGGCATAAGAATGTGATTTCCAAGGTTGTTCTCTCAAAATGGGTACTGAGGCACATAGAGTATCACAGAAAGGAGCCAAAAATAATTTGTGACTATGCAGTATTCTGAAGCTCAATATTTCTTTTTTTTTTTTTTTTAATTTCTAGAAATTCCACTGATTCTGTATCTCTTTGCCCTGATTTCTATGACATGGCTTTGGGGAGGACTGCACATGGCATACAGACACTTCTGGATGTTGGTTCTCTTTGTCATTTTCAACAGTCTACAGGTAAGCCTTACAGTTTGGTTGTGACAATGCACATTTGTCCTAATGAGTACAAAGCATGGAGTTTCAATATTAAAGATTCAAGCATCCACACACAGGTGCATTCGTGCACAAAATAATATCGTATCATGCAGAGTTGTAAAAATAAATGACAGGGGCTAAATCTTTAACACTTGAAGTATGACTGAGATTCTAACTTGCTCATTATACAGATAGGGAAGACAAAATATTTACTCACCTTCCTTTTGACAACAAATATCCAAGTAACTACAAAACCATCATTTTTTTCAGCAGGATTGATGTTTACAAAATTTGCAGAAAGCAGACATGTGGGGTCTATGCACATATTTGGGCCATGGCTGTATCTAGAAATGAGATCAATTGAGGAGTGAAATAGATATCAATGTTCAAGCAATCCCCTCTTAAGCCTGATGCTTAGTGAAATGAGAGTGTTTGGTTCACTGAAAATGATTGACATCTCCCAAGTCCAGCAGTGCCCAGCTTAAATTAGTTTTGTGAGCACGGTTGGAGAGCATAACTAGAAATTATATAACTACAGCAAAAATTAAAGCTGACTTTTTTAGTGCTTTTGTTAAATGGAAAAACGTTGCACCCTGAAATTAACAAATGGAACAAATGAACATATTTTCCTTATTTTCCAAAGTGAAAAGGTCTGCCCTAGACTAAAATAATTTCTAAAATTTACCAAAAGTATCGATAAGTAGTCCTTATTTTGGCTATCATCTTGCAAGGAGCGTGTGCATAAAACATACACATGTGTGTATGCTTGTGTGTGTATCTATTAATACATACATATATATATTTAGGATTGTAGCATACAATTGAAGTATGACTCAGCATTTTTAGGTTTACACTTTAGAACTGCAGTCTTCAACCCGTGGGGCACAGATGGATACCAGTCTGTGGCCTGTTAGGGCCACACAACAGGAGGTGAGCCCCATCACTCGAATCACTGCAGAATCATCCCAAAGCTATCCCTCTTCCCCCCATCCATAGTGGAAAAAATTGTCTTCCATGAAACTGGTCCCTGGTGCCAAAATGGTTGGAGACCGCTGCTTTAGAAGACGTTCTTTAGTTAGATCATAGCTTACATGATGATGCCTAATCAAAGCATATTATCAATTTAGGAAGGGAAAAGTACAAAATAACTAAAAGTTTGGAATCAAGTTGATACAAATTGATATATAGACATCTCTCTGTGGATATGGTTATAATCGAGCACCTACTGGCAGTGTGCTAAGACTGCCAATACCAGAGTGAAGAAGACAGCCCTTCCCCTCCAGGATCTGATGATTTAAAGAGTAAACAACTAGATCTAAGAATATACTATGGCAGGTGCCATATAAACAAAACATTATGAGAGTGAGTAAAGGCCTGTTTACTCCTGCATTTGAGCTGAGCCCAGCATTTGAGCTGACCCCAAAGGTGAGCCATCGAGTCAACCCCATCTTGGTCACCTTTGGATCCCTAGGGCCTTGGTGGAACTAAGATCAAGGTCCAGACTGACAGCCTACAAGTGTATTTTATTTGGCAGACACACAATAGTACCCAAAAGAGTGTTTTAGATTTCCACATATTTGCTGCAGACTTTTAAAATTGAAAAAGTACACATTAAAACCTGAATTTCTGACTTTTCTTTGAAGGCAATACTTGCATGGCAGCAATTTTCAAGCCCTGAGCAGACCCGATATGCTTAGTTCATTCATTTTACCTGCCCCTGAGTTTGTGACCTTCCATGTTTATTAAATAAATGATGAGTGCATAGTTACAGATGGGTATTTCATGCAGAGATGGGTATTTCAGTTAGCCAAGGCTGCAAAAAGGGAAAGTGATTGACCTTGCCTAGATTAAGCAAAGGATTGGGAGGGAAGGAGAAAGGTTTTGCAATTAGAAAAGAAGTGGTGTGAGAGGAGACGGGGAGGGTAGTTTGGCTTAAATGCCAACTTTCCATGCTCAGAATGCTAAACGTCAGCCTTTAAGCAATGGAAAGCCATCAAAGTTGTGTTTCTTGTTTGTTTTGTTCTGATTTGTTTTTTAAAATTTTGTCAATTTTTAATTTTTTTTATCTTGAATGAGGATGACCTGCTTGTATCTACTCTCTAGAAGGATAACTGGAAATGTTTAGGAGGGGATATTAAGAAAAAAAAACAGAGAGAAGCTCTGGGAGGGTAGTCTATTGTCATATTCTGGACTGTAGATATTCTGGCAGTGTGCCTAGAAATAAAGAGTAGGTGACAGGTTTGATAGTTGTTATAGAGAAAAATATTTATTCTATTTGTTTTAATTGACACATATTTGTAGGGTACACAGTGATGTTTTGATACATATATTGTGTAGTGATCTGATCAAGGTAATTAGCATATCCATCATCTCAAATATTTATCATTTCTTTATATTGGGAACATTCAATATTTTCCTCCTATCTATTTGAAACTTTGTAATATATTATTGTTAGCTACAGTCATCCTATAGCACACTAGAACTTATTCTTTCCAGCTATACTTTCATATCCTTTAACAAATCTTTCCCTATCCTCCCTTTCCCCTAGCCTTCCCAGCCTCTATTATTTTCTGTTCTACTTTTTACTTGTGTGAGATGAATTTTTTTTTAGTTTTCATACATGAGTGAGCACATACTGTGTTTAACTTTCTGTTCCTTGCTTATATCACTTAGCATAATGTCCTCCAGTTCCATCTATGTTGCCATCAATGAGAGGATTTTATTACTTTTTATTGCTGAATAGTATTCCATTGTGTATATATACCACATTTCCTTTATCTATTCATCTGTTGTTGGAAACCTGTGTTGATTCCGTGTGTTGGCTGTTGTCAATAGTGCTGCAATAAATGGGGATGTAGTTGTCTCCTCAATTGACTGATTTTCTTTCCTGTGGATAAATGCCCAGTAGTTGGATTGCTAGATCACATGGTAGTTCTATTTGTAGTTTTTTGAGGAACCTCCATACTATTCTCAACAGTGGCTTTACTAGTTTACATTCCCACCAACAGCTTATGAGTTCCCTTTTTTGTGCATCCTTGCCAGCATTTGTTTTGTCTTTTTGATAAAAGGCATCCTAACTGGGGTGAGATGATAGCTCATTGTGGGTTGGATTTGCATTTCCTTGATGATTAGTGATATGGAGCATTTTAAAAATATTTTTTGGCCATTTGGATGTCTTCTTTTGAGAAATGTCTGTTCAGATTATTTGTCCATTTTTTAATCAAATTATTTTTTGCTATTGAGGTATTTGAGTTTCTTATATATTGTGGATTTTAATCCCCTATTGGATGAATAGTTTGCAAATATTTTCTCCCATTCTGTAGGGAGAAAAGTTTCTCTCTGTTGATTGTTTCCCTTGCTGTGCAGAAGCTTTTTAATTTGACATAATCCCATTTGTTTATTTTTGCTTTTGTGGCCTATGCTTTTGAGGTCTTACTCATAAAATCTTTTCTTAAGCCAATGTCCTGAAGCATTTCAAGGTTTTATTATAGTAGTTTTACAGTTTTGGGTCTTACATTTAGGTCTTTGATCCATTTTGAGTTGATTTGTGTATAGATAAGAGGCGGGGGTCTGGTTTCATTCTTCTGCTTATGGATATCCAGATTTTTGGCCCTTTCCCCAGTGAGTGTTCTTGGTGCCTTTGTCAAAAATCATTTGGCTGCAGATATGTGGTTTAATTTCTGGGTTCTCTGTTCTGTTCCACTGATCTGTGTTTCTGTTTTTATGCCAGTACCATGCTGTTTTGGTGGTACTAAACTACTATAGCTTTGCAGTATATTTTGAAGGCTGGTAGTGTGTGCTTTCAGCTGTGTTCTTTTCTTTCTTATTTTTTTTTCCTTGAGACAGAGTCTCCTATGTTGCCCAGGCTATCCTCAAACTCGTAGGCTCAAGTGATCCTCCCACCTCAGCCTCCCAAGGAGCTGGGACTATAGGCATATGCCTGGCTCCCAGATTTGTTCTTTTTGCTCAGGATTGCTTTAGCTATTTAAAGTCCTTTATGATTCCATACAAATTTTAGGATTTTATTTTCCATTTCTGTGAAAAACATCATTGGTATTTTGATACGAATTGCTTTGAACCTGTAGATTGCTTTGGGTAGTATTGTCATTTTAATAGTATTAATTCTTTCTATCCATGAGCATGAGATTAATGTTAATGAAGTTTGGTTAGCCAATTAAATGTAGGAATGTAGAGTGCAAGAGAGGAACATCACTTAGAAATTGCTGGCTTGAGTGAATGGCTGGGCACTGATAACTTTAGTCAAAATAGAGATCATATAAACAGCAAGGTCATAATATGCAATGAAATTGGTGAGATTTGGGAGACAATGGTAAATACTATATACCAATGTTTTAGTAACTAGATATAGAGATAGGGCTGGTGAAAGAGATTATTAATGAGTGATCAGAGAGCTAGGAAGACAACCAGGATAGTGTTCGCAGTTGCATGTAGAAAAGAAAGCTTCAAAAGGAAGCAATGCCTACCTCTGTCAGGTGTACCAGAATCGTTAAATAGGATGAGAACTGTGGAGCAATGAGGTTTAACGCAGCAGTTCCCAACCCGTAGGGTCCATCAGAATTCCGTGGGGGGCTTGTTAAAACAGAGATTGTTAGACCCCACACCCAGAATTTCTGATACAGCAAGTCTGAGTGGAATCTGATAATTTTCATTTCTAACAAGTTTCCAGGTAGTGCAGATTTAGCTGGTGTAGGGACCACAGTTTGAGAAAAAAGAACTTAAATGGATAATGCAAAGAGAAAGAAAGAAATAGCTTAGGAAGGGAGGTTGGTTGGTTCAAAGGAGATTTTTTTTTTTTTTTTTTGCTTTTGTGTTCTTCACTTGTGACAAGAACCAACAAAGGAGAAACTAACAACTGGAGGCAAGAGTCATTGTCCTGGCAAGATCAAGGAAGAGGCAGGAAGAACAGAAGGATAAGGGCTTCTCTGAGGGAAGAGTAGAGATGTTTCTTTTTCTGAGGCTGGGGAAAGAAGGAAGATTGGTGGATATGAAAAACTACTCTGGAGCTGAAAGTTTGGGAAATTGGCATTTGCACGCTTGCAAGTTAGCAATGCCCTCTCTTTTCTCTTAAAGGCAGGAAGCAAGGTCATTTATTGAGAGTAATGGGTTGAAAACTTGATGTAAAAATTATAAAAGGTATGGAGCAGTTTCTGGGCAGAAAGTGAATAACTTAAACTATATTGGAAGATGGTCAAGAAACAGATTGCTTAGAGAGAAATCAGTGGGACTCAATGGAGATTGGACAACTTAAATCTGTAATGGAGCCAGTCAGCAGTGATTAAATAAATGCAAACCCTAACATTATAATGGTAGCCTGGGTAACCTATCAAACCACATACACAGAAAAAATTTATTGAGCTCTTATGGAGGTTTGAAAATAAAGGGGGACTATTGAGTATTGTGTTATATTTTGTTGGGAGATATAAAAGAAATTTTGATCTTTTCCTCTGAGGAGTGGAAGCATCCATGACTGTCTGTATCACTGTGGCTTAGAACTCAGCACATGGGCACATTGCTGGTACCAGGTGCTCAGTGAATCAGTCCTAAAAGTAATGCCTATGAAGAAATGCTTGGAAAATATCATCTCTCTAGAGTTTATTTGGGTTCACAATTTATAAATTGCCTCAGGTCTTCAATTTAGGCATTGCCATGGAATATGGCTATAGAGTCATAAGATCTTCAAAGTATATTCCATGCAGACTTGGTTACTTTCTTTTCTACTGGCCTTTGTATTTCCTTAGTCTCTTTTGTCAACATCTGTGACCACAAAAGAATATTACGTGCTTTATGCTTGCCTACTGTATTTTGCTCTGAGATTACTGACTCACTTTTATCCAGATTAATATAATGTCATAGGTGTTCTGAGATTGATGAATGAAAGGCATATTTCTATAATATTCTGACTTTTGATATTTAGTATTTGGTGCACTTTAAATAAGGAAATCTCGATCACTTGAAATATTATATATTTATTTATCACTACCTGAAATTTATTTATTACTTCCTGAAAGATCAGGGTTGAGCTACCAAATTTCTAATACATTTGAGCATTTAAGAAAATGTGTATAGGCCGGGCGCGGTGGCTCACACCTGTAATCCTAGCACTCTGGGAGACCGAGGCAGGTGGATTGCTCAAGGTCAGGAGTTTGAAACCAGCCTGAGCAAGAGCGAGACCCTGTCTCTACTGTAAATAGAAACAAATTAATTGGCCAACTAAAAGTATATAGAAAAAATTAGCTGGGCATGGTGGCACGTGCTTGTAGTCCCAGTTACTCAGGAGGCTGAAGCAAAAGGATTGCTTGAGCCCAGGAGTGTGAGGTTGCTGTGAGCTAAGGTGACGCCACGGCACTCTAGCCAGGGCAACAGAGTAAGATTCTATCTCAATAAAATAAAATAAAATAAAATATGTGTATAAAGTATTTTGTAAACCATAATAGATACAAATGCAAAAGTGAAGTAAAAATATCATCATTCTAAATGTTTACCATTAATTTTATTGTTTAATAATCTTCCTTGGACCCCAAAGACTTTTTCCCTCAAGGAACTGAACTTTTCTTCAAATTCTTATTGGTTTATCCTTATTATTTACATCTTCTTGATTGTTTTTTTAAAAAAATTAAACTATGGATATTGGGGGTGAGCAGAACATAGAGAATGAGGATGAAAATCCTCTTTAAGTTATTCTCTGAGAATTCTTTCTTAATTCTAGTAGCTACTAGATGTTAATAACATGTCAGCATGATCATGGTAATTATGTTTTTGCTGCTTCTCCACGATATGCTTGATGTGAGGTGAACAAGTCCTAATTTTCATCATGCTTTATTTCATATCAAAAGAGGGAGTCTGAACTCCAAAAAAGAAAAAAAAAGTCCTTTTATATTTACTTGGCTAGTGAGCCTAAATTCCCAAAACAAAGGCTGCAGGGCTCTGTCTTTCTTTTTGGCTGAATGGGCTTTGAGTGCACAGAGCATGGTGGCTGCCACAGTGCAAGACTCACCTCCTCCCAATTTTCCAGCTTCAGTGGGAAAGAGCTTTTTCCTCAATAAGAAAGTCCTATGGAAGACTGAATGGCCCCTCCCTGGGTTACATCTCATCCAGGAACCAATTACTTGGTGACAGGTACTCCAGCCAGGTATGAATCATAAGCAGAGTCCAGTAGCTGAAAAAGTGGAGTTCATCTCATAAAAACCACATGGAATGGAATTCCCACCAGAAGAAAGGACTTTCTTCCCAACAGAAGAGGGCAACAGTGTCTGGCAGGCCAAAGTAACAGAAGTCCACTATCCGTACTTTCTAAATGTTTTTGTTCATTGGACAAGGCAAGAACAGCTATTGTTGAAAAACTGAGAAACGCCATCACTGTGACATTAGTTTATTATGTCTATACTTGTGGGCCATCATATAACCAAATGTCTATATATTGCCCACAAGAAATTCATAAGACACTATGTTTAATGTTTTCTTAATTCCCTGTTCCATTAATCCATTCACCTCTATTTTAAAAAAGAATTAGTTGAGTTTGTTATTTCTAAGTGGATCCATGCTAATACCTCTAGATCATAAGTTTCTTAAATGATTTATCCAAGTTTCTTAAACTGTTTGAACTTATACAAATTCATATGGGAGTAATCACTAGGCTGATACTCAGCTAGTGGTAGAACCCTATCAATTGTTAAATATTGAAAATTGCTACTGTCAAACCCCTTGCTTGTGTCCCAGGCTTCCAACCATTAAAGTTAGAAGCATCCCCAGACTTCCAACAGCTAAAAGTCTCACGCTTGGCCAGACAGGGACCCTCCAGGATGCTACTCCAATGCTAGATCTGCAGCCATTCTGATTGGGCAATGCCTACACCACACTCATTATTAAATATTTTGCATATCACTCCTAGCTGTAATTATGTGATAAAATATTTCTCTATTTTTAACCTGAACCAGTCACATTCAGATTGACATATAGCATTTATTTCAGGTTTTCTTTTGGGAGTCTCTCACATTTACTATGTCAGAATTTAACTGACTGACAATTTTCCTGCGTATAGAGAATCCCATGTAAGATAATGAGGGTAGCCATCAGTAATAGGCATGAGCTTACTGGAGCTGCTAGAAAATACATTTTTGGAGAAGGTTCATATACATAGAAGCAGCTTTCCAAAAGCTGAAATGCATTCTTCTTGGAATGCATAAGCTGGCAAGGGAGCAGAACTTTGCATAGTACTGGGATATGATACATCGCAGTATGTGATGAGACTGCATTCTCCGGAGTCCTTTCTGACTGTCTCTCTGTAACTGACTTATACATGTTCATTTGTGCAAGCATCTGGTCTCGAGTTGTTCCCTGGCAGTTTTTGAATCATCCCCTATTTCAGAGAAGGGAGTTACGACATGGAATTTGTAGCTAAAAATATATAGCCCATATTCAGACTTAAGTATCAGTTGGTTAAAATCATTTTCATTTCTAGCCCCATATCTTAAACTGCTAAATGGCTGGGAAAGAACTGACTCAAAGGTGGGAACAGTGTCTTCTACTTATTTTTTTATTGTTCCTTGGTGGCCTTTAGAGTGCCTTGAACACATAAAGCATTTTTCTACAAAAACATAGTGTTTTCTCTCTCTCTCACTCTCTCTATTTCTTCCTCCCTCCCTTTTACTCTCTTTTTCTTTGCTTTCCATGTATTTCTTGTGGGTATATGTTGAATTTCAGCTTTAAAACTAAGGCCATCTTTTATGAAGAGATTTTCCCAAATAAAAATAGTCTTTGAGGTATCATAAGAAATGGAGCATATTTCTTTGCTCCTGAAAAAATACAGATCCCATCCCAAATGGAATATAGAAGCAAATTAATAATCTTTCTTTAATTTCCTTGTGTGAGCATTCCCACTTAAGCACCCAGAGGGGTTCAGTGCAGGTGTCTGCTTAGATACAGTGTATATTTAGTCTTGGCTGCTTCCTTTTGAGGATAAACAGCTCTTGGGAAGTACACATTGTTAAATAATCAGTTACAGAGGACTAATTGTTTCAAGGCACTCCCTTTGCAATTGCTTTCCAACAGCCAACAGTAATAAGAAATGTCACTTTGTTTCCATTGGAGACTAGCACATGAACTATTCATGAAGAGTGGAAAAGCAGTCTTCCCAGAAAACCCTGGAATAAACATGTAGAAGCCAGGGGAGGTTGGGACTCTATCATTGATTTGTCCCAGAGCCATGTCAAGTTTAGTGGAAAAAAAAATCACTACATTTGTTTTGTAGAGTGAGATTCAGAGAGACTAATGAATGCCTCATGTGTTCTTCAAAACATCCCTGGAAAATTTCTATAACTTCGCAAATAAAATATACAGAAGCTGAGACAAGGAGGTGTACTTAAATTCTCTTAATCAGGTCGTGCCACTCTGTCCTGTTCAGTAGCGTCTGGGCTCGTGAAGCAGCTTTGTGTTTTTGAGCAATAAACTTCTTACTCCATTTGACAATGAACGGCAGTGTCTAACATCGCCTCCTCAGACTGACCGCAGGATTTTCACTTTTGTTTGATCTGGGTTCTGTAATTAAAAGTGTCAGGATCTGATCTGCCAGTAAACATCTTCCATGAATATAGTTTTAGTAATGGGGGGAGGCTTGAACAGTAGTTCTTTTTGCATTTGGCACCATCCTTCCAAAACAGGTGCCTCCCTTTCTCCTCCTCTGTTCTATCTTGTCTTTTAGTTTCTTCTCCTGTGCTTTTCTTCATTTCAGAGTTTTTTCCTGGGCCCTCTATGACCACATATATTGCATTTTTAACCATGTACTATGCCTTTCCTGGGCCCTGTGGGCCTTTACTTTATCTGAGAAAAGACATAGCAATAGACACTTAAAATAGGAAACCTACAAGATTTAAAGTAAGCAAGATGCATACCTCCTTTTCAAAACAGTTTTGGGAGAGCAAAATAAACAGTAACATTTGGGAATAGTTTTTACCTGGTCATTTAGATTCTTTGCCTTAATGTTAATTTATCATTTTTTCCAGGGTCAAATTTTATTCTTGGATTCATACAAATGTTGGGGATGAGGGGTGGGGAGGAGAATACATTTTTTATAAATACTTTTATATTCGTATCTTACAGTAACATTCTTTAATGTTGGGCTGTCAGGTTCAGTGGAATGAGCATGCAGTTAACTGTCCAGCAATTTCTATTTTGCCAAGCAATTGGAGTTATCTATTTCACAGAAGTGCTAATTCTGGCCCTAAGTTTTGTCCTAAGGAGTGAATAAAAATATATGTATATAAATAAAATTTGTAATCCATGCAATGTTTTACAAATGCAAAGTATTATAAATGAACAAATGAACAAAAAGAAATTTTTGTCTCAGAAGCTATATAAAGAAAAACAGGAGACCAAAGAGATGAGATTGTAAACTTAGTCTTTGAATCTTTTCTTGCGCCACCGGTCTTCCCCTGGAACGATACCATAACTGGCCTGGCACGGTGGCTCATGCCTGTAATCCAAGCACTTTGGGAGGCCAAGGCTGGAGAATCACTTGAGCCCAAGTGTTTGAGACCCACCTGAGCAACATAGCAAGACCCCTTCTCCACAAAAACTAAGGAAAATTAGCCAGACATGGCAGTTCACACCTATAGTCCCAGCTACTCAGAGGCTGAGGCACGAGGATCTCTTGAGCCCAGGAGTTTGAGGTTGCAGTGAGCTATGATGACACCACTGTACTCCAGTCCAGGCAACAGTGAGAGACTCTGTCAAAAACAAAACAAAACAAAACAAACCATAATTGCATATGCATGTAATTTAAGATTATTTCACACAAATAGTTTTAGATCTTCATAGCATATCACTGAAATAAGCAGGTTTTTTGTAATCGCTAATTATTCAATCTGTCCAGAAGCCACATGATGTCACAGGCCACATTCACCGAGCTACCAACTCAATTATCTTATTTGGCAACATGACCTCAATATATAGATGCTATGTAAATATGATGTAGACATAAAATATATCAGTTATATTTTGTCCTTTGTCCTATAAGTAATGTTTTGGAATATTTGGGGGCAATATCAGACTCTCAGTCTTGGAAACTCTCAGTGTAAGTTGTTAGTATAGTAAAGCATTTCGAAAAGGGGCCACTGCCCTAGATAGATAGCATTTAATTTGGCATGTGAAACTTAGGAAGAAAATTGGTAAAATCATGACCAGCTCATTACCTCCATAAATATTTTTCAGGAGATTTTTGTTTCCATATTGATTGTTAGAATAGGGCATTCACAGAGAGGGAGAGTCCTATATAGTATCATCTATTGCAGGAATAAAATTAACTGCTAAGATTCTAAACAACAGTAGGTAAAATGTGTGAAGTAGGATATTAAGGTGGTCATTTGGAAAAGTTTGCAAGAAAAACATCTTATATCTGGGCATTTAAGGGAAAAAAAGAATTTTAGTTCATCAGAATATTCCTCATTGTACAATCGATTCTAAAACTTTATAAGAAAAATTTTATTTAGAAAATGTGTAATATCAAAAATACAAAGTAGATTATATATGGTTTATTGTTTGAGCCAACATCATAACATTGGAAGTCTCATGTTCCTTTATTAGTATTCAAGAACGTTAATCTATCCAGAATGTGTCTTTACTAAATATTACAATAAAAATTGTAACAAGAACTCTAATGTTATATGAAGGTTTATTATGTGGAATTGTATTTATTTCATTTAATCCTTGAAATAAACCTGCACCATAGGGACTATTATTCTTGCCATTTTACATATGGAGAAGTCAGGGGCTACACACCTCTTGATCATAACACCTCACACAGTGCCGAGAGCCTACTGAATTGAATTCATGGAGCACTTGCAGTTTAGGACGCTGCACAAATGGTCATTGAAGTGAAAGAACCTTATCTAATCCTTAAAGCATAGAGAATGGTACCAGTGAGGGGCCCTCTGCACGTGGCACTGTTCATAGCTGTCTAAAATCACAGGCAATTTTCTTCTTTCTTTTCCTCTCTCCACCTCTATTTCATCAGCTGGAATTTCTTATCATTTTCTTTTCCTTTCAACATCTGTTTTCTATTGCATTCCATTGTTTTCATTTTTTATCTATCTTGATCATTCTCACACATTTGCAACTCTGTTAGTAATCCTAAAGACAGCTACATATGACTTGTTCTCTGAGAGAGCAAGCCTTCAACACACAAGGACGCACCTCGACATTAAAAAAATCAAACCAAACCAAAAGAGTCACCTCCTAGTGTTCAGCAGGGAATTTTTTTGTTTTAGAAGATGCGGTGAATTTTCCAATTCAACAGGGGCAAAAAGAAATAATAGAACATCCAGATTTGTGCCATTTCAGAATGCCAGTGCACATTCCTAGTAGCCGTTAATAATGCCAGGTGCTGTGAGGAATCATAGATAGGCAACTGGATTCCTGAAGTCAGCCAAGAGTTGATTGCTTATATTTTTAGAAGCTGTGTGAAGAAGAGAAATGTAGGCACACCACTGCTGTGCAGTCCACGGGAGTCTTACAGCTGCGGGCCCTGAAGCTCTTTGAAAATCCTCCCTAATTGTCTTTTGCCTCTGTGTTCCCAACTTATCACCTCACCCTGCAGTGGCCTTCATGCCGCGTGTCACCGAAAGCTGGCCTCTGCTGTTTTGTAAGGAGAGAGCTGGCAACTGTCCTGAAGATGGAGACGAAAGGTGATCTCCATAGTTTCAGACGGAAGCAAAGAAAATGTTTCAGAACTCTTGTTTTCTTGACTTCGGGCATCGTGCCTCATCTTTGTCAACTTTGCTGCCTACTTTTAGGCTGGCATTAACAATAAAATAAAACCACACACACCCACTTCTCCTTTGGCCCTTGGAACTCTCTTCATTGGGATGACTTTATATCTTTTTAGTGGCAAATATTTGGCTCAGTTGTGTGAGTCATATATCTCCCTCACTAACAAAAGTCTTTTTCCAGCCAAAGCAGCGCTTGGATTCACAGACACAAGGACAGCAGGGAACTGTTACACTTCGGCTTTGCTTGGCCTTTCTGACCCTTTTGGCAGAGAAATATGGTTCTTACTAGTAAGTGCCTATGCAGCCTCAGGGCAGCTCAGAGGCAAGTAGAAAGAGGGGAGAAAAGGTGAGTGAATAGCAAGAACCAAATCCTGCCAAGTCGCTATTGACAAGAACACAGTGCTTACACCAGGCACTCACCTAGGTACTTAGGATGGTGACACCCGAAGCTGCAAAGTCCCCTGTCTGCAGGGGCTAGAAGCCGACAGGCCTGGGGCCTGTGGCCGAGGGCAAGTGTGCCTTGTCTGAAGGGGGCAGCAGCTACTTGGCTCCGATGAAACATTTGCTAGACAGGAAGCAAATTCAGTGTCGACCAGACCTTCTGATTTTCCTAGAGAAGCCAGAAACAAGATTTTTATGTGAAAGCTCCTAATTTGTGAATGTTGGCAAGTATTGAAAGACAACCTTTAAACACCAAATGGGCCAATCAAAACCTGTTGGCAGGCAGTATTCAAGCTGCCAGTTTGTAGCCCCTGGCTCACCTAGTGGGCATTCCTTCATAGTCCGTGTGGACCAGGGAAAGGAAACTTTTCCAGGTTTTTCTGTCTTCTACAAATTTTCTACACTGAACATTTAAAAAAATATATATCAGAGTTGTTTTTAGAGCTTTTGGACCCCTTTTCTGAACATAGTCTGGAACAAACCCCAGCTCCTGGGGTGGCCTCAGAATGATCCATCCCCTCAAGTGACCTCAAATCCATGGGTCTGAGGGAGGCGGAGGGGGAGGCTAGACGCTGTGGGCCTGTTCTGGACTAGTGCAAAACACTGGGCTGCACCTCACTCAGAACTACCGCCCCCGAGCAGGCGCAAATCCACTTATCCTTGATACGTGGAGAAAAGGAACATGCCAGGCCTAAGTCCAGCCAGAACCTCTTCGGATGTGCTTGGCAATGTGTGGTGTGTCTGTGCAGAAAGGAATGAGATGCTGTGGGAGACAGAGGGGAGATAAAGGAAGCATAGAATGGGGAGTGCAGAGAACACTACTTATTGCTGTTCCTCAATTGTAAGTAAGAGAAAGCCGTGGAAATCAAAAGTAGAGGAGCTAAAAAACCAGATCACAGGAGATGGTCCATGTTCCTTTCTAACTTGTTCAATGAACGTGCCTGTCCCTACACTAGGCTATTAGAACTCTTCACCAAAAATAGAAGCAATGCCAGTGGTCCAGTGGCTGGGACGGAGACAACAGACTATTTTTGTTCCAAGAGGAAGACTAGGGCAAGTGAGCAGATAAACACAAAGGACAAAGAAATGTCAGCCCCAAGCTGATGGGTGTGTGTCTTCTTCATGGTGTGAGAGTTGGGCCAGAAGCTGGAATAACTGAGTTAAGACCTGCAGTTTGGGCTTGATCCAAACTGCGGTTCACGGATATGTGTAGCATTTGGAACAAAGGAGAGTTCTGCATGTCCAGTGTCATCTGTGTCTTGTGGGTTTTTTCCCCTCTCTTTCTTTCTTTTTCTAATGGATATGTTTTTTTCCCAGAGAGGAGAGTATGACATCAGCCAAATATGAGATACAGGCTAAACTAATTAAATTTTTTGTTTATTTGCTTGTAATTTTAAAAAGAATATGAAGCATGCTTGGGAGACATTTGTGTCTGGAAAGAGTTGAGCAACTCTAAAGCTGTAGCGTGCGGCAACTGGTTAAAAATTGCTAAATTATGTTTCTTTATTTTCTGCGAAATGTCAAATGTTGTTCTTTTGCTTCTATAAAGGTCAGAATGGTCTAAAAAGGAAAAAAAACCCTAAACTTGGACCATTAACTTGTTATTGAACTTCAGAGAAGTGTTTTATTCACCAGTAAAATTAAATCTGAAAATGTTTTGGTGGCTCTAAAACAAGATAGGCTAGATTACAATAAAATTAGTGAATTTCTGTTACTTTCCTCTTCTTTCTGGGCCTTTTAGTAAAAAACAAAAAGGAGAAAACTAGTTTGACAGCAAAAGTTACTTGTAGTTACTCTATATGTGTACATATATGTGGAGGATGAATTACCATGTTAGATGGGTTGGCTGTCATAATCTTTCCCATATGCTTTCCTGCCCATAGATGTTCTTGAACAGAATATAGTTGTGGAAATAAAATTCCCTTAATGAATACATTTCATAGTGGCATTTACCACATGGTAACCAGGGACTTGCTCTTCCAGCAGAAAAGTCATCTCCTTTTTATAACTGGTGATGAATATGCGTGCACACACACACACACACACACACACACACAAAGCAAAAGAGAAAGTCCTGCTTTTTCAGAGTTATTTCCTAATAACCATTGTTATTTTTATCACTGTTTGCTCTAGTTATAGCACATTACTACCTTATGCCTCTTTTCTAAAAAAAAAAAGTGAAGATAATAAAATAGCATTATTTAACAATGTGAAACCATAAATTTCTATTGAATTGCATCCTCTAATCCTGTTACAAAGACTAAGAGCAGTCTGGCAAACTGTAGGCCAGGAAACGATGATTATTGTCACTGACAGAACGCATACTAGTGACATTTTCAAAATAGAATATGCAAAAGTTTATCTTTAGAGCTCCGCACCCAGCTACTCATGTCTTTTTCCTTGCTTTGCCCCCTCCCCGCTACTCCCTAACTTGTGTTCTTTTGCTGAGCTTGGCTCGCGCTCGGTTAATCCCCGCTAAAGATTTCACAGTGCTAGTTTCAGATATGCCTCCTGCCAAGCTATTGGCATTTTAAAGAGGGACTCCCAGACTGTCTGCCTGTTTCTCCTACTCCTAGAGAGAAAGTGAGCCTGCCATAACCCATTTTCCTTGGTCATCCACCTTCCAGGTTCTGGGAATAGCAAGCACAGGCTCTCTCCCACACCTTCTGAGTTCAAATCCTGGCTCTGCCACTTGCTAGTTCTGTGATCATGGATGAGTTACTTAACATCCGGTGCCTCAGTTTCCTCATCTGTAAAGTGGGAAAGATAATGATTATCTATCTCACAAGGTTGTTGTGGGAACTGAATGAGACAATACATGTAAAACATGTAAACAGCTGGCAGTATATAATAAGCACTCAATAAATGTTAATTATTACTATTTGATATAGGTTGGATGTTGTCCCTTCCAAATCTCATGTTGATATTCAATCTCCAATGTTGGAGATGGGGCTGAGTGGGAGGTGTTTTGGTCATGGGGACAGATCCCTCATTCATGAGTGGGTGCCCTCCCCATGGTAATGAGTGAGTTCTTGCTCTGTTAGTTCACATGAGAGCTGGTTGTTTAAAAGAGCATGGATGTCCCTGCTCTCTCTTGCTCCTTCTCTTACCATGTGACGTGCCTGCTCGCCCTTTGCCTTTCACCGTGATTGGAAGCTCCCTGAAGCCCTCACCAGAAGCAGATGTTGGTGCCATGCTTCTTGTATAGTCTGCAGAACTGCGAGCCAAATAAACCTCTTTTCTTTATAAATTCTTATAAATTACCCAGCCTCAGGTACTCCTTTATAGCGATGCAAAACAAACTAACACATTATTTTTGTCTTAATCCATTCAGGCTACTATAACAAAAGTATCTTAGACTGGGTGATTTATGAACAACAGAAATGTATTGCTCACAGTTCTGGAGGCTGGGAGGTCCAAGGTCAAAGTACCAGCAAATTTGGTATCTAGTGAGGGCCTGTCCCTCAAAGACGGTGGCTTCTGTGTGTCCTCACATGGCAGAAGGGGGCGAATAAGCTCCCTCAGGCATCTTTTATAAGGGCACTAATTCCACTTATAAGAGTGGAGACCTCATAATCTAATCTCCTCCTAAAGGCTCCATCTCTTAACACTACTACAATGAGGATTAGGTTCAACATGAATTTGGAGGGGCACAAACATTCAGACCATAGCAATTCCCAATGTTACTATCCCTGTTTAATAAATCTCATTTTCTGAATTAACTTGTAATTACTCCTCCATTCCCTGAACTATATATTTACTGTAGTTAGAGCCAGAAGATGCTTAATTTTAACTAATTAACTTATTTATTAATCTACTCTGTTCCGGAAGCTGTTATATGTGCTTTGGATAAATCATGAAACAGAAAAAATATTTGTCTGTTTATAAAACACACAAAAATGCCTGCCCCCAAGAAACTTATATCCTAGCAAGGAATGGGAGGTGGATGAGGTGGAGAGAATAGATAGATAATACAAATAAACGTAAGCATAGTATGTAGCATGTTAGAAGTCGGTAAATGCTGAGTTCAGGAGCATGAGGGGCAAGTGGGTGAGTTACATGTTAGATGGGTGGTCCAGGGGGCTCGTTTGAGAAGGCCAGTGGTGACCACGTGTGGAAAGAAACAAGGGAGGGTCTCAGTATCCATCTTCAATTGCTTTTACTTCCCTATCTGATTCACATATTTATTTTTAAAATTTTTTTTCTCGAGTAGAATTTTTGTGTGTGTTATTTCTGAATAGCTGTCAGTGATTTCCATTACATTATTAGTATCCCAAAGATAATATCTCTTAGACTAGATATTTTGATCTGTTTTTGGCCTTTATCCTAACAGTTTTTTCTTGCATTTATTTTCTAGTATATTCTGAGTTTGCCTCTCCCAAAATCACCACAAAATTAAATTTTAAAAATGTTTGTCTCATTTTTCTCTCACAGTTAAGTGGGGTTAATATTAAGCTCAATGGGTAAGGTTTCATTTTAAATTGTGGCCAGTCTGGTATTGGTGGGTCAAAAGGAAGTTAAAACGTACTTGCCTAACATCGCTTACCAAAGGTGGTATCATGTGAGCAAAAATACATGATCTGGAGATTGAAGAGTCCTGGTGGTGACTTTCTCATGACTGTGGAAAAAACTTTTAACTCTCTAGTGAAGATACCTGAAGTTAATCTAATGAAGGCTAGGAAAGATGCCAGAGGGGACAAAAACAAACTTCATGGTAAAATGTGGAAGTTTTCCTCAAAAAATCCGTTCATAACAAACGTTGTCACTTGAGTTACAGGATCGGGAAGAAAACTTTTAGATGGGTTTAGTTCAAAGAAATTACATGAAAATATGTGACTGCAAAATTTTCCGTAATGCTCTCTTAACATTTGAGTTTGTACAAATTTTTCTAATTATTTAATAGTTTCTAAAGACATATTTTAATTATTTAATACTAGAATGGACTATCACTTCAAAAGTGAGCTTTAGGGCTGGGAGAGGTGGCTCACACCTGTAATCCTAGCACTCTGGGAGGCTGAGGCAGGTGGATCATTTGAGCTCAGGAGTTTGAGACCAGCCTGAGCAAGAGCAACACCCTGTCTCTACCAAAAATAGAAAGAAGTTCATTGGACAGCTAAAAATATATAGAAAAAACTAGCTGGGCATGGTGGCGTATGCCTGTAGTCCCAGCTACTCGGGAGTCTGAGACAGAAGGATTGCTTGAGCCCAGGAGTTTGAGGTTGCTGTGAGCTAGGCTGATGACATGACACTCTAGCCTGGGGAACAGAGTGAGACTCAGTCTCAAAAAAAAAAAAGGGAGCTTTACCAGTCTCTAGGACTATCCTGTCTGTATGTGTAAGAGACGGAGGAGAAGGGAGGAGAGAGAGAGAGCTGGAAACAGCCCCTCAGAGACATGAGGTTTCAGCAGCTGCGCCAGTGGGCAGTGCAGGCCCCCAGGTGGCCAGGTTCAGTCCCGGGTCTACAAGACTATCTAGAGTAATACAGCAGAGTAGACAGAGGGGAAGTCACACACTACTTTTCTTTCTACTTCCTTTTGCGTGTATTCTCAACACTCAGGACTCGTCTCTCCCAATATATGAGCATAGAGAAGCACAGCCCTTGATGTCCCCCAGACTTGTATGAGAGTCTTTTAAACTATGGGCTGCTGACATACGCAAACAGTGGTCTTCGCTTTGGATGAGTCATGCATTATGGTACCATTTGCCCAGAAAGTAGCCATTAATATACCTCCTTGGAAGGACCAGGAGTACAGTTAGAAGATACGGTGAAAGCTATAGCCTGGGGCATTGCAGCACAGTTATTAGGGCGACTTGCTTGATCCACAGAATGCATTGAAAACCCCTAGAGAATCCAGGCAATGCTAGTCTTGGTAAATTATATCGGAGAGTTAAAGATTTGGAATCAGACACACCTAAGTTTGAACTCCAGGTACAGTGCCATCCTTACTTAAATCCAAGTAAATGAAATAACACATAATGTACTTAGCCCAGAGCTTACAGAATAAACACTCAATAAACAGTAGTTTTATTATTTAAAAAAGAAAGAAAGAAAGAAAAGAAGAGTTGCATGGCCTTAAATAGTTCTCCAAATTTATTTTGAGTAGGTGCATTTTATGCCAGAGCTTTGTGTGGCAACCAGATCAGCAAAGCGTGGAAAGCACTACTGGGGGGTATATTGGCTGGAATGAACACATACAGTGCTGCACTGATATATGATACAGAGGGATGTTATTTCATTCCCATTTATTCTGTTTCCCTTTTGAAAATGTTTCCAAACCTTACCTTTCTTGAGGATCCGGCTTTAAAGGTATCACTTCCTTGAAGCCTCTGTGCCCTCACTAGTTTACGGTAATCTCTTCTGCCGCCAGCCCCCACATCACTGTAGTCCATGTTTTCCCTCATGTGACACCTCATCCTACACAGCCTGGGGCTATTCCTTAACCAGTTCCCTGAAGAACCTCTCTCTGGGTTCTTTTGTACTGCCCGTAAAGCTTAATTATAGGGCTGGCACAAGCTCCTCAGTAAATTCTTGTTGAATTAAATCTCTTATTTGAAATTTCCAGTGCCTCTACTCCCCTCCCACAAATCCCCTCAATTTAGGGAAATCTCTTAAAATGACTAACAAGTGTTAGCACCTCATCCCAAACGGACATTTTCAAACTATTTAGATGCTTCATCGTCCAGTGTGTACTACCAAAACAATGTTTATATTAAAAGAACATTATCCAACATTTTTCCTAAGAACTGTGGTGAAAGCCAGCAGCATCGTCCCACTTAGAGGAGCTAAAATAGCTAAAGGTTACATGCTTTGCCTCAAATAATAGACTCGGTGGTGGGGTTAGGAGTAGAAATGAGGTCAGTCCCCCAGAGCAGTCTGGTGGCCTTGAGCAACCAGGAAGGTGAAGTCGGTGCCTCAGTTAACTCACTAATTTTACTGGAAGTGCATATTTTCCATGTGCCAAACTCAGTAAGTCATGGAGCAAATGTTTATTTTGCTATGCTTTGAAAAGTTGCTTTGCTTCTTGTAAGTTTTCTCTGGTGGAAGAATTCCAAGATATGACTTAATCTATGTTTGCAGCATTGAACTGGAAACAGGATTTGTTCTGTGACTTGGCTCTGTCCTTTCTGGACCACTTCTGTAAGGGAGGGTGTGGGGTATAAGGAGGGTGGAAGCCACAGCAGAAATGCCTGGTGTTTGAACGGATGTGCCTCTCTCCGAGGCCGCAAGCAGAATACCCATATTATAATTTTGTTGATGTCCTAATATCTGAAGGCAGGCATCCAACCTTGCAGAACAGCCAGGTGTCTGTTCTATAGATTACAGTTCCTTGTTTTCAGAATTACAATAACCAGATAATACAGATCACCTGATTGCACTTCCCAATAACCTGAACAAAGAGCACCTTTGCTCTTGCCTGTAGGTGCGGTAGTTTAACTCTTTGTGTAAACTCTCAGGTCAAAGAAAACCTAGCCATGACCAGCATGGAAGCTCATCCCCCTTCGGGGCTATTTATTATCCCGTGAATACTCTGCAGGCATTGGGTAAAACATTTGTGACTTCGTGCTTTTTAAATGATAAAAATCTTATTAGAGATTTGAGTTACCACAACAAGGATCACTGAAAGACTTTATGTCTTAGAAAAATATCTCTTCAGCTGGATAAACAGTCCATACAGTCACATAGTAGACAAAGCAAAACCAAGATCTTAATTGACATCTTGAATCCAGGGTAAAAAATTGGAAGCTGACTTCATAGGAGACACCAGTAACTTGCCCTGAACCATTTTGATTCTCTTCTGTTTTCATAATACAAATTTGGGCTGCTTTCAAAGTCAGAAGACCAACAGTGCTGTTGATTCACAACCTACACGACCTTCTTCACTCTTTCCTAAATAAAGTTACTCTGATTCTTGAACTCAGTAGAAGTATACTGGCTTTACAAGTCTTCACAGTTCCTTATGCTGCCTAGAAGTATTACTCTACAACTTTATTTGAAATCTAATCACACTGCTTAGTATAATAAATTTGAACAATCAACAGGATTTCCCACAAAAAAATAAATGAAAGAAAATAAGTCTTTGGACATGTCGGTCCACTTGGAAACCTTCTCTACTGTCTTTTCTTCCTTCCTCTTCCCTACCACCTGGCTTTTTATTCCTCTTTTTAGAGCTCACCTAGAAGTCAAATCTTTTAAGAGGTCTTTTCTGTTAGGCCCCAAGCACCCTTAGATCTATTTTCTCTGAGCTTCTGCAATATGATTTTTCCCTTTATCATGGCGTTTATATACAGACAGTCCCCAAATTATGATGGTTCAACTTACAACTTTACAATGGGTTTATTGGGATGCAGACTCATCGTAAGTCGAAGAGCATCTGTACTGTAATATGATCACTTTTGTCTTTCTCTCACTGACCTGCTAGCCATTTGAAGACAGGTGCTATGTGTTTTATCTCTGTGTTCCAAACCCTAACAATGCCTATTCCCAGTAAATGTTGAATGAATGTATGGATCCATGAATGAATAAATACTTGAACGAATGCTAAGAATAAAGAAAGGCTTATTGTACCTTTCCAATGTGTTGACTTATGTTGGCATATCCTAAATTCAAATGTTCATCACCACCCTCACACTCCCACATGTACTCCAGAAAAAATAGTCAAAACATGGAGGCTAATTCTCCTGTTCTTGCTACAAGCTAGTAATAGCCACACTCATTCCAGAATGGTGTAACCTGTGTTCCCAAAACTTAGCATTTGAATCATTATCATTGTTCAGTCTCGGGCAAATCAGAAAGGACAGGATTCGCTGGCAAATAAATGTTCTCTTTAAGTTCTTGGAGGATTATTATAAAAAACAGTGAGGCAAGGATTCTTTAATGTTGAAAGAACGAAACAAGACTTCTGTAATCAAAACCAGAAGCCATAATGTAGACAAGGGAAAATCAGCCTGAAATAGGAAAGCCTGGGCTTAAAATACTTAATTTTCTCTGGACTAAGAAATTGATGCAGACTGTTGTGGGTGTTTTAAGATCAAAATGATTTAGAATGTTTTGATGTTGCATTTATGGGTTAGAACTATCTCTGAAATTCATTTCCTTTCTTTGTAAACAAATATGGTTGACATTAACTAGAGGTGCTTGTTCTTCTCTAACACATATAATTTTGAGGTTTGTAGCAAGCAGAGCAAAAATCATTAACGGTCTATTTCTTAATTTTCTCCCGACTACTATTCTCTGTCATGCAGGCCATGAGCCAGGCTGAATTAGAAAGCATTTTGGAAAAGGTAGCGTTCTCTCCTATGAGTTCTGTAATTACTTGTCCTTATATTTGCCACTATTTTATTGAGGGGTAGGCTATGGTGCTGTTTGTTTTCTTTCAAGTATATTTTAGAGGTTGCCTTTATCTTTGGGGACATCATAGATCAAAGTTTGATCCTTAGCTTTTTAGGCTCAAAAACAACTCAATTTTGACAAGGCTCCAGAAAGCTGATTCACTATTCAGGTATTCATGATGTGTTAATTTACAATGGGATTTGTACGTGGCTGAGGAAATGAACCAGTTGTCTACAGAAAGTAAAATTCATAGGCGTAAACTTCTTTGTGATAAGCCCCAAGAGGAGACAAAATGTAACTTCTGCAACTCTGTTATGTTTTCAGCTATTAAAAAACAAACAAACTTTAATTCTAGATGACTTTCCCTGATATAATCCAGTCTACAACACACCTTGGTTTTGCAAATGAGGAAATTGGGACCCTAAGTTTTCAGCATTGTTTAGTGGCAGAACTGAGACTAGAATCCAGGTCTCCTGGATGAAGATCTATATGCCCTTCACAATTCTTGTTTCCTCCCTGGTCTTGGAGGGGGATTGGTGGTTAGAAGTTAGAACTAGAGATGATCCAGATTCTTTAGTGACTATAAAATTAAACAGCAAAAAAAGAAAAATGCTCAAAAGGAATATTTCTATTAAGCTGAATTTATATGATAAAGCCCCTTTCTCTCCACTTGGGGGAGGGGAGATGGGTGTATTTCTCAATTAAAAAACAGAATTGGACATCAAGAGATAAAGCATCTGGATCACTGGTTAGTGAAGAAGAATCTCAGATTCTTGATGCTCACTGGCTACCTAAATGATCATTTGCCATCATTTTACTAGATATTTTTTTCTTTATAGAACAAATTGTTGAATTTAAGTATTTACATTGAAAATTAATATGGCTTTAATTACAAGGCCCTTTGGAATTTCTGATAAATTTGAGTTTCGTTGTTACCTTCATCAGTAATACATTTACAAATCATATCTTAGGTGATTTCTGAAAAGATTTCAACAGGTAGCTTCTCTTATCATTTTTTCATGCAAAGGTATTCATTAAGTAGGTGACTGCTTTAGGTCCTGAGGGTACAGTTGAGAACCAACCAGGAATGGTCCCAAATAGAGTGTATAAAATCACGGAGGCTGCATTCTACTGTGGGAGGGCAGATTTTAATAAAATAAAACAATCACACAAACATCGTCACAAACTGTGATAAGCTCTACAAGAGAACATTATGGGGTACCGTGGACACATAAACAGAAGAATGCCATCTAACTGGGGAGATTCCTGAGGAAGTGGAATCAGAAGGCTGCCTGAGTGGCACCAGGCCCAGGAAGGATTATCTGTTCTAGAAGAATGTTCCAGCCAGAGGGAGCAGCATGGGAGGGTGAGGAAGCAGCACCTAGAACTGCACCTGGCCATCCTGCCTGTGTGATAAACATTTGTGGAATGGTTGAATAAATGAGTGTGCAAAGGTGTTGAGGTGGGGGACTTGAAGTTAGTGTAGCTGGATGTGGACAGAGAAAAAGGAGTGACAGTGATCACCTTGAGAAAGTACACAGAATCCAGGTCATGCACCGGCCTGTAAGACAGGTTAAGATCTTGGCCTTTGTCTTAAAAGTATAAGTAACCATTAAAGGGTTATAAGTAGTGAAGTTACGTCTTCTATTATGGAGGATTATTGCAGGAGAGGAGGGGAAGAATGTAGGCAGTGAGCAGTTAGGGAGATTTTTGTCTGGGTGAAGGTGTGAGATGGGTTGGACTTGGATCTGGGGGAATACATAGAAGGGATCTTCCCAGGTGTCCTAGACCATACTGGTGACATCAGTATCTGCAGGTGATTCATTGTGCTGCTCTCCAGCTCCACTAATGCCACCCACACCACCCACACCCCTGGTCCCACCCTGGACTCTGCCATTACCCTGAACTACTTCACTGCTCAACTAGAAGGGAAGCACAAATGTCTCTGTGCTTCTAGCCACTTCGCGCCCAGGTTTCTGAGCCTGCTTAGGTGAACCTTGTATTTGAGGAAATTACTGAACCTCTCTGACAGCTCCTAGGATGAAGGATTATAATGCCTATTTCATAGGCTCCTTGGAAGATTTGAACAGCAATGGTTGCAAAGACCCTGATGCATTAATAGTGTATGGCACATAGAGAAATGCAATGAGATAGAAATTACCTTTCCTCTTCCATTCTATTTCTTGTATCTTAAACTTCTGGGAATCCCACTAACTGATTCGCTACCACAATAATTGAGTATGTTTTTAATTCGGCACTTGATTTGTCAGGTTTTTGTACAGAGGTTACTCAATCACACAGCATATTAAAGGTGTTTGCCTATAGTCAATTAAGCAATAACTCTGCTTGTAGTGCCAAGAGGGTTCCCCTTTCCAAAAGTGTAGCTACCGTTAAAAAAACAGGTAACTGCTCAGTATGCCACTGACTTCAGCTTCATAGATTAATGATTTAATAAAATGAAAAAACCCAACTACTAATATCTCAAGCCTATTAATTTCATACATGCATAAAATCTATAGGGAAGAGGAAACAGTGCACAAACTAGAAAGATAAGTGTCTGCAATTCTTCAGGGGGAATAAAGTAGGATCACAGAGAATCTGTTTTTCTCTGTGCCACATATCTTAAAGGAATGGCTTGCTATTTCTTTGTGTCCACACTTTGCTATTATTGACAAATCATATAAAGGATTACAATCATCCTTTTGCCATGGGGCAGAATATATAAATTCATTATTTTCACCAGTAATATATAAATATTAACATATTGTTTTAATTATTAATTATTAATATATTATAAAAACATTTCCTCATACAAACCTAGAATGTTTTCTTACATTTTTAAGATTTTTTTTTTAGAGAATATGGAGATTTCGTTTGTCTTACAAATCCCACATTTTTATTTGTTCTAAAACTTACAACCTACATGAGAATCATTTTGTAAAATATACATTCTTTTATAAGGGTGGTGAAAGTTAAAGTCAAGGTATAAATCACTCTCTGCATAAAAGACTTGCAAAACTACCTCTAAAAAAAATTGGGAGCTTGGGGTTTAGTTCCTTAATTTTACAATGGAAAATTTTCTTTTTAGATATAGATATTTCTCCATATACTAAAATTAAAATTATTTATTTATTTTTTATTTCAGCATATTATGGGGGTACAAATGTTTAGGTTATGTGTGTTTCCTTTCTCCCCCTTCCCTCCCAAAGTAAAATTAAAATTATTTTTAACCAAATAAAATAGTAAACTGTGGCATGCTTTTACATATACTCCTAAGGGCTTTAAACATGTACACGTACACACACACACACACACACACATATACACAAAGTTCAGCTTTTATTGCCTTTCCTGTAACATACCTCCAACTCTAGATGTTTTTTGGTTCAACTTAACAGCCTATAAAAATCTGTGATTACATACTTCATACCCATCTGAGTCATGGGAGCAGCTTACAAAGAGAGCACCCCAATTTAAGTCTTCCAAAATTTCTAGGAAGATACATTAAGGAAATGCCGTACATGATACAACCTGACCTCATTTCTTAGTTAAAAGTGAGCTTTCAAGGCATAGAAGCTGTTCATATAAGCAACCTGGTTTTTCTTGCCCTTACTTTTTTCTAGGCCCCAGGTAATATGGGCTTTTTCGGATATTTACTCATCTACCCAGCGATTATTTATGAAGAACTTGCTATTTGCAGAGCACTGTGCTGGGCTTATGACAGTGCAGAAATGCAGTTTTCCAACTAGCACACTAGCAGTTAGGATAGAGCATGGTAAGCACTGTAAAGGGGGGTGTGCAGCGCACAGTATGGGGTGGTGGGGTTGCCCAAGAAGTAGCTCCACATCCTGGAGGAAGCTGATACTTAAGTGGTGTGTAGGTCTAGCTGGGCTGGGGAGGAAAAGGAGCAGAGGGCACAACAAGCCCACAGGAAAAACCTGAGAAAAAGCCACCGCACATTTTGAGGAATTGAGAGTGTGGGGCAGTTCAATCGGCCTGGAGCGTGGAGTCTGAGGCAGGGAGTGGTGACGGATGAGAATCAAACCACAGAAGGCTTATAAAACTGTGCTCTCTACTCCAAAGATATTGGGGAACCACTGGGGCATTAATGCCTCCCTGCCTGCCCCCCATCATTTGGTGAAATGACTCAGTGAAAAATAAACCCTACTGATGAAGCAAAAGAGCTGCCAATGCCTTAAGGAAAATGATCAAGAATTGTATGTACACCCACACTTTAGGCAGAACAGCACCTTGATTTGCATTCTTTACCAGTTCTGGGAAAGAAGTGGTCCTTAGCCATGTAAAATATTGAACCACGAGGATCCTGCTTGGCCTTATAATGTTACATTATTTCTCCGAAGACAACCTTGTGGCAGGCCACCTCAACTGGTAGGAATGTGCCATACAAAGGAATAAATCAATCAGGTTAAAGATGAGATCAACTTTGTGCAAATTCCTTTGGCAGTAGAAGCAATATCACCTTATCTTTATAAAGCAGATTTACAGCTTACAAATATATATAGTACATTTATTTTCTTTGAGCCTCATAAAAATCCATCGATATAATTCATATTGAAATTCCCATTGACCAAAAACCTGAAGTTCACATAAATAAAATACAGCTCAACATAATAATATTTAAATCCTATTCTTTATTAGAGACTGACGATTTTCAATGAAGAAAATAAAGTTTAGGGGTAGACTAAAATCCTTATTCAGATTTTTGTTAAATTACCAGTTATAAGAATCGATCATTCCATTCTTTAAAGAATAGAAGAGAATGAGTAGTTTCTTTGGACTCCAAATATAAAATAATAGAATACCCATGTTGTTGATTTTATGTCTGTTTTAGTCTAAGGAAGAGAAGTGCTCTACTTAAAAAAAAAAAAATTTTTTTTAAAAGGGAAAACAATTGATTTGAGGTCATGGTAATTAAAAGTGGCACTACCAGAAATTTTATTTACTACCAGTATAATATGTAGAAAAATTGAGTTCTAAAAAGTTGGCAATCGAATAAATACACACATGAAATTAAATCTTGTTTTCTCTTTGACTTCTGTCACAAGATGAGTGATACAAGCCCACATGAAATCTACCCACTCTTGACAAAATTGAAAATTTCTGATGTGAAGTAATTTGAGGATGTAGACCCACATCATGGTAGGCATTCTGGGCCACAGGAATTAATTGCATTCATATGCCTCGTGTTTTTAACTTCAGTGTAAGCTCTTTGAAGCAGGTACCATATCTTTTTACATCATTTTTTGAGTCACAGAGTTTCCCATGTAGTAGACACTTGAAGACTTTCTAAAGGATATTATACAACATTATTTTGTTGAAGAAAGATAAAATATCTGGAAGGGCTTCACTAAATTTAGGTAAGGCCTCCACTGGACCCATTATCCACTTTACTGATTTTCCCTTTAAGCAGTGGTCTGAGGTTCTGGGAGCAGAGGAACTGGTGGAAGTCAAAGCATTAGACCACGTTAGGACCAAGCCTGTTCTATCACTGCCTGCGTGGAGCCTGCCTTGTACTACCAGGTGGACACTCAGCTATTATGAATTAACTCATTAAGTGAATCCAAGATGGTTAGGAGAGAAATTAAATTGCAAACCATCCTCATGCTAAGAGGGCTGGTTACAATCTGGATTTTTATAAGGAGAAAGTTGATAGCTCCACTGTATCAAATAGGAAGGATAGCCTCCACAATGCTTGGCGCTTGGTGAACAATTACTGGTTTGCCAAATAATTCACTGCCATTGCCAGTTGAGTGAAAGGGGATGATGTTAATAAAAACGCGGAGACAACAGGCTAAACCAAGAATCCCAGGCAAATCAGGACTGTTACAGGCAAATCAAGGTCTGAGGTTACCCTAGCGGTTGCCCAACTATAAATCCTTCAGCTCTTATTCCAAAAAAGTGCTTACATATGAAAACATGTCCTTACATAATTAACGGTTGAGAGAAAAAAACTGCTTGAGAAATTGTAGTTTTAAGAAAGTTTATATCCAAAACTGAGTGGTTACTTCTGAGTGTTAAGATTTGGTATAAATTTTGGTAGGGCTTCTCTGTGTTGTTGTTTTTTTTCTTTTTTCTCCTTCTGTAATAAATATGAACTTGGTTTGCTTTAAAATTTTTACTTTTTAAAATTAAAATATCTGTAGATTTTTAGTTTTGCTAGTACATTAATTTTCCATAGAGCATCCCCAGAGAAATACTGGTATCCTTGTTTCACTGATAAGGAAATTGCAACAGAAAGATATTAAAGGACTTATTCCTACTAAATAGATAGATGTTAAGTCCTCAGAAAAGAGTATTTGAAAATAATAACAACTTGATAGGAGGAATAAGTACTAGTGTTTTATAGCACAGTAGGATGACTATAGTTAACAACAATATGTTATATAGTTTCAAACAACTAGAAGGGGGATGTTGAATGTCTCAACACAAAGAAATGATAAATGTTTGAGATAATGGATATGCTAATTACCCCAGTCTGATCACTATACATTATATATATCAAAACATCACTATGTACCCCATAAGTATATATAATTATTATGTGTCAATTAAAAAATATAATAAAAATTATAAAAAAACAGGATGACAAATATTTTAATAATACATTAATATATTATGGTTCTTAATGTCTGGAATTATTACAATATTTATTTCTGTTTAGAAGCTATATTATCTCAAATCTATAAATGCAAAAATTCCATGAAGTATGATACCTCAAGGAACATTAATCTGATGAGACTTCCAGAATTTACTAGTTTTGCCAGTTGTATTGATGAACTTCTTATCTCCTCAGGGCATAATTTATACCTGTGTATTTTAGGACAGCAAAGCATAGTATGTGGAGTTCCACATTTCCATAAAAGTCTACGTGGACTATATTGTTGTTTTGGAATTGAGTCATGTGAGAATATTTCTAAAACAAGGCCATTTATGTCACCTTTGGTATTTAATTATTAATAACTACATTATGATGAAAACAATAGTTTCTTAAAGTTTATAAGATTTTTTTTCTTTTTAAAAGCAATATAAACAATTTAGAAGCCCAGTATATATATGTCTTTAGCTGACTAACTCCCTTCAGCAATTTATGGGGCAGGAATAAATCAGGAATACAAAAACTGGGCATCTCCAGAAGGCATGTTAGTGTCAGATAAGACGTCTCATTTACAGGAAAGCCCAACCACACTAGTTTGCTATTGCAGAGAACGTGAAATGTGCAATGTGCATTCAGTATTTGTCTTCAGATGGAACACCTGGTTCAGTTTGTAGTTTAAAGGAATTTAACTCTGTGCTATATGGGCTTTTGCTCTGAATAGGAAAAATAATGATTGAAGTGGGTGGGGTGGTAGGAGTAAAATACTCCCATTCAGTGTTAACATACAGTTATCAAACTGGCTGAGCTCATGGAATGAGTCAGATTAATCCCCTAACCTAAGGATACCTTTGTGTTGATACCACTATAGATAACAGGTTTCAGTCTATTCTCACCACTCTCTCTATTGTATTCATAATGGTGGTTTTTTTCCAAAGACATCAGTTACATATGAAATGAACGAATGCCTCTTTCTCCTTGATGGCTGTTTTTGACAGTGTGGACCACCTCGTGCGTGCTTCTGGATTAGAATCTTCTCTTGGTTTCCCTGAGACAGTTGTGCTGACCTTTTGTCTGACTTGCCTGACTGGTCAGTTGTTCCTTGTTTACTTCACTGTTCTTCTTCCAGCTGTGTTTAATCCCGGGCACTCAGCTTTTTTCTCTATGCAGCGTCTTCCTTAAAAAACTCACGCATCCATATGGCTTCAGCTTTCGCCACTACCCAGATAGATACACTTGTATCTCTGACCTTGCCTTCTCTCCTCATCTCCAGTCTGATACTTAAAATATCTCACATGTTTTCACTGCAAACATGTATGAAATTTAATTTAACTTCCACAGCATAGTGATTCCTTCTCCTCCCTTATTTCCGTTGGCACTTTCATCATCATCAACACTGTGGTCACCTATCACTGTCCAAACAATTAAGCTTAGTCCATAGAATGATTCAGTAGGATATCTGAATGCTAAATTTTTAAGGCCTTGTTTTCAAAAAGACAATTTAAAGGACGCTGACAAAAACTATGTTTAAAACTACTTATAACAAGATTTAAATAATCACAGTACAATTTGGTATTGTAATACGTTTTAAATAAAAAATATTCTTCTCATTCAGAGCTCACACCAACTCAATTCTTTTCTCCGTTATTTAATTAATACCTTAAAAAATTATCCTCGGATTCCAAACCTCTTCTATATTATTTCATCCCATCTCAGCACTGTTTGACCACCTCCCATCTTCTCTACCCCTCAATCCTACTACCCAACTTGATTTGTACTTTGGAAAATGTTTTAATCTAGAAACTCCCAAAGCAGGATTAGTGGGGTCAAGGGGTTTGTAATCTTGTAATTAAAAAAAAACAAACAAACTTACTTTGCAGTTCGTTTTACCTTGTCAGAGATAGTCTGGCCTCTGATAAGTAATATGACTGATTAGTGGTCCACGCTTTGAAGCTGAACAGAAACATGAAGGGCATCAACGGTCTCAGAGATGAAGCACTGCAAAATAAGGCTCAAAAGGAAAGTCTAAATGGGGATTATACCATCTGGAGCTGAGGTTACTGCAGCATGTCCCAATAATTATCTTTTGAGTATTTATCACAAAGAGACTCCGACCTAATGTTTCTTATGTCTGTAAGTGATATACAGGGAAATATGTTCTTCAGTTGCAGATAGAAACCTTGGTTGTGTAAAGGAAGAATATCTTGTCTGTATGCTGGATATTTATGATTTTAAAAAACTATAAAATTGTTGTTCTTAGGAATTACAAAATTTAGAATAGATATCTGTCTAAACCTGAAAAATGAAGGTCTGCTGCTACCCAGATATTTAGTCACAGACATGTCTGAAGCTACCGTGTTTCCCTGAAAATAAGACAGGGTCTTATATTTATTTTTCCTCAAGAAGACACCCTAGGGCTTATTTTCAGGGGATGTGTTATTTTCCCCTCAAAGCCTCAGCTTGCAGCACGCACAGGATGGCCAGAACCTGACAGGGGGAGCCTGCCTCGTTGGTGGGGCTGCCTGCACCTTTCCGGTAGGTCTTATTTTCAGGGAAACACAGTAATAGACTGCTTTTATTGACTCTACTAGTTTTGAACAAAGGATGCTACAAAAAACTATGTCCCTTAGATTAATAAGGAATTATTGAAGAACTGAACAAACACATGGTAACTACGACGTAATTACTTATTCAATCCAAATAGTTTAAAAAACATTTGAACAATAATTGCTCCTGTAGATTTCTAAGTATTTGAATTGTGCAGACTGATAGCTATCAAGATGTACTCACTTGTTTCCTTTCTCTGTATATTTAATGCACAATTAGATGGTAAATTCTTATTATAAATAAAATCATTAACAAAAGCAACTTCAAATGTAAAAAATAAGAACAGTTTTTAAAAAATGAAGTAATTAAAGGTGAAATTCCTATTTTTCTCACATTTGAAAAAAAAATACACAAATGCAGAAATACTGTGCATATTTGTCTTTCCAATTATGTCATTGGCATGAAATCCAATGTCTTTGCTGCTAAGTCACTGGTGATGCAAAACAGCAGTAGGTCAGCAGCCCAAGAGCAATTTGAAGCCAGAAACAAAAGAGCAGGGAGACTTCCCAAGGGTGTCTGCCAAGGGGCGAGCAAAGCAGAAAGGCCTTTAAGGAGAAGTAGCCGCAAGAAGGAGCTGCAGCAGCATGCAGAGCCAGACTAGCAGAAAAGCCAGAGACAGCCAGAAAGTCACCTGTGAGCCCAGCACAAAGCAACCCTCCACCAGGAGACACCCACCCAGAAGATCAGAGACCCAGCCTGGAGTGGTTGCTTCATTCTCTAATGAAGAGTCTTGGCGCATGTGACCTGTGAAACAGAAATACTAAGCTGAAACAAAATTGTATTGAACATCTACTAAAGTACCTCACCTCTAGTTCCGAGAGTTAGAGAACTAAAACAAACACATGCCTCAGACCCAAGTCTGCCCTCCACCCCTTCCTACTCTATCCCTCTGGTGAAATTTAAAAGCCATAGTCTCTTATTTAACACATTATTTCTGAAGCTCCCCCCACATGCCACACTATAAAAAAAAAGTAAAACAGTGAACTAAGCATTGTCTCTTACTTTCTAGAAGGTTATAGCTTAATGGAAGTTCTTTTTTTTTTTAATCCTAAATTTGTAATTTTTGAGATGAAGAAACCCTAATCTTAATGGAGATTTCATTCCCTGCACTCTCTGAAGGAAGTGAAGTCTCAGGGCTTCACATTGATTTGGAAAACTCATCTGAAACCTGAGGGTGCCCCTCAACTAGGAGCCTTGGAGAACTTGTAAAAAGGTCTCAGAAGTGTGTAAAACCCAGCTTACCACCTTTGTATTTTAACCATGTCTCCTGCCATTCCTTCTTAGTTAAGTTTTTGAAATGCTAATATTCTTTCCCATGTCATATGGAACTGATAGAAATGTTGGCAGTAAACAACCAAAATCTCCTGTCCTTACTTTACTCTTTGGTGATGTTAAGAGGATAGTAGGCTAACTCCTTTAGACTATTATGATTTCATTTCTGTCTCACTGAATGTTTGCTAATAAGTTTAAATTCCTGAACCAAAAGAAATACAGAATTGGTCATAGTGGTTATGGTCAATCCGGATATAATCTAACTAAAGATTTTCGAAAGCATTTTTCATGATTGTAGTAGATCTAACAAAATAATCAAAAATAGCAAGCATAGAAAGAAGTCATGTCCCTGTCAGCCTTCACTAGGTAAAGAATAGGAAGAACAGATGGATTATATGTGTCCTGCTTCTAAACCAGTTAACCTGTTGTAGTAGATTATTGTTGTACTTGTGAGCAAGTTGAGAGTAGGAGCCAAATGTTTTATCCCTGCATCTCAGTGCCTGCCCATGCACATAGTGGGCGATCAGTAATATTGGCTTGAATCATTGAGAATCTGGAGTCTCTCTTAAATTTCTATCACAGACTGGCGTACAAAAGGGAGGCTGCGTTTTAGCATGCAGTGTTTGGGACGGGGACTTGTTTTCACTCTGAGGTCAGAAACCTCCACAGCTGAGTACTTTGGATAATGAAGGTTCCTTTTCTATATTTGCCAGCCTGGGTTGGACACAAGCAAATGTCATACAATCTGCATTTAAACATTCTTTCCTTTCCATTTTAACAGTATTTATATTTCCTAGGGCACATCTAAAAGATTCACAGTATTTACTGTATATTTCTATGCTTTTAAGAAAAAAAAAACCATGCAATTTTCACATGCAAGTTATTTTCAGCAGGCAGTTCCTTTCCTGAAGCACAAAAGGCTAGAAATAAAAACAAACAAGAGAGAGAATGTGCTGTTTTAACAAATGGGTCCTCAGAGATGGATTTTAAAGCATAGGTTTTGTTTCCTGATCTAGCTTTTACCCTATCACTTCACAACACTTAGAGAAATCCTGAAATAAATCAGTGACATTTACACAATTTTTAAGGCTGACAGTTTTATTTTTTTCCTGTTTTGTCTATTGCTGTGGCCAATGTAATTAGGTCATACTCATGTGAAAAGTTAGTGATATAAGAAAAATTTTGGATGAGATTTATTTCTGCTAGTGTTCACAGTATCATTTGCACATGAAACTAATTCACTTACCCTATACAACTTAGAATTTTATGTTGTTTCCAAAAAAACAAACAACTCTAATTCAAAAGGAAATAAATGTTTCTGTTTACTTTTATATTAGAACTAGACCAATTACATTTAAAAATATATTTAGCAGGTAAGGTAAACTACTGATTTTAAAACACATTTTTTAATTATACAGACTAGATGCCAACCTGAGAAGGGATCATTCCAGTAGAAAGAGGAGAAAGACCTAAATTATAACAGTATCCTAGAAATAGCAGCAGAGATCAAATGCTAGCATACATACATTGCACACTGCCTTCCAATTTCATTTTGTTTAAAAGTTGTTTGTAATTCTTAGGCCTTGGGTATTTTCCAGTAGACTTTTTACAATTATATCAGCAGATATAAGTTTCAGGCCCACAAATATATTATTGCTTCTATTCTCCTAGAAATGTTAGGAACTGTGGAAGAATACAAATTTCACAAAATGAAGATACTTAGTCATGTTTTTTAAAAACTCTTGACGTTAACTCTTTTTCTTCTTTAATAAGCTAAGTGTTATTTTTGTGAATTCATTTAAGAATTTTCATAACTATTTAATTGAGATTCTTTTTTGCTTCCACAACTTAAACACCAGGATAAACAGATACAAAAGGCACAATTTAACATGTTTTATTGGCTGAGTAGAAAGGTCAAAATTACCAAGCTTTATAGAAGCACCAGTAGAAGTATACAGTAGATCCCTTGTAGAAATCATAAATGAGAGCCAGTGTAGGCAATGTCCCAAACACAAATACAGATTTTGAGTTGCTATCTGTGACGGAAGCAGAGCAATTGTCAAGAGTTTGACTAGATTGCAAAAGAATTTAAAGGGCCAGCAGCACTTTTAAGAATACACAAGATAGCTTTATTGTCCTTATGTAACATTTACTGAGAAGCGAGGCATGCCAAATATTAAGCAATCCGCAGAATTCCTCTGAGGCCCTACCCAGTGATTCTATTTCCAAAAGAGATAAGTAGGTGAGATACATAAATGAAATCAAGAGGCTTGGTTAATGCTGCCCTTCCAGAAATTTTCACCATGAATGGAGCATTAGTACCCCACTTCAACCATTTTGCTAAGAAAAAAATGAGAATAAATGAGATAGTAATTTGGAAAGCAAGAGGTTTGCTTTCTAAAACAAAATATACACAGCTAGTCAGATATACTTCTGCAATTCTGAATTCATGTTTTAGTAAGCCTAGATTTCAGAGTTACTTAAGTGTTAACCAAGAAAAAACAAATGATTTGCTAGTGAGAGGTCAGTTTTCCTAAATGACATTGACCAACAAATTTTATATGACACTTGAAAATTTGCCTTGGTCTCTTGCTAGACTGCTAACATGTTCTGTAATTCTCAGCTGTTGGTAGAATTTGGAGAACACTTGTAGAAAATCAGCTATGGTTACAACCATGTTTATCTTCAACTACGGTAAGAGGACTTCCTTTGACATGCTGGTGTTCTTTTGCAGGGACTTTACGTTTTTGTGGTTTATTTCATTTTACACAACCAGATGTGTTGCCCTATGAAGGCCAGCTACACAGTGGAAATGAATGGGCATCCCGGGCCCAGCACAGCCTTTTTCACGCCTGGGAGCGGAATGCCTCCTGCCGGAGGGGAAATCAGCAAGTCCACCCAGAATCTTATCAGTGCTATGGAGGAGGTATCTGCCCTTGCCCTGTCTCTCTCTGTCTCTGTCTCATTGACAGCCTCTCCATCTCATAAAGAGTGCAAGATAAATGACACTAGGTGACTTTACCTACTGACATCTTTTGACTTATCATACTTGATTTCCTTACTGAGTAGTATTATACCTGTTCCTAACTCTTTTTCTTCCCTGCACTGTGAGCTATACTTACCAGCAGTTTGTATTGAGAAATCAGAGAGAGTATAATTTGACATCTCTGTTTTCAAAATCTTCCTAATTTGACATGGCAGTGGCTGGGTCTGCCTAAGAAATGGTTTTTAAAATACTATTCCTCCTAAAAATACTTTCGCAGCTTTCTCCTTCCCAGCTCACTACTTCAATCCCAGCAGACACCCAGTGAAAAGAACATAAGTTGAAACTCTTTTCAATTTAAATACCAGAAAATATTTTAGAACAAAAGTTCAGAAGAGTGCTTCTGCAGCACTACTGGAAAATCTAGCCAGGATTTCCTCCAAAAAAATCGACCTCCCACTGTTCTCTGCATTCTATCCACATCATTTTGATTTCCTGTGTATGAATCACATTGCCACCAGCTTGTCAGTAATGCTGCCCCTAGCACTGGGGCCAGAGATTTTTAAACGTCTCTGAATACATTTGGCCAGAAAGAGATGGTAACTGAGGCCCCTGACGATTTCTGCAGTGCCTGAGATGTGCTTGACTACCATTTTTTATGAGCTTGTATTGCCCTCTCTGTATTAAGAAATCAAGGGGAACGATATTTGTGTTTGCATCCTGAAAAATGGCAGGAAATCAAGGTACATCTGTCTGAAAAGGAAACGGTTTATAGATAGGTAGACAACAGACGGATAGGTAACCTACCTGCCCAAAGAGATTTCCTTGTCCTTCATGGGAATATAGAAAGTAATTTTATTTATGTCAGATTAAAATTAAGGTCAAAGATCACAAATCAAGTGCTATAGATATTTTTTATTTGAATAGGTACAATTTAATATAAAGGATTATTAACTAATAATGAGAAAAAGAGAGTAGAAAGGTGGTCGTCAGGGGCTGAAGGATGCAGGAAATGAGAGATTTTGGTCAAAGGTACAAAATTTCAGCTATAAGTTGAATAAATTCAAGTACAACATTTAAAAACTGGGATATAGTTGCCTCCTTAGCGCAGTAGGCAGCGCATCAGTCTCATAAAAACTGGGATATGTCTTTAGTACTCTTAAATGTTCAGAAATACTATTTCTATATCCCAAAAGTTCTTAAAACTGAATTATTTTATCATAAAAGTTACCTATAGAAACAGGGATATTTTTAGGATCATCAATTCAGAAATGAATCTTAAAAAAAAATTCTTCTGAATGTCTACCTAATATAGCATTTGTTTAGATCTGAACTGTCTAATGCAATAACCATTAGCTCCATGTGGCTATTTAAATTTAAACTAACTGAACTTAAGTAACATTAAAGATTCAGTTTATCACTCACCTTGGCTACGTTTTAAGTACTCAACAGCCACATGTGTTTGGTAGAACACAGATATAAAACATTTGTATCATCACAGAAAGTTTTATTGGACCGTGGTGGTCTAGATATTCTACTTAGTGAAATTTCTTAAGGTTTCATCTTCTCCTCTCAAGTTTATTTCCAAAGCCCTTAGGTCACTTTTCTCAGTATGAGGTGTCTTTGCTGTCTTTCACAAAACCTTATATTGGTAGACAGCAGCTGTAACAGTTCAATTACTGGGCCTGAGCCACTACTTGAGTGTTCATTCGGGGCGTTGCACAATGCCAAAGCCTAAAGTGTGCTCTGCATTCCTCAGAGGCTTAGAATTGGCCTTGATTCAGCTGTCAATGAGCACTGTCCAAGACATTCTAAAAAACCATGCAGAGAAGGAAAGGCATAGGAAAGGAAGGATTAAGGGGTTGTTTACCAGCAACCCAGAGGGAAGTGAATACATACAATTGTTTCAGGAAAGAACTGTCTTTTTAATTAGTCAAAAATAAGGATGGATTTACAAGGCTATGAAAGTATTTTTTTCAATTTAGTATGTCATTATACATACCTACTATATCTAAAATCCCATGTAGTATTTTAGGTTAAGGATTATGAGGATTCTTCTTCAGTTGTTATATTTTTTGTAACAGAGTTTTATTTGCACACATCTTACAAAAAATAAAAGGTATTCATTTGGTTTAAAAAAGAATAGTTTTCTGTCTCACACAGAACAGCATAGAAACCTACAGTAATTGTAATAGATAAATTGGTTAGAATCACCAGAGTAGACTGGCTCAGAGAGTGACATAATTTTCTGAGAAACAAAGATAAAATTAAAGGTCTTAATTTAAAAACAATTCAACATTCCTTTCACAGTCTTTGTACTGAAATGTGAAGATCAGTTATTCATATGGGTTTCGTCATGAATGTGTATGCATTCATATTATGGTTTCCTTTTCTTCCCACCCCAACCCAAAAAGGTGCCGCCTGACTGGGAGAGAGCATCCTTCCAACAAGCCAGTCAGGCCAGCCCTGATTTGAAGACAAGTTCACAAAATGGCGCCACGTTCCCTTCCTCTGGTGGATACGGCCAGGGGTCGCTGATAGCTGATGAGGAGTCCCAGGAGTTTGATGACTTGATATTTGCATTAAAAACTGGTACGTATGCACCCACAGTCCACGTTAGAAATAGGCACTCTTGCTGTGCTACAGTTTATATCTTCTTCCCATGAAGTTGCAGAAGTACAATCAGTCGCCCTTAGCACACCCTGATTCTCATGACCCATTCCTAATCCCAGCCAAACTCTAGGATATTTTGTTCTTGGCACCAAATATAACACAACCTAAAAATAATTTACAATTTGCTTTTAATAAGAAGGCATAATCTAACCAAATGTAAATATCCCTGTCCTGGAATCTTGCTAGAACACCGAGATACTATTAAGACAAGTTAATTACAAGAGAGTTGGTAGAGATATCATTGAGGGTGTTTTGCCTCTGACCTGCCAAAGAGACCTTCAAATGGAGTGTCTTTGAAGCAGAAACTTTCAAAGGCACCCTAATGAACATTGTACAGTTTTATGATTTCCAAAGTGCCATCACATACAGTATTTCACTGACCCTTCCTCTGTATTTAATCTCACTTAATTTGTGACCCAGAATGAGAGGAATATAGTCCTGAAGGCCCCAGTTCAGCAGCATATGATGCTGGAAATAAGCTAAGGCCATAAAAGACCATGGAACTCCCTGATTGAAGGTCGCATACCCCCCCCGGGGGAAATAATTAATGGATATCATTCTTTCTAGTGTGTCTAAATGATATCTACATTCATAGCATACAGTACATATTTTATTTGTCATAAATGCTATTTTGAACATTAAAAGATAACCACGGCTTGAAGTCTGGTAAATTGATGCCTCCCAATTTGTTCTTTTTGCTTAAGATTGCTTTTGCTATACGGGGTCTTCTCTGGTTCCATATGAAGAGTAGAATTATTTTTCTAGATCTGTGAAAAATGATTTTGGTATTTTAATAGGGATTTCATTGAATCTGTAGATCACTTTGGGTAGTATAGACATTTTAATAATGTTGATTCTGCCGACCCATGAACATGATATGGTTTTCCACATGTTTACATCCTCTGCTATTTCCTTTCTCAGTGTTTTGTAGTTCTCCCTGTAGAGGTCTTTTAGCTCCTTAGTTAAATGGATATATTCCTAAGTATTTTGTTGTTGTTGTTGTTGTTGTTGCTATCATGAAGAGTACTGAGTCTTTGATTGGGTTCTCAGTTTGACTGTTGGCATATAGGAATGCTACTGATTTCTGTACATTGATTTTGTAACCTGAGACTTTGCTGAATTTGTTTATCAATTCCAGTAGTCTCATGGCAGAATGTGGAGTTCTACTTAGCCACAAAAAACAATGGTGATCTAGCACCTCTTGTATTGTCCTGGATAGAGCTGAAGCCCATTCTACTAAGTGAAGTATCCCAAAAATGGAAAAACAAGCACCACATGTACTCACCATCAAATTGGTATTAACTGATCAAACTTACGTGCACTTATAGTAGTAACATTCATCAGGTGTTCAGCACGTGGGAGGGAGAAAGGAGGTGATGGGCATATCCACACCTAATGGGTGTGGTGTGCACCATCTGGGGGATGGACACACTTGAGGCTCTGACTCGGATAGGGAAAAGGCAATATATGTAACCTAAACATTTGTACCCCCATAATATGCTGGAAAAAAAGATAACCACAAAGTAATTTTACTTGTTTTCAAGTGAAATATGCAGTTTAAAATTTTTTTTCCTCAGAAAGACATTGAACTGTCACTGTTATAAAAATTCCAGAGAACTTTTCATTTCTAGATATCTACACAAGCAAGAAGATATGTCCATGCCCAAATGAAGTTATTGAAATATTTATTCAAAAGTACATTTTACTATATCACAGTTTGTCTGGCTATAAAGTATATTGCTTTGCTAAAACAATTTTTAATCATTATATAGTAAAAATTGTATGTTGTATCTTAAGGATTACTATTAAATTCCTAGGAATAAAGTCACACTTTCATATTTTATGTTTTACCATTTGCCCAAGATCACATTGTGAAGAAATGGTGGTGGCATGAAGCAACTCAAGGCCTCCTGGCTCCTGAGTTTGTGCTCTCAACCAATATGCCATATGGCCTCGCAAGTACTTTATTAGGAATGGCAAATCTACTGAAATAAATATGAACTCAAACTTACGTTCAGAATAGTGCTTAGTGTTTAATAAACCTTTGGTAGATATTGTTGGATAATGAATGAATGCATGGATGGATGAAAACAATGAAACTTGAGTTTGCTGGGAGGAATAGACATTCACACAAACATGACATAAGAATAAATTAAGTAATAGAAAGGGTTATAATAAATTACTGAGGAGATCAAGGGGAGAAAAACCTCTCAGCTGATTCTTGAAGAATGTGTAGGTTTTAAACAGGTAAAGAATGGAGGAAAGGGCATTATAGACTGAGGGAATAGAATTAGCCCAAACCCAGAGGCTTAACGGTATATGGCTTTTTTGGGGAGAACCAGCATCGCAGTCTCGCTAAGACAGAGGGTGAATGGAGCCAGCAGCAGAAGGAAGGCCAGACAGGTAGTTTACCTGCATCGTCAGTAATCAGTGGTTCCCAACTGTGTTGCAGCCAATTGCCCTCCTTAAGCTAGTCATAGTCATTCCTCAAGGGGAGGATCCTCTGACCAAATTTATTTGGAAAATTACAGAGATTCACTTCACATTAGCACTTTAGCAGCTCTGAAAAGTCTTAGAGCAAGGAAATCCACTTTAATTTAACCTGCTGTTTCCGGACAGCGATGGATGCATTTTGGGAGAGTAGAACACACTTGCCGATATTTTGCATAATATTAAAATGTTGTTTGGATGCCATGGTAAGGAGAGGGATTTTTACATGGTGAGCCATGGAGGTTTCTGAAGAGAGGATATGTCCCACTGATTTTTGAGGCAAAATAATTCTTATGAAAGTATGAAGAAGAAATTTAGATGCAAGATCAGAAAGGCTGAGAGGTTATTACAGTGGTTTGAGAGAGGATAAGTCCTCAAATGTGGAGAGTGGAAATAAAAATGAGAAGATAAGCACAGGAGCAACGCTAAGGAAGAACCGAGAGGACAATCAGCAAAAGCTCCTGCTGCTCACCGGGATGACGGAAGGAATAGTGTATAGAGCATTTGTTTGTTTATTTGTTTTCAGGGGGAATTAATGAGTTCACATTTGGACATTAGGCCTGGTAGCTCCTAAATATTCAGGTTTTTGAATCTTGGGTGAGGGAGCAAGGTGGGAGGTGATGATTTGAAATGCATCAGCACCGAGATTATAGTTGAAGCTATGGGGATGAATATGTTTGATCTGGGAAGATGAAGGGAGAGAGAAGAAAAGAAGGGAAAAGAGAGAAGGAAGGGAGGGGAGCAGAGAGAAGGGAGGGAAGGGAAACGAGAACATCCTAGATAATGCCTATGTTTCAAGAGGGTATTAGAAGAGGGTCCCACAGAGAAATTATAGCAAGGTCAGAAAGAAAACCAAAGGGTAGAGAGTTTCAGGAGGGAGGGAATGATCAGTTGCACTTCTTAGAGCCAGGGCTGAAAAGGGGCTTTCAGATAGCAGATAATTCTCAGGGTATTTTATGTTCTCAGTACTAGTGTCATTGGTTGTTGATGTTATAGCACTGTAAACATAAAATGAATTGTTGGAGCATAATTAAATTAGATCTGTATACTATATATATAACAACTATTAAATGCATTTAGTTCAGGAATGTGTGGAATGCCTTGCTTACTTATAGATTTAGTTTAGCATTCTTTAGAGTTCCCTAAACTCATTAGGAACTAAATACTTTAAAAGACCAAAATAACAATCTCTAATCTCTGGCTCCCTATATTTTTAGAAAAAGTACTATAATAATCAAGCACCACCCGCTGAACATTTTCCATCATAGAATGTGGTCAAATAAAGGAGTAGTCCACATGCCATTCCATCCATAGCACTTACAGTTGACCCATAGGCCAGATGCAGCCCAGTAAGGTGCTTTGTTTGACTCACATAACATTTTTACATTTTGGAGCCAATATTGAAAATTTAGAGATATCCCATAAAAATCTAGAATTTCTAGAAAAATCTAACAAAAAAATACTTGAAGTCTAGCACAGCTGTGTTTGATTGGAGCAGAGTCCTGGCTGCCCTTTGGACATGACTTGTTCAGTTTGTCCAGTACCCTGACTAGACCCATGTCCCTCGTTCATGTGAGCCTCCCTGGCCTCTGTGCCATTTGAGCTTGCAAACCTTGATCTGTCTCAGAGCCACCTATGGGCCTCTCCAAGTCAAGTACTGGAAACAGTGGGTCTTCCAAGTCTTCTTTATTTGAACCCCTAAACAACTTTTACAAGCTATGTAGTAGCCCTTTGCATATATTTATATAAACATCTAAAGTTTTTCATAATCAGTTTAAATAGTATCAAACAGTGTCATTTTCACTATATATAGATTTTGGTATTTTTAAATAAAATTTTTAAATTATTCTTTTAAACTAATCCTTAAACTAAACTCAATACCTTAGCAATTTGATGCCCACTGTTACTCATTTGAAAAATATATGAACAGGCTTTTCTTTTACAGTTGTAAATTTTACATTGTTCTCTTTTCTCCCTGAACTTATGTTTCCATTCTACTTTCTCCACAGAATTTTATCCTCCGGTAATTTTATGCTTGAAATTCATTTAATCTTCACCCACTCATACTTGTCTCCAACAAAACATGTTTATAAATTTAAACTTAAATATTTTCTGTGACCCTGAGACTCTAAAGTGTCCAAAATTTCTTTTATACTGTTAGCATTTTAATTATTATTACTCTACGGTTCAACAAATCAACATGAATAACAAAAATATTAAATGTTTTGATAAATGATTATCAAAAAGGAAAATGGATCTCATCAGAAGAATGCATATGGAAGTTAAAGATCTGGGAATGTATTCCCTTAATGCTATCCTTCCCATAATACCCTGTGCTCCTTGAAAAGGCATCATGTACCACAAGTTAAAGGGATCCCAACTTGCACCCTTCTGCTTCCGGTGCTTTTTGTACTCCGGAGGCGCTGACCCGGAACAGTGTGTAACATTAGAGTATGCGGTGGGACAAGCAGCTCCCAGATTTAGCACTGACTATAGCCAAATCATTAACCACATCTTCTCACCTATAATAACTGGGCTAACGAACCCCTATTTTCCCTTCTACCTCAAAAATCCTACATTACAAAGACTTTCTTCTTCTCAATTAACAGTTTCAATAGGATACCTGAGAATTTTCCACTTGAGATTATTAGTCTGCCATCGATTTCTCCCTGTGTTCTGGGCTTTCTGGCAGACCTCCAGCATTTCCTTAGATCTGCATCTAACCTCCGAGAACATTGGAAATTTAAGGCAAAAATGGGCCGTTAGCATTCAACAGCCATTCTTTTTAACCTTCTCCTTTGTTAGCTTTAGGATTGTTCATAATAAAGTATTCTATAAACACAGATGCAAGGTAAAAGCTTTTAATAGAAAACTCTTATTTATTTTAATAGAAAACTCTTAAGGACCAAAATGTTCAAGGTGGAAAAAAAAGTGCATCCTTAATAGTGGGACTTCAGGCACTGTGGTAGGATCAGATGGGAAGAGATTTGTTTGTCCTTCTGGAATTATACCACCTGTTAATCAGGTTTGTCCTATATACTTCCCTTCCCCTAATTACTGTACTAAAATATGTGTCAGAGAATATATATAATAGTCAAGACAGAAATTACTAAGTCACAAGTAAGCGGGTAGGTTACAAGAGTAGGAAGTGTGATCCATCCAAGCGCAAATTTCTCTTAGAAGCAGGAAGGGTGGCCAGATGAACATGTTGAAATAAGAATCAGGCATAGTCCTGGGCCAGAGCTTATGAGATTAGGATTCATCTCAGTAATTCTGGAGATACAACAGTGCTGGGTATCTCAGTTAATGCTCCATGTAGGATAGATGGACGGATGGATTGGTTTCAGGAAGGGAAACTGACTTAAGTAGACCTTTCGATAGCCTTGATACCATTTCCTGTGCCCTGTGAATCTCTCTTAGAACTCATCGTCTTTCAACTAGGAATAATGTTGAGATGTGCAAGCACATACTAGAAAACTTACATTAAGTCATTAGGTAGGGTGCCTTTACTGGATGTAGCAGAGGGAATTTAGTGTCAGAATGCCATTGCTCTCAGAAGCAAGCGGGAGACCTAACATGTTAGCAAAGACATTCTCTTTCTAATTACGTTAACTGTGAGAAAGACTAGACCTCTAAGAGGGAAAGCTCAGGTAGCCACTTTCCAAATTAGAAAGCACCATCACGTCTTTATAAGCATTTACAAATGTGTCAGCAGGCTCCAAGTTCATGTTTAGCAGCTAAAATCAAATTCTGAAGTGAGCAAGACAATGTTGTTGAGACCAATATGTTAGTGTACACTTTTTTGCATATTTTAAAATTATCATAAAGGCAAATATATTAAAATAGTTTGACTTTAAATAGAACCTCTGGCCTCAAAGCCAGTCATGGACTTCTTTTTCCATCTGAATTTTAACCATAATGAATTTTTTTAAAAAAGAAAATGAAAATGCTATTGATACTTTTAATTTTTTAAAAATAATTTGTCTTTCTATGAGAAATCCACATTTCACTATGCAAAAAAAGGACATAATGTCCTTCAATGAATTGTTCTTGAAGTACATTAGCCTTTCCACAGGCAAATGAGTCACTCAGTTCTAGACTGGTGGTGTCACAGTTATTACGTTTTTTTTTTTTTTTTGATAGAACTGTTTAATGTATTGTCAGTGTCCCCAACCAGGACTTTAGGAGAATGGGAACAGTCATCCTGAGACAGCCTCTGTTTCAGAGAAGAGGAGAAGGCACCAAGTTAAGTAGAACAGAGACTCGGCCTACACAGAGGACAAGAGCAGGATGAAGGAAATGCACTCTATTTATTAAATATATTCCTAACAAGAAGTATCTTGAATGTTGACATTTTTATTAATATGCTTAAAATTCAAGCATGAAAATACCTTTCAGAAAGTCAGGATACTTACTGCAAAGTACCCTTTTAGACCATTTAAAGAATTGAAAAAAGATGGGAGCCCTGGTATGTGCTCCCAGTTCCGCCATGTTATACTTATGTGTAATGTGATACTTACCTATATCTGCCCTTTCTGAGTCTCAGCATTTGGGGATTTGTGCATTTCTTTGAACAGGGAAGAAATTGGGAAGGAGGATGAGGCAGGTCAGGTAGATGCAGTGACTCAAGAGGAGGCTGGGTCTACAACTTGCTTGCATCTCTGAGAGCCCTGGACTGCTAAACAAGTTCAGCATGCTTTCAGTACAGAACTTGTCTTTCTAGTGTGCTTTTTCTCCGTGTTCACCAAATGCTTTATTATGGCATCCGTAGCGAGATGTAGGGTTGGCAGAGGCTGAACTCATTGGGAGTTGGTACTAGTCAACCCCATTCTGTCCCTGGGCCAGTGATGGGTCCTCTCTGTTTCTCCCCAGTTGCTCCATATCAGACAACTCTGTTACTTAGCCCTTTAGCTTTTCCTTGCCTGGATCCTGCTGCTACAGAGCTCAGGGCCTCATCTTGCCTTCTCCTTATGGAGCAGCCACTGTCTTACCTATTCACTGAGGTTCTTTCAAATTGTATTGTTCTCCTGGCAGAGAAGCATGGGCCCTTTGTCCTTTTAAGGCCAAGAGGTAGAGGTAGACATTACCTTCGGGGGCCAGGAAAATAGCATAAAGATTCGAGAGGGCTGGGTGAAAACAGTGGCAAACTGGAGGGGAGTGCCTGGTCCACGTGTTTTGCTCCTTTTGTTTTTGTTGTTTTTGTAATGTGGATATGCAGACCCAGCGTTGTCTGTTTTTTTGTTTTTTCCAGTAGAAACCAGAAATCTGATTTTTTTTAAACGTTAAGTGCATTTAATTTTTAAGTTTTAGCAACTTACTAAGTTTTTAGAAAAACATTGTCATTGGAAATATTCTAGTTCTTAACTTGAGGAAAGAGTTCACAGGTATTTGTTAAACCTTTGCTTCACTACTTCACAAATGCGTTTTATATAGGAGTACAATTAAATTTATCATCTGAACCAGGGCAATTTGAGAGAGTAAAAGAGATGCAATTAATAATTTTGTCAGGTAAAAGGACTTTTCCTTTCAAATATTACATCCTCCAGCTCCCTGTTTTGAAGGAATGGTAAAAGAAGTGTTTGTAAAAGGGTATGGAGATGGGTCTTGATGGATTGACAGGAAGACACTCAGGCTGGAACTTACATGGTACATTCAGGATCAGTCAGGAGACCTGATCGGTGTCAGAGAAATCTCCCTAATGGGCAAAGGTTGGAATACATCTATTCCATAGGGTAGAGCCAGATTATGGGGTGTTTTGAAAGCTAATGCAAAGGGTTGATGCAACTGGCAATAGGAACTGATATTTGCTTTTGAGAAGGAAAGGGCAGTGGCGTGCGTACAATGGACCAGAGGAACAAAAGGACTGACAGGATGGAAGAATCATGTTCACACACTAGGATGCAGAGCATAGTTTGTTAATACACTCAACAAACATTTACTGAACACCCACAGTGTACCAGGCACTGTCCTACGAGCTAGGAAATAGGAAGACGGGAAAGACAATCCATTGGGGCAGTCAGAACTATTAAAAGAGAATTACCATGTTTCCATGGGTAGCAGAGGCGATACCTGAGTAGATATTTGTAGGAAGAGTGGAGCCGGCCAGATTGAAGGGGTGGGGAATGAGAGGGGCATCCCAAGCAGAGGCGCCAGAGATGGTGTGATATGGTGTGAAAAGGGAGTGACCAGTGGCTCTGTGTCCTGAGCTTGGAAATAAATACTAGTAAGATTTTAGGCTGGAGCTCAGTCAAGGGTGGGACAGATCCTGTAGGCCTTGAGGCAGGGCTGAAGACAAGGCCCCCAGGGGCGAGGCAGCAGGAGGAGATGCAAGAAAAAGCAGAAGACCTCTGAAAAGAGCCAGCAGATCAGAGGTTGAGATGGACAAGTTCTGTGTCACGAAAGCAAAGGGAAAAAATGGAGTTCCAATAGCAGCCCGTAACAGAGAGGGTGTGAAGGGCAGAGGCCCAGAAGAGGGAGGGCTTGGCTAGAAGGAGGTTGTTAGTAGGCTCCAGCTTGCATCTCCAAATAGACTAAGATGAAGCTAATTCACCATCTTCCCATGGCTGCCAACTCTGCAGAATCGCCTTTCCTCAGTCTCAGACAGAAGGGGAAGTCTCAGCTGCCTAGGCAACTGGCTTTTCACTTTCCTCCCGTTTGCAGAATCTGGTGGCCAGCAGAGGGGGAGGAGCTGAGAGCTGTAACCTCTGGTGATTCATCCTGCATGCCCTGTGACCACATCCACGTTCTCTCTCTCTCTCTCTGTCTCTCTCTCTCTCACACACACACACACACAGAGGGAGCGAGCATAAGAGTTTATGTGTCTCTCTGCACATTACTGCAGAAGAAAACAAGGTGTTACTCTAGCATAGTTTTAAGTTTTCTGAACTCTGAGTCGTGAAATAAGTAGCGAACAGTGAAGCTTCCTCAAAACAGAGATTCTGGGCGCTGTCTGCAGTTAACAGCAGCTAGCATAGTGGGATTCCTGTGTGGATCCGGTTTGACACTGTGTTACGCAATTATTTTTTATCTTGAGATCAGATCTGAAGCATTCAGAGCCAGTGTCATCTGATACGACTCTAGGTGTTCTCAGATCACTGCTTAACACTGAGTCTCAGTAATGGACCTATTAGACTCAGTACATGCGAGGCGGGAGGTTATATGTTTTATAACAGCAAATCCTACCCCCTTGTTGAAAAAGTCTAATAAGCTGCCTGATTTTCTATTTTGATGAGCCCTCAATCGACAAATGCTGTTTTTGGTAGTAGGTTACACCTGTCCAACACGGGGAAACTAACGAACAAAGAGTGAGAACCCAAAATGTATGTCTTTAGAAATTAATTTCTACTTTAAAAAAACTACCAAAGGAAATGTAAAATATGGTTGCGTAATTATTAGGTATTAATAATATCTATTCTAAATGTATAGCTCATATTTTACTAATATAATAGAAATAAACATGTGTGGAATACTGTAACTTGATCCTTAAGAATTCACTCCACTAATAGTTTGGGGTTTTGTGTTTATTCTATTTCTGCTGCAGGTGCTGGTCTCAGTGTCAGTGATAATGAATCTGGCCAAGGCAGCCAGGAGGGAGGCACCTTGACCGACTCCCAGATCGTAGAGCTCCGGAGGATACCCATCGCCGACACCCACCTCTAGTGCCCCACTAACCCTTAGACTGAGCATACTTCCTATTTGTATTGGCTTTTGTGCTAAAATTCTATAAGTACATGCAGCTATGTAGTAGGAATCTGTGAATTGAACTGGATGATTAACACAGAAGTGATTGGTGTATTTGGAATATAAATTACTTATCTTGTACAACCTGAAATTCACTGCTATAGTGAAAGACTGGATCAGTTTATATCAGTTAATAGAATGTACATATTCAAAGATTATTAGTTGTTTTTTAATCATTCTACATGGCTAACATTGTTTAATGAAAGTAATAATCAATAAAAGCAATAGAATCCATTTAGTATCATCCAGGCTCATTATTTATAAAGAAACATTGGGCATGGGCATAAAATGTCTGTATCTAAGTGTTGCCAAGCACCTTGTGTCATGTAGCATTGATACAGCTGATCCAGATTCAAGACTTCACTGCAACTAGAAGACTTTAATTCCTGAAAATCATAAAATTGTCTGTTGATGATCCTGCACCTAAATGTTGACAGGAATACTGAGGTTGGCACAGTCTTTCATCAACAGTCCATATTTCTACTCATTATAAAATTAGGATCTGAACACTTTCCAGAATGAATGTTCTGTCCCCAGTTAAAAATAACTCCAACAAGCATTTTCACGCAGCTAAGAAGAGGATCGTTCAAACAATACAGAATTTGTTTTGGAGAAAAATTTCTTGGTTTGGACTTTTCAGTCTTTCTTTGTCTTGGAATGAGAAATCAAAAAGTCTGTCCCAGAACAAACGCTGTTGTTGTGTTCTGATGATTTCATTGACTGTGGTTCCAGAAGAATCCTTAGGAAGAGAACGAGCTTGTCCTGAGGAAGGCATTTTGACCTTTTATTTTAGAATTCTTAAGTATTTCTGAGAAAATCAGTGTCATCTCAAGAAAAATTAAAATGAAAAAAATCAAGAGAAAATTTTGTTCTGTTAATAATTTCCTCTGGAGCCATAATTAAAACATCCAAGTGCTTCTAAGGTCTTTCCAACAACAACAAATCCAAGTGCTCTATCATCATCACTATTAAGCATGGCTTTCTTTGTTATAAAGCCTGAGGTGGCATTATTTATCTTGATAAATTATAATGTGACTTTCTTCTCCTCTTCCTGTTAGTTCTCCCCTCCCCCATCTCTTCCCTCTTACATTGAGTTTTGTTTAGTAGATTGTCATAGTAAGTAGAAAACAAAGGCTGCAAGACAAAGTCAAACAGCATAAAAAACAAAGGCTTCATTTTTGGTGGAGTCATAATCTTCTTTTTTTAGGAACTTTAGAAATCATAGTAATAAGATTGAATTTACCTTAAGTGACAAGTTAATTGTCTCTTCTAACCTACAGCTTTAACTGTAGTTTGTTCCATGATCGGATAGAAGCAATTGATGAAATTGGTTATAATACATAAAATGAAAGGTGGAAATTTTGAAATTGATATGTATTTTACAGTCATTAATGGATTTTAATGAATTTGAAGCTTAAGGTAACGATTACAGAAATATGAGATTTCATTGTGTGGAATTCACAAGTCATAATCACTGGTAACATTTTTAGCAGATAACTAGATGTCTAATTCTCTAACAAAGGCAATTGTCAATAGCTATTTTCTTTTCTATGCGTTGTCAGAATTTGGGAAAACCTGGTAAAAAAACATGACCAATCAGGGACACCTTTCTTACTGGATTTCTATTGCTGTCCAAATTGCCATCTTGATAAAAAATCAAAAGGACCACCTGCCACTGATCAGCACAATTCTTTTAAATATTGTAAACAAAAGCCAAAGTGTCTAGAAGCCACAAAGCTAGAAGCAAGTAAGATTCATACACCAACAGCAACAATAGTTTGCCATCCTGATTTCTCCCAATATAGATTAAAATGAGACACCTGCCAGGGAAGTATAGGCCTATGTAGGAGAAGCAAATCAAATCAAATTCTCAGAAATGAAAACTGAAAGGCTACAACTCTAACATGTTGCCTGTGGCCTTTCTCTTTAGTAGGCTTCATCCTCTTCTTCTCTACAACATTTCTTGACAGCTTTATGGAGATATAATTCACATTCAATAAAATTCACCCATTTAAAGTATACAATTCAATGATATTTGTTATATTACATTATTGGCATTTTTTAGTTGTGGTAAAATACATATAACATAAAATTTGCCATTTTTAAGAATACAATTCAGTGAGATTAATTACATTGACAATGTTGTGCAACCATCACCTCTATCCATTTCCAAAATGTTTCATGCCCCCAAACAGAAACTCTGTATTCCCAGTCTCCACCACATTTTCTTTCTTTGTCATGAGATACTTAACATTTCTTTGGCAATGACTATGCTTCTGTATTTGTATAATCTTCCTTGTATTTGTTTTTATTTTTGTTTTATGTTTTAATTTTTTCAACTTTTTAATTTTAGGATGTTAAAAATGAAAAAAACTTTTTTGTAATTTGGACACAAGTGCACAGGGGTATGCAAATGAGGGATGGAATGATGATAGAACCAGTGGCATTCCTACTAACAAGATAGGAAATACCAGGCAGATGAAAATCTCAGTAAGCAAAACACAGAAAGCATTGCATTCCGGAACTTTAGCTTTGAGTTGGTGTTCAATCTCTTGAGGCATTTTAAGATTTAATCAATATTTTCCATGTCTCCCAAATCTGATCAGAGAAGTTTAAACTCGTAACATAGGTATGACTGGGGGAAAACATGCATTCAGAAAGGGGGCTCCCAAACAATTTCACTTTGTGTTTACCGGTACTTAAGTCCTCCTGGAGCTCAGCCTTAAGGCTTCTGGGTAGATCTGTTTGAGGGTAAATCTCAATCAGATAAGTAAGTGATGTTGACCTTCCCAAAGTGGCTGGATGCCAGAATGGATCTCCTCTACACACTCTGACCTTGGCAGGAACAAAATTTAATTGTTAATGGCTTGGACTCAGTTTCCCCAGTGCTTCTCTTGCAGGATGCAAGCCAAAGGACCACATTGTCCAGGAGTATAATTTAGAGAATGGACCAAATGACTGAGGATAGAAAACTCTTCCCCTATCTTGAATCTCTTCTAGACTTCTTGACTGACTAGTGAAATAAACTACAACTCAAATGAGCAATATTCTTATTGATAAAATGTATTAAGTATGAAATGTCTGATTTCCCTAAGTACTAAGCTTGATAGTTGATATCTCTGACATTTTACTTTGACATGTCTTATTTTATTTTTATTGTGAAGGTACACCCTTAGTCTTTCAAACGTACATTGTGGTTTGGATTATCTTTCAAATTTTTTTTTTAGAGCAATTTTTGTGAAACCATGGATAAGTCATATATTTTCGAATATGAGTTCTGTCATGGAACCAATGCAGCGCAGACAGCTTGAAATATCAACAAAGTTTTTGAGAAGGATGTGGCTAATGAATGCACAGTAGGCCAATGGTTTGAGAAGTTCCATTCTGGTGATTTGCACCTTGAGAATAAGCCACATGAGTGACCTGAGACCAAGGTGGATAATGATGAGCTAAAAGCTGTAGTAGAAGCAAATTGATCTCAACCTATGCGTGAATTAGCAACAAGGTTTGACGTTACTATTCCAACAATATTGGACCATTGGAAACAAATCAGCAAGGTAAAGAAACTAGATAGATGGGTTCTGCATGAATTAAATGAACATGAAAAAGAGAAATCCTCTCAAAGTTTGCCTTTCTTTGCTATCACAACATAAAGGTGAACCATTTCTACACTGTATTGTTATGTGTGATGAAAAACGAATTCTTTTTGACAACTGCAAGTGTTTGGCACAATGGTTGGATAAAAATGAAGTGCAGAAATATAGTCCAAAACTGAATATTCATTAAAAAAAGCTAATGGTGGCTGTTTGGTGGTCCAGCGCTGGTATTATCCACTACACCTTCATGAAACCTGGTCAATAGATTACAGCAGATGTCTACTGCAACCAATTGGATGAAATGATGAGGATGCTTGCAATTAAGCAGCTGAGATTGGTCAATAGAGACAGACCGATCGTCTTGCAAGGCAATACTCAACCACATGTTGCACAAACAACACTGCTCACACTACAGAAGCTAGACTTGGAAACTCTCTGTTATCCACCATATTCACCAGACTTTGCACCAACAGACTACCACTTCTTCCAGGCTTTGGACCACTTCTTGCTAGTAAAAATATTCAATTCTGAACAAGCTGTAGAAAATGCCTTTTTCAATTTCATCGCCACTCACTCTCCAGGCTTCTTTGCTGCTGGCATAAACAAGCTACCATTAAGATGGCAAAACTGTGCCAATATTTTAGGCATATATTTTGATTATTTGTACTGCTTCTTGTTTGAGATATAATAAACTATACTTTTGATTTGAAATCAAACATTTCCTATTTAATGAACTATATATTGATTTTATTCTTATTTTTTCACCTACCCAAACTTTTATCCCATAAAATTTTCAACACTGTGGCAGAAAAACACACTTACCTTTACAAAAAACTAGAAAACATCAGATGTTTTATTAAATGCTAGCACGTACTATCTAGCACAGTGAATACATCCACAATATTCCTAAGGAAAAAAATATTATTTCCATTTTGGTCTATAACTATTCAAATCGCCTTGACAAGTTAAACAGCTACCTTAACCAGTAATTTACTACACTGGAGATAAAAGGGTTTCACAAAGGATGTATTCAAAACAACCCAGATATTAATATTTACTAATGCTTCATTTAGTATTGTTGATTTATCTTGTACTAAAGTAAATCACATGATTTCATGAGAAAAAGTAAATGGATAATAACAGTGTTTCCTATCATTTATGACAATGGGATGCCATCATCAAACACTATTGTCATGGTTTTTGAGAGTACTATGGGATACCTTGGTTCCATTCCCAGCCTAACCCCGCAGGGGACTCCGCAGCTGGATCTAGCTACAAGAACCTAGGTTGGTCTCTAAATGTGACACAGCTCCAGAAAATTATGAGCACTTTTAGTACTTAAGTAGTATTTCAATTCTGTGAGAAAACATAATAATCACTATTTTCTAATAGATCAAATAATTTAAATTTCAGAAGGGTCAAACTATACTTTTTGCCCATGATAAACCGTTGAGTTTATGAGCAAAATCACAAATTTGATTTTTTTTGAAATTTAGGATTGTACTGCTAGCATTTGTTTTGTAACAGTAATGATGGAAAGAAACAATGCAAATCATTTCAGCTTCACTCATTTTGGGTTTGGAGAATGATTATATTTATTTCAAAGGTAAGGGTGTGAGTGTGTGTGTGTGTGTGAGAGAGAGAGAGATTGAAAAAAGTAGTTCTGAGAATTCAGAGCAAGAAAAGCAAGGAAAACCATGATAATAATAATTTCCAGTTTATAATACATCATTAAAAGATATTTTTGAAAAGATGATTTGGGAAAAGTATGAAACTATCCATCATCCTGCCCCATATTATATATCCTTACCCTGTACAGTCATCGAAATCATTCTTAAGATGTTTGTACCTTACAGGAGGGAAGGCTGAATTGTATTCCATTGTATGCATATAACACATTTTCTTTATCATTTCTTTTCTTACTCGTAAGTCAATGGACATTTGGGTTGTTTCCACATCTTTGGCTATTGTGAATAGTGTTATTAATACAATGAATATAGGAATCCTAATATCTCTTTGAGATTCTGATTTGAATTCTTTTAGATTTATACCCAGAAGAGGGATTGCTGTATCATATGGTAGTTCTATTTTTAATTTTTTGAGGAGCCTCCATACTGTTTTCCATAGCGGCCACACCATTTTGCATTCCCACCATCAATGTGCAAGGGTTCCAGTTTTTCCACACCCTCACAAACACTTATCTTTTGTTTTGTTGGTAATAGCCATCCTGACAAGGGTAAGATGATATCTTATTGTGGTTTTGATTTGCATTTCCCTCATGACTAGTAACGCTGAGTATTTTTTCACATACCTGTTGGCCATTTGTATGTCTTCTTTGGAAAAATGTCTATTCAAGTCCTTATCCCATTTTTAATTGGTTTATTAGTGGGGTTTTTTTGCTATTGAGTGTAGGAGTTCCCTATATATTTTGGAGATTAACCCTTTATCAGACATATGGTTTGCAAATATTTTCTCCCATTCTATAGTTTGCCTTTTCACTCTGTTGATAAGTGAAATAAGCCAATCACAAAAAGACAAATGCTACATAATTCTACTTATATGCAGTATCTAAAATAGTCAAATTCATAGAATCAAAGAGTGAAATAGTGGTTTCCAGGGGATGAGGGAGGGGAAATTAGGAGTTACTAATCAATAGGCATAAAGTGTCAGTTAAGCAAGAGGAAGAAGCTGTAGACATTTGTTATACAGTAGAGTACCTATAGTCAACAATATTGTATTGTATGTTTAAAATTTTAAGAGTGTAGAGCCCATGTTAATTGTTCTTACCACAATAAAATAATTTTTTTTAAAATAATTGCTAACAGAGCAGCTTGATCACTATTATCACTGCAAGTGCTGGCACTGCATGGAGAAGAAAGTTCAAATTTTTTAATAATATTTTCCAATCTATTTTTTTCTTCTTCTTCTTGAGACAGTGTCTCGCTCTTCACACAGGCTAGAGTGCAGTGGTGTCATCATAGCTCACTGCAACCTCAAACTCCTGGGCTGAAGCAATCCTCCTGCTTCAGCCTAAAATATTTTCCAATCTTTCTGGAACCTCTAGTAACCTCTAGCAGAATCCCTAGTGACATCTGCAGAACCCCAGTTAAGCAGCCTGTGCTAGACTGTAAGCTCCTTAAGAGTGCTCCTACTCTGATTTGTCTATGTCTCATTTGTTTTGATATCCCAAGCACCTAGCACAGTGCCTGGAACAGAACTGATGCCAAACAAATATTTTTTGATTTGAAAAATGTCATCTTTATCCTAATAACTAAATTAGAGCATCATTTTTCTTGATTTTTTATAGATTTAGTTACAGATGTTTTGCCTTAAAAAATCCAAACAGATAGCAATTATTGAACAAATGAGATGCCATGTCATCTTCATGTTACCAAACAGCTTTCATTTTCACAGCTATAATTTGTTGAATTATAACTGTAATTCACTCTGTTTCCTAGTTATCCAAGGAGTCTTGAAACCACTATAGACCTAAGAAAAACTTGTTATTTTCATTTTGGCCATTGTGTATATAACAGGTTTCAAACTAGAATAGTTTTTTAAGGGGTAGGGGGAGGCCAAACTGAGAATAAATGAACAACAAAAGGTAATACGTATTCTTCATATCTCTTTCCTGTTTCAAGACCTATTAGTCATAGGGCTTAATTGGGAAAATACATATGTATGAATATTTCATAACCAAATGGTTATAATCTATAATCTTTCTCTCCTACTTACCCAGTTCCATAGTAGGAAGTCAAAGGAGTGTGTATTTGTCATTTCATGGTTGATTCATTGTGCCTGTGCTAAATATGTTTGAAATAACAGTCTGTACTGTGATACTCAACCCAAGATAACGTATAACTTCAAATCTTAGTAAACTAAGGGAATAAGACTACTTGTACTCTGAATGTAAGAAAGCAGTGTTATCAGATTATTATTGCTCAACGTTCAGTAGAACACACTACTATCTTTATAAGCTATCCATGACTATCCCATGCTATCCCATCTCATGTTAGGAACTAACTATTGGTAAGAGTCAAGACCTTCCCATATCCAACCATATCATGATTTCTCCAAATAACCCAAACGATTATGAGTCAAAAGTCATTGCTTCTTGCCCATCACCAAGAAAAAGACTAAACTATGGAAAGCAGATCTTTTTTCTGTCAGAGCACAAAAAAATATGTTTGAAAAAGAAAATAATTTTTAAAAAAAATAAACATTTTAAAGCAATCAAAAAAATTGTTTTGATAAAATGCACAAAATCACAACTTGCCAATATAGACTTGATAGCAAGTACAACAGAATTGAAAAATAGGAAGGATGAACAAAAAGATGAACAGATTTTATTTGAATTTATCTTTAGTCCAGATGTCAAAACCTCTATACACTAGAACAGTATAGGCTATTTTGAAAGAGACAAAAAGTATTTTTTTACCCTACAAAAGTTCCTTTGGAAGACTATTCACATAGTAAAGAAAGTTTTGGATCTTCGCTCTTTGTCTTCTTACTTACCCTTTCCTCTTTTTCTCATGCAAGCATACTTATTTTATAGAGAAAAGAATTTTTGAAAAATATATTAAAATTATATTTTAAAATAAAGTATATTATATTTTTTACAGCATGAGAGGACATCTGATTTTTTTTTTTAAAAAAGGCAAAATTTCCACAATTGGCTTTTATTAGTGATTCATGAATTGGACAGCATTCCATCTACAAAATAAAGGAAGGTCCATTGAGCATGGCAGAGCACTTGGTTTTTGTAAGGAAGCTTGAGCAGGAGCAAGGAAGCAGCATAATGCAGAAAGCAAATTGGTTCCCATCAGGTTACTTTCTTCATAAGGGTTAAAGCAAAGGGGCATAGCATGCCAGCTCAGGTTGTCTGAGCCCTTTTTGATTGGTTGCTGTGAATATCCTGTTTTACAGAAAAACTGGATCCTTTAGGGATTTTCCTGCTTTTTAAAATTTCAGTTTGATTAGGTGGCACTTAACACACGTGACTCCATTTTGGTTTGTTCTGTTGGGGCCTAGTACAGACACTTCGTTCAAAATAATGGCCTCCCATAAATTTTATTTAACTTTATAAATAAGGATTCTAATAAAAAATTATATTAAGATGAAGTGCACCTGTCTGCTCATCAGAGGGAAAAAAGGAAATTTAAAAAAATTAAGATGAGTGATGTTTTAGCCAGTTCTCCCCCGGGGCCTAAGTCGCCCCCTCCCCCTATAATGATTTAGCTGCTGGAGGTGACATGTGAACTCAGGTGCCAAGACATGGATTAGTGACTAGGCAGAGGGGGGAGGGCACTCCGAGCAATGGAAAAAAAGTTACTTTTTCTGTTTTTATCTCATTACCCAGGGTTTGCTATCAGTCTTAACTGATAGCAATTCTAAAATGTTTTAGTTACTCTTTAACCCAGAGATGTTGACACTGAGATTGGATTAGCCACTGGAGTGGAGGCACTGTTACAGTGTTCAGTGGCAATAAAATATTCATGAAGGGTATGGCCTTCTGTCCCCAGAGAACATGTTGGGTTTGCAGATCCACCGCAGAGAAGGAGAACCTCACTCCTTCCGGCTCCAGGCCCGCCCCCACGCCCGCACCTGCATTTCTGCGTCAGGCTCTTGGGGGTTCTAGCTGGTGGAGGAAGTACCATTTCAGAGTCCTGATCCTGATCAGAATGTTAGTAAAAAAAACCCACAATGATCAGCATATTCTTCTCACCTCATGGAGGTAGTTATTAAACGCAACTCTTCCACTTTTGAGCTAGAAATACCAGATTATTTTTTTCTCATGCAATTTCCTCCCATATCCTTTCTATTAAGTGTTGAAATATGGGATATATATTCAATGATGAATTTTTAGAAAATCATTTAATAAACACCAGCTCTGTTCCTGACTTAGGAGAGATGGAGAGCTGTTGGCATTTTCTGCCTTCTAGGATTTTCACCAACAAAAGAAATACATTTTCATCATAGATGAGTTATAATAGAAAGACACTCACTTCTAAGTGTTCTCAAAACAATTTGTATTTGTGACAAAGGCAGGGGAAGGTTTTTTTCTGTACATAGGTGAATTATTTTGATGTAAGGCAGAGACAGAAGCCAGATGAAATGAATCTTTTCCCGGTTTCTTCAGCTCAGGAGGATCTCTCTCTCCCTCTCATAAAAATGTTAAGCAGTCTGAAGTTGTTGTTAGGAGTTAACAAGTGCAAAACAATGATCTATGATAGGTTTAATAATAATTCATTTTATTTACATATGTTCAATTTCCTTTGAAATTTAGACTAGTGGACTATGCCTGCTGTAGCTAGGAAATTTTATAATGTAAATTACTTTCATGGATATGAAACAAAGGAAGTTATACAAACAGATATGATCAATTCTGTACTCCACAACTAAAGAAAAATGTATAAAACATACAACAGATTTTTATAATGGGTCTAATAATAACAGCAAATAATAAAAGAAATAAAACTGTTCAGGTTGACAATTTTTTTTTTTTTTTTGAGATAGCATCTGGTTCCTGGGCTACAGTGTAGTGACATCATCACAGCTCAGTGTAACCTCAAACCACTGGACTCAAGTGATCCTCATCCTGCCTCAGCCTCTTGAGTAGTTGAGACTACAGGTGCATGCCATCCTGCCCAGCTAATTTTTAAAAATTTTTGGAGAGATGAGATCTCACTATGTTGCCCAGGCTGGTCTCGAACTCCTGGCCTCAAGCAATCTCCCCGCTTCCACCTCCCAGAGTGCTAGGATTATAGGCCCAAGCCGCTGCACCCAGCTGGGTTGAGAAATTCTTTTTATAGGTACATGCTGTTATTAGAAAGAAAGCAGGAATTGGATAAGCCTTAAAAACAAAAGATAAATTGGATTGTTTGGCAATACAAATATTTAAGTCAAGGGGTGAAGGACACAAGCACTATAAAATACTTGGCAAACTTGGAACACAAAAGAGTTACTAAGCGATTGGAAAACTGTAGTACAACTCTAGATTAATGTCTACCTAGTTTACTGAAAGTTGATTATTACCAAGAGACAGAATTATTCACTAAATGATTACTCTGGAAGGCTTCCTTTGCAAGCACCCCAAATTTTTCTAAAAATACATTAATTTTGCATGCCATGATTCTATGTAAGCAAGCTAAGATATTGCTCCATTGCTACAAAGAGAGTACCTTATGTTGTCTATTAACAAAATGCGTACTATTATATACTTTTCTTGGTTTCTGGGTATTGGCGATTATATGGTTCTATCTCATCCAACCTACATCTAACTTTGCCTGTAGATTTCTACAGGGGATTTTATATTTTGCTCAAATACTAGCTATACAATACAAGGTTGTCCATTTGGAATTGTAAGATTCCTTCATTTTTCAGCATTTTGACTACTTGACCAGTTTTCTTCTAGTTGGAGAACAACCATTCTTCACAGGATTTAGATCGTAATAAATAAAACTGTGACCACAATTTGGAAACTCTCTAAATGATGACAAGCCTTTCAACATCAGTGATTTGTACTTCTCTTGCCATCCACACCTTCTCCCAAGCATGACTGCTGAATACCCAGACCTTCAGAGTAGATAGATACCAATAAGAAATATACTGCGTTTCATCAACTTTGTTCCAGGTGTCTGTGATAAAATGTGTGGAACCCAAGGCTCTTGGAATAAACAATAGTTGCTTTCTGGTTTAGATCTAAGCTGTGTAAAATGAAGCAGAGAGAAGAATTGCTCTCACTGCCTGGCTCAAGGCAAAGTAAAAATTAAGCTCCGCACACCATCACACACCTACAAGTGACTTATGTGAATGTTCCTTATAAACAGATTTGGAGAGTGCCAAGGTTTCCAATGAAATAGCAAACCATTAAAATGGTTTCTCATTTATCATTTTGAGGAAAACACAGACACCACTGATTCGCCTCAAGCAGTAATTGATCCTTCAAGGACTGTAAAAGAATCATAGACAATGGCCAAAATTATTAAATTCTCTACCAAATCATAGAGACTTTTTAAAATATAGTTTCTATAGTCACCCTCAATGGCAGTACGTACGTTCATGGCATGTAAAGTATGTACAGTCTAAATGTTTTAGATTTAATAAGCCTCCTTTCGATGATGTTGATGAGTTATAGTTTACAGTTCTCCTTAATAACTCTAAAACTTTATTTCAAAGAAGAGAATATCATGTGTTTTAAAGAAAAATGTATTAAAAATAATAGAGATAACAAAAAAAGGAAAAAGTAACTTGTAACAGTGGTAAGATAAGATTATGCAATATACATGCTTGTTCGTGGTCCAAATTTTTTGGAGAATGAAATAAATGTAGGAAGAAAGCTCTCATATAATCACTTGAAACATTATATTTTTAGAGGTTTTTAAAAATATTAGCAATTAAGTGAAATAACTTTTATAATACAACCCAAAGTATATAGCTAAAAGAAGTATGTAATAAAATTCTAAATATATACACATTATACATTGATATATAAATATATAATGTGAATATAAAAAGTATACATTTACATAAATAGATACCATTTACATTTAAATATTACATTTAAGATTATATTTATACATACTTCACACACACTAGTACACATATACATGTATACAACAAGTTGTAAATAGTATAATTACAGACATTTTCAGTTTCATCTTTGGCTTTTCTGTATTTTTGAAGTTTTCTACATAGAATGTATGTTATCTTTGAAATCATGAAAAAGTATATATTGTATGTTGGAAATTATTTAAGGCCTGGGTTTAGCAACAGTGGTGTGTTTAAGGCATCTATTCTCTATTATAGCAGGTGAGCTTTTTTCAAAGTCTGAAGACCATGGGCTTCCTGTTTCTGGTTGAAATGACACATTCATGTAATGGGCTTCATAGGCGATATCGGGTGACCATAACAATCTGTGCATCGTGAACCTCAGAACCACTAGAGCTGTGGGTGCTACAGTCTGAGGGACCTCTATTCATAAACTCTTAGACTTCTTCTCAGTCCAAGGAAATATCTGATTTGGGTATTGAAAGTAAGAAAAGAAAGGGAAACCCCAAGCCAAAGGAAATGTCTGTCACTGACAGCTTACAGAAACCACAAAGGAGTGCTTTTGTCCTAATCAATGGGTGCCACAATGTTAGCATATTTAAAAGATAATGACATTTATGTGATGGTCACAAAGGAATCATTTATGGAAGAGTGGGGTATTATTAATATTTTAGACTTTTGGATTTGTTCCATGTTGCAGAAGAAGAAAAAAATTATTGCTGTATTTCAAAGAAAAGTTTAGCTTTAAATTTTTACCTTTAAATGTTCTGTAATTTCAAATAACTGTTCCAAATCCGATCACTAAATTTTTCTTTTGTTGAATAGAGACTGACTTCTAAGTCACTATATTTAAGTACTAAAAGGCAAAGGGAAAATCTGCTCCTCTCCTGCCACTTTCTCTGGGCTCCCAGGCCCAGCAGGCTCCATAGTTAATTGCACACAATCCAAACAGTCTCCACCTACAGCGCCCAGCCTCACACCCTCACACCGTTCCTCCACCCAGCCAGCTCAGGGCATTAGGCCTTTCCTATTTCTCCCCATACAGCGTATTTCAGCATTTTTAAAAAAGTCTCTCTATAGATGAGCTTGATATTTGATATCTGATTTTTCTATTTTATATTCTCCAATAAACTTATTGTGCCTCCATTTACACTTGTGTAAAATACGGGCTACCATATCCTTTTAATAGTAGTTGTCAAAAATATGTCACTCTGCTTTTACACCCATCAAGGCACATTTACAGGCGTCCTGCTCAGTTCTAAAATTAGGTCCCTAAATCCACAGAATGTTTCATATCTCATGAGGCGGTTGGTGCCCAATACCAGCTGCCTTTTCTGGCCTCCACCCTCATGCCCTCTCCCTGAGGAGTATTTCCCTGCTTCTGTATTCCTTTCTTTCTTCTCTTCCTGTGACAATGTCAAAGACTACAGCAGAGTCAAAGAGATCCTATATTAGTCAGGATAATCAATGCTAGCTACTGTTTTAAACAAAACCCAATTTTCAGCGGCTTAACATAATATCAAGTTATTTCTTGCTTATGCCAAGTCCAATATGCCCTTTCCCCAAGCAAAGGCTCAGGAATCCCTGCTCCTTTCATCCTGTGCTGGCACATCAGTTAGGCCCTCAGAAGCCTTTATTTCCAGCAAGACAGACTGGGAAAGCGTGACCGAATGGACGCTTTCATGGAATGTGTTGTGATCAGAACTAGAAGTTCCTTGGCCAGCACTGAGTCTCAGGACTCTTTCTATAATAGATGCTGGAGGGCTAGAAAATGTATTATGGAGCTGTGTGTCAGGACAGAGCAGATGCAGGTGGACACCAACTCTCTCTGCCATATGGAGAGCCTCTCTCAGTTCTTTCCACAATCACAGCATCCAGAACCACTCTGATCCGTGCGTGTTTTTTCGCACACACTCCTCTTACCACCCCAGCCATCCTGCCGCCCTCTCTGCCTCACCTCTATGGCATCTAATAGCATCGTCATTTCAACCCACCAAGAACTGTCCTTCCCACAATCCCTGTTAACTCTCACCACTCTACCTAGAGTTCCAGGTAGGAATCAAATGCTTCTAAAGCTAAATCCTTGCCTCAGATTATGTTAATCCCTCAATCCTTGTGAAGACTAAAACCTGAGGGGAAAATAAGCCAATAGAATCATCACTGGCTCCCATAAGAAACCATTCATACCAAGTGTAAGAAACAATACAAACAGCTGTGATAAAGAAAATTCTAGCAGAGATAGAGAAAAAACTTATAGCTTTTTCATAAAAGACTAATATAATAATTTTTGATACTCTGACACATGTTTAAAATCCTCCCAAATTCCCTGAGATGAAAAGACAAAAATCCTCTGCACCAGGACAGAGTGTCTCAGTTACTAGTTTCGTAACTAGAATTATGAAAGAAGAGTGTTCTAAAGAACAAGCTACATGGGGAAATATCTTGCAATTTTCAGACCTGAGATCAGTGACCCAAAACATGAATTAAAACGCTCTAAGAAATAGTCTCTTATACTAGACATCACTAAACCAGATATTATCCTTCCCCAGAAATAAAAGGAAAACCCACAATGAAAAGATCTCACTGCTTCTTCTGGAATTCAGAATCATCCAAAACACTACTGGGGGGAAAAATAAAGGGAAGTATTGCTGGATTTCTTAGTCTTTGCTTGTACCCATCAAATTTATCATCTACAGTAAAATTAGCTGTTCCTATTTGACTTAATTATAATAATAATGATACATTAGGTTTATAAAGTATGTTATAGTTTTTCAAACTTTTTAAAGGTTTATATAACTCCTTTATCTATATCTCTTTTGGGAGTATGATAGTAACTTTGATTTAAATTACCCAATTGTTACTATTGAAACTTTTTTTTAATCGAAATTATTCTAAAGCTTTACAGCAGGTCAGATTTTTCTGGCTGGATGTGGCAATAATAGGTGTAATAATTAAAAGCAAAGACACAACTTAGATCAGAATAAAAAATTTCCCCTTTGTTTTTACTTTTAGAAAATCATAGGTTATTCTTTTCCAAGGGGTAAGAAAAAATCTTGTGTGAGTAATAAGATAAATTTTCACACAAATAACCAATAACATCAGCTAACAGATGTTGTTTATAAATTCTTTTGTGTCATTTCTTTGGGAAGTTAGGAAAAAGAAAATCATTTAAAGTGCAAAAGAAGTAATGCTTTGCCATTAGGATTTTATTATAATATGCAAAGGACAAAGTTCAAATCATTTTAATGTTAATAGTCCAAGCTGTGAAATCATGAATGGTGTCATAGTTGGATTCTTTTGGTTTCAGAAAGATCCAATTTTAATCAGCTTCAGTGATAAGGGGCAATTAAAAATTTATTATAAAATTCCAGGGATATTTATGGAAGCTATGGAAATCTCTCTTTTCTTTCTCTCTTTCTCTCTCTCTGTCCCATTTGATATGGAAGAAAATGGGTGACAACATATACCAGCACATCCTCCATTTAAGAGAGTACCCCAACTAAGTGCCAATTTTAAATTCCTGCACATGAATCTCAGGTTGTTCCAGATTGAATCAGGTTTTCAACCTCTAATTCAATCAACTTTGGCAGTGCTGGATCATTTCATACAAATGGTGATCGGAGGCCCACTGCTGGTACAGTTCAAAGAAAACACAACATTCAGCAATAAAAAATAGCAAGGACAATGTGAACATTAAAGCCAAGAACAGTAAGCTTGCACAATGATTAATCAACTACTTCAACTACAACTTTTTTTTGATGTAGCGGATTAACTGCCCACTTGGTAGCATGTTACATGCACCCTCGATGAGCTACTTAAAGATCCAGGTTAATGGACTAGTTCCAGTATTGGCTTCCACGGACAGCTCACAACTATGAGGAAAATTTCCAAAGACCTATCTTGAGACATGTATAGTCTTCTCACTGTTTCTACTTACCTAAATCTTATCCATTCTTCAAGCTTTTATAACTGATTTCTTCCTTTAAATCACTACTCATCACCAAATCCACAGTGCTATTTTTTTTTTTTTTTGGCAGGGGGAGCTGTGAATATATATAAATCATCCACTATCCTGTATTGCCACACAGGCTCTAAGTTGCTCAGCTTCAGGGTATTCAATTCGTAAAGGCCATGATGTGGCTGTCATCCCTGGAGTTCTACTACCCACTGTCCTGTTCATCTGATAGACAGTGGTCCCCAACCTTTTTGGCACCAGGGACCAATTTCATGGCAGACAATTTTTCCACGGCTGGGGGGTGGGGAGCAGGAGTGGGGGCAGTGTGGAGATGGAGCTCAGGCAGTGATGGGAGTGATAGGGAGCGGCTGTAAATACAGATGAAGCTTCGCTCACTCATGGAAGATAATTTTTCCACAGACAAGGAGGGAACTTGGCCGAGCTCTGCGCCCTGTCCCTAACAGGCCCCAGAGTGGTACCAGTCTGCTGCCCAGGGGTTGGAAACTGCAGTAATAGAACATTTAGAGCCTTTCATAATTTCTTATTATTTTGTGCATGTAACCTACTTCTCCAACTACATTGCAAATTTGTGGAGGCCAGGGTGACGGATTACTGTCTAAGTTACTTATTGCTGCATGACAAATTACACCAAAATTTAGCAGCTTAGAACAACACATATTTACTACCTAACACAATTTCAAACAAATGTTTATCATGTCACACAACTTCTGAGGGTCAGGAATCTGGGAGTAGCTTGGCTGGATCAAGGTGTCAGCCAGGGCCACAGTTTTGTGAGAAGTCATCTGATGGCTTGAACCCGCCTATAGGATCCACTTCCAAGATGGCTCATCAGGTTGCTGTTGGCAGGAGGCCTCAGTTCATCACAAGATGGGCTTCCTGAGTGTCCTCACAGTATGTCAGCTGCTTTTCCCAGAGTTAAGTGGTCAGAGAAAGAGAGCGCGCACTACTGTGCCTTTTTATGACTTAGTCTTCAAAGTCACATACCACAATGTCTACTTTATTCTATGGATTAGAAGCAAGTCATTACGGCCAGGTGTGGTGGCTCACGCCTATGATCCTAGCACTCTGGGAGGCCGAGGCGGGCGGATCATTGAGCTCAGGAGTTCCAGACCAGCCTGAGCAAGAGCGAAACCCTATCTCTACTAAAAAAATAGAAAGAAATTAGCTGGACAACTAAAAAATATACATATATAAAAAACTAGTCAGGCATGGTGGTACATGCCTGTAGTCCCAGCTACTCGGGAGGCTGAGGCAGGAGGATTGCTTGAGCTCAGGAGTTTGAGGTTGCTGTGGGCTAGTCTGACGTCATGGCACTGTAGCTCAGGCAACTGAGTGAGACTCTCAAAAAAAAAAGAAGCAAGTCGTTAAATCCAACACTCACTCAAAATAAAAGGGCAATTAAGACTCTACCTCTTGAACAGAAGAATATCAAAAAATTTGTGGGTGTGTTTTTAAAACTACCACATCTTTTTAATGACATCTTCAGATTCTACCTTTGAGCCGGTACTCAATATTTATTTTTTTTTGATTGATTGCATTGTACAGGACTGAAAAATTTCACCAAAGTGAGATATACAAGCAAATAAAGCTCCTACCTCAAAATATTTGCTTTTGTTTCCAACTTTCTAGAAAAGAGTTTAATTTACATATTATTCAATACTTTTATCCTTTCCTCTAATAATCATTATTTGAGTCTTATTATGTTAGATGCTATTTAAATAGTAAAGGGACACAAATAAATTAATATAGTCTCTGCTCTTACAGTACATTTGAATCATCCTAGAGAAATTTTTTTAATGTTTTTGCCCAACCCCAATTAAATCAGAATCTCTTGGAGAGTAGGGCTTGGTATTGGTATTTGTACAATTCTCCAGATGATTCTATCATATAGAGTAAGGGACAAGAATCACTGAATTCTGAATTTTGGGTGTCTTTTCCATGACTTGTTCTCTTCCATGATGGTCTTCTGACATACTGCGGTTCCCCTATGCAGGACCTACAAAATGATAGATGTTATCTTGTACCCAAAGAGGTCCAGGACAGTCTAGGAAAAAAAATATGTGTTTCTTGATTCCCTGGTACATGATGTATGTTTAGATGTTTGTGTATATGGAAATTATATTCCCGATTGCTAACTCTTTTCCTTGATTGACAGAGGGAATGCCTGGATACCACTTGTATCTGCTTCTATAGCTAGATTGTGGCTAAGATTGTAAGGAAATGGGGCATAGAATTTCAGCTAGGGTAGGAACAGGAATTCAACAGAAAAGAGAGGACCTCTCCGAGATTTGTCAAAAGGGGGGAGCTGGTATGCCTGGGATACAAGCTTTCTTTGAGTTTGCTAGCTGAGCTTAAGAGTAGATGGTTGCCTGCTTCATATAAACACCCCACCCCAAGGTAAAGATAGAAGTATCAGCTTCCTCTCCCAGTTGCCTTCTTCCTCATTTTCATATGCAGCACTTTACCAAAGTCATTTCTCTGCAGCTGGCTACCAACTTCTCTGGCCTCTGGGTGGAGCTGAGCTCAGTGAAAAACAGGGTAATTTTGAAAACACTGCACCTATAATTGAAAGGATTTCTTAAGGCTTTTACGATCTATCTTTTTCTATTTATTGCTGCTTACGCTATCCAAAATCAAACCAGCTGAATCCAGAACCCAGGTGGCAACTGCTCAGACTTGGCAGCAGACAACCTGGGGACTCAGGGCGTGACCCTCCATGAGCTCAGGCCTAACCTATGAGGAATCTCTGGCTACTTTCTAATTATTTCCATTGCAAAAGGTACTGAGTTATTTGATGAATCATGTCATTTTCATTGAAAAGTAAACCAAGGGTGACAACAGATGTGTGGCCACACATGCAAGAATCACAGGTTTATAACTGGGGTCCAGAGGAAGCAAGTATGCACATAGTCACTTGCATACTTGGGTCTTAGGAAGTGACCCACCAAGAAAGAGCAGGGATTATGGTTTGTTTCCCATTAAAAAAAAAAAAAAAAAATTAAAAATTGGAGCTATCTTTTGCCAAAGGTTGATACAAATGTGACTTTTACAAAAATATTCCTTATACACCTACTGCCCCTGTTTAGTCTCTTGGTACAATAACATGATACAATAATAATAATAATAATTTTTTTTTTTTTTTTTTTTTAGATACAGGGTCTTGCTATGTTAGCCAGGCTGGACTCGAACCCCTGGACTTAAGTGATCCTCCTGCCTCAGCCTCCCAAGTAGCTGGAACTACAGGTTCAGGCCACTGCACCTGGCTAATAATGTAATTCTTAATCACTAGTAATACATCAAGCACTGTTTTATGTCCTTTTACACACTTTGTATTATAGAATCATCCCACTAACTTTCCTAAAAGCTATTTACTATGAAAAGGAAAAGGAAACTGAAACAAAGAAAAAATAAGATCTTTGCCCAATAACAATTTACACTTTAATCTTTTCCTCTCTTTCCTCTTGCTTGTTTTCTAGCTTGTTTTCTGGTCCACCTTCATCTTTCTCTACTTTTTGTTCCTTGATTTTTCTTTCTCTTTCATTCGCCTCCTTGAGCCTCAGGAACAAGAAGTTCAAAGTCGTAGAAGCATAAATGTTGAACTCAAGAAAAGACAAGTACAACCTGAGTCAACTTGAAATTGCTGTTCATAGAGGGAAAAAAAGCCAGAACAAGGATTTACTCCTGACCCAACCCCTCTACCCACCTACTGTTTCAGAAAAGTTGGCTGGCTCACCTGACTGCCAAAACAAGTTTGAGAAGGAAGAAGAAATGAACACATCAGCCTTGCAACAACATTCGCCCCACCTCCCACCCACTTACTTGCAGAGGAGTAGAGGAGGTTAGTAAACTACAACTCTGGTACTCCAAATGATCTAGTTGCAATTCAGCTCTCAGCACTGTACTATCCCAGGGCCAATACCCCATGCAATCTGGAAGATTCAGACCTGTGAAATTTTAACCATAATAATAATGCCTTCCCTTTGAATAACCCTTTTACAAAGAATGGTCTCATGTCTCATCTCATATAATCATTTATCTCATTCATTAAAGTGTATGTGAGGTCTAACTTAAAAGTGAGGATGGTGTTCCCCTAAATTAGCTTGAGACTTTGATTTTAAAAAAAATCATACCATCAGGCTGGGCTCAGTGGCTCACTCCTGTAATCCTAGCACACTGGGAGGCCAAGGCAGGAGGATTGCTTGAGGTCAAGAGTTCAAGACCAGCCCGAGCAAGAGTGAGACCCGGTCTATACTAAACATAGAAAAAAATCAGCCAGGGTCCCAGCTACCTGGGAGGCTGAGGCAAGAGGATAGCTTGAGCCCAGGAGTTGGAGGTTGCAGTGAGCTATGACGATGCCACCGCACTCTAGCTGGGGCTGGACAGAGCAAGACGCCGTCTTAAAAAAAAAAAAAGGAACAAAAAAACATCATTATCCATTTTAATAGCTTTCTAATGCAGTTTCATGGGAAAAAACCACAGAGGGGACCTAGTGGTGCAAACTAAAACTATCTCTGGAGACATCTGTCTAAAGAGTCATGGGTAGTTTCCTCTTAATATTTGTAAGTTGGCAATACTCCACTGAAGTCTTGAACTCTATTGGCTGCCTGTAGGACCTCTTCCTGGAAAATCCCAGAAGTCTCTATTGCTTTTCTAGAGAGCTCCTGAAAGGGAAAGAGCTTAAAGCTACAAGGACTGGGAATGACTTTTCCTTTTATGGAAAATTGGGGAAGTGAATTGGGAGAATTAACCTAAGGATTTCATGAATCTTCACAGTTGGTTTGTGACCTGTGACTATATTGGTCTCTCCAGGCTTTGTCAAGAGAACTTGCATGAGAGTAATACACTCTGTTTAGCTTCATGCTCTCAGCTGCCCTGTGTTCCTGCCAGAAGTCCTAGCCCTTCCTGAAGGTCGTTTAGAGGTAGTTTATCAAATGGAAAGAATGAAATGATAATTCCTACCAAACACTGGAATTTCTAATCCAGGCAGAATTTTTATCATTAGATGTAAAAGAAAGTTGAGAAGCCCTCCCACCTCCTAGAAGCAACATCCATTTAGCAAAATAATTTCGTTTGTTTTCAACTGAAGCAGGTAGTTTCTGTTAGAGCTCTAATTTTGCAAATCAGGCAATTTTAATCAGTGAACATATAGAATGTTCATCTAATTTTGCATCATAAGATGAACATATAAGTTATCATTTAAACTAAGACACTTTAAGAGCAAAAGAGGGCACTAGAAACAATCACACCAGGACAACACTTGTAACATGACATTCTAGGGACATGTGGCCAACTCACTCATAAGTGAATATTTGAAACAATTTTTCTCTATTTTTCGTACTTTTTGTAAATTACACCAGAGTGTAGCAAGGATATTTTTCACTTTCTTTTTTATACCTGAGAAGTAAATTTGCTCCACTTTCTTGAAAAATAATTCTATATTCTAAGTCTCAGCTAATCTGTTTCAAACTTCATCATATATTTTATTTCTGTGAAATTGAGGTGTATTTCCACATATCTAAATTTCTGTGAATCCTCCAGAAGATTATTTTAAAATGCCTACAGTCTTTCCCACTTTTTCAACATTTATTCCAAGACATTTAGTTTTATTTTGAACAACTTTGAAGTTTATTTTGGAAGTGTCAGTTTTTCCCCAAAATTCTCCAAGTTTTAGTAGAACACTGGATTCACCTTTTAGAAGAACTTTGAGTATCCAAATATATTAGTCATTTACTACTATTTATTATCAGATGTCATAAACTGACTTAATCTCCAGCCTCCACCCCATGAGTCAATTGTCTCTGAGACAATTTAAGCTATAGCTAGTGTGACTAGAACAAAGGTCTTCAAATTTTAGTATAACTCAGAATCACCTAGAGAGTTGGGCCTCATGCCCCGAGTTTCTGATTTCGTAGGTCTGAGATGGAGTCTGAGAACGTGCATATCTAACAAGTTTCCAGGTGAAAGGGATTCTCCTGGCCAGGGTACCACACTTTGAGAACCACTGCTCTAGGACGCATGCTTTCTCACCAGTGAGATTTCCAGAACAATAACATCCAAGAGAAGTTGTGGAAACTTCTCTAGACAGGTTAAGATGTGGTCATTTAAAGTTAGATCTGGTTTTCTTATTTTTTTTATCATTTGTTTATTGGTTTGGAGGGAAGCTGTGAAGTAAAAAAGAGAGATGGCTTCTAATACTCTTGTCTAGATCTAGTGTTATTCAACTAAATTTCTATCAGTGCCTGCTTCTAAATCCAGTACCTCTACTCTCGAATCCTTTCCCACTGCCAAAAACAAGAACAAAACAAAGCAAAAATCTAAACTTAATGTTGTGGTCTCTTACCAGCACTTAAAAAGTTAACAGCGTCAAATAGAATTGCTCAAGTCAGTAGAGGGTAAAAACAGCATTTGGAAATGCTGTGAGAACACAAATAGTTTCAACTGTAGAAGAGGTTGAAGGAAATTACAGAGGGAAAACTTTCCATCCAAGGTTCCAGTTGCCAAGGAGTTTGTGTAGGTTGCTGGAGATCTCACCCCTCAGTGGCTCCACTCTGTGACTCACTGTGTCCCCGGGAAGCCTCCAACTCAGCCACGAAAGAAAACTCAGAAACTTTGCCTTTGATCTCACCAGGATGAAATGCTCCAGAGAGTTTGGTTTCTAAAACACGGATGTTTCTGATCGAATAGACAGTTGAGAGCCTATACTCGGATTCCTAGAAGTCGGTCTGGTTCTGGCCCAGGTGGGAAGGTTAGCAAAAGCCATGTAATGGGTCCCACCGGAGCAGTGGGAGAGAGGGAGGAAGGGCTCGCATGCCCTTAGACCCAGCTCAGATATCCAGGGCGGCTTGGCACTTCAAAGTCACGCCTGCTACGTTCCCAAAATCCAGTTCCATCTGACTCCCCTTTTTTAGAGTTTCATGGCCTCCTGCAGGTGGAAACCAACACACAGAAGCTTTTAGCTCTGGATGCCTTTTATCCTATGCCCTTTGGCATTTTGCCTTTGCAGATCCAAAGACAATTCTAACCAGAGGCAAGTATGTTAATGTACCTATCCCCAACAAAGAGGCGTACCTACTGCTGCAGTGCTTAATCAAACTTTTATTTGGTTTAGATCAGAGCCTCTCACGCTTTAATGTATATAATATAAATAACCTGGGGATCTTATGGAAAAGTAGGATCTGATGCTGCAGGTGTGCGCTGGGGCCTGGGATCCTGGATCTAAGGAACTCCCAGGTGATGTAGACCCTGCTGCTCTGAGGACCAGGCTTTGAGCAGTAAAGGGATTCATTTTCAACTTCAGCTGCTCAGTAAAATCACCTGAGAGGCTGATTGTTTCTGTTTTTTAAGACTAATACCCAGGTGTCCAGAGATTTTGATTCAACTGGTCCGGTATGGGGCCTTGTATTTTTAAAAGAAGTTCCTGGGTGATTTGTTATGCAACCAGGATTAAGAAAACAAATCCAAATGAATGCTTTTCAATCGTGAGTAGCAATCATTAGTGGGTCAGCATCAGAAATAACATTTAAAATGTTATTTAAATGAAATAAAATAGAGCAGAAGAGAGCAGAGCACATTACAATAGCAAAAGTGAGCATTGTTTTGTGAAACGTTTCAGTTATGTATCTGTGGAGATAAAAAGCTCTCGATGTAGTTACATTACTGAGGATTATGGTTAAAAAACTTTGAAAGTCTGTTGCAACTACTTAACTCGGGTATTGTACAAAAATAGACACAGACAATATGTAAATGAATGGGCTTGGCTGTGTGAAATTTGTACTTCCTATGATTTTTACACATCACAAAATATTTTCTATTCATTGCTTTTCAACCTTTTAAAAATGTAAAACCATTCTTAGCTCATAGTCTCTACAACAAAACAGCAGACTGGCCAGTTTGGCCTTTGAGGGTCTGTGTAGATTGCTGACCCTTCCCTATCTACATTGATAAATTCTTTGTTTTGCCCCTCAACTTGATTGACCAGTTATAACCAACTGCCTCAGGCTGGGTTCCAAAATAGTCCCTATTATGATTGGCTACTTCATCCTTTGTATTTTGATTAGAAATACCTGGATTCAAAGCCAAGGCCTTCTGTGATTGTTGGTAATAATTGTTGTTAAAACAAAACAGTACTGGGGGCTTTAAAAATCGATGTCAAGGTCCTGTGTTAAATATGGCAAAGTAGTTTTGGCTGATAATAACCGAATAATGGGATAGAACATATATACCTCACACTTCTTTGTGTAGCAGCGTTTCACTTTGATAATGAAATCTCAATACTTCCATTAATAAATTAAGTTTATCCTAAGGAATACATTTTTAAAAGATGTGCTTTGCAAATGAACGACTAATGACAAATAATTATCAAATGGAAGTAAATTCTTTAGAGGAAAACATGATTCTTTCTTACTATTTACAGACAACTTTTGTTCCTGAACAGAAAACTAAACAATTTCAAGGAAAGCCATGATTAAAACAAGCCTCCCTTTCCTCAGCTACTTGACATATTGTACATTTTGTAGTAACACATTGGTTGGAGCGTTCTATTTTAAGCTGTTCAAGGGACCAGAGTTAAAAGCCCTTTGGGTAACTTTTGTGGGGTAGGGGAGAGTGTTCCACTCATTTGGGCTATAATAATAAATATTTATTGAGTATCTACTGTATACCTAGTACTGGCTCAGCCCTTGAAGATATGGCAGTTAAAAATACAAACCATTGTGCTCACTTCGGCAGCACATATGCTAAATACACAAACCACGGGCCAGGCCGTGGGCTGGGCCATTGGTTCATGCCTGTAATCCTAGCACTCCGAGAGGCTGAGGCAGGAGGATTGCTTGAGCTCCGATGTTCGGAGACTGGGTCCTTACTAAAAATGAAAAGAAATTAGCCAGGCATGGTGGCATGTGCCTGTAGTCCCAGCTACTTGGGAAGCTGAGGCAGGAGGATCGCTTGAGCCCAGGAGTTTGAGGTTGCTATGAGCTGGGCTGACACCACTGTACTCTAGCCTGGGCAACAGAGCGAGACTGTCTCAAAAAGAAAAAAAAAAAAAAATACAAACCACGACTTCTGAACTTATGGTGCCTACAAGATGGTAAGCAGATAATAGCAGAGGCAGCTGTTAGGCAGTTAAAGATAAATCAGTAATTACCAACTGTGATAAAATCAAAGGTGAGTACTGTGAAGAGTGTGTTGGGGGACTCAGTTTTTAACTAGGTGTTTCATGGGAGTCATCTTTGAGGAGTAACATTTTAGCTAAGGCCTAAAAGAAGCAGGAATTACTCAGGACAAGAGTGAAGGAAATATCTTCCCAGACTGAACCATTGCAACCAGAACTCGAGAGGTGGGAGGAGAACAGCACAAGCTGAGACCAGAGAAGCAGGCCAGGTCCATATGACCTGGGCCTGGTGCCCAGGTGAAGGAGACTGGATTTTATTTTAAGGGCAGTGAGAACTAATTTTTAAAGATTTTTTTTAAATAGGTAGTTACATGAACAGAATTGCACTTTTAATCTCTAAGGAGATCAAAACTCACACTTGGTTTGGTCATGTTCAAGTACCAACAGAGTACTGGCACATAAGAGAACCCAATAACATTCACTATTGCTATTAAAATAAATGCCTAGCATCACTCTGGCTACTACGTAGAAAACAGATGAGGAGGGGTGGGCAAAGAATGAAAGTGGGAAGACCTGTTGGAAGATGTTGCTGTGCTCCAGGCAAGAGAGGGTGCTATTTTAGACAAGAGTGGTAGTAGAGATGGGGTGAGGAAGACAGTCAGGATGTATTTTAGAGACAGAACTAATAGGATTTAGCTAGGCCCAGTGGCTCTTGCCTGTAATCCCAGCACTTTGGGAGGCCGAAACAGGAGGATTGCTTGAGGATTGCAGGAATTTGAGACCAGCCTGAGCAAGAGCAAGACCCCATCTCTACAAAATATAGAAAAATTAGCCGGGCAAGGTGGTATGTGCCTGTAGTCCCAGCTACTTCGGCAGCTGAGGCAGAAGGATCCCTTGAGCCCAGGAGTTTGAGGTTGCACTGAGCTATGATGACACCACTGTATTCTAGCCCAGTTAACACAGCGAGACCCTGTCTCAAAAATAAAAAATAAAAAAAAGAAAAGAAACAAGAAAAAAGAAAATAGGATTTGGCTATTGTAAAGAGGTGGAAGGAAGAGGGAAAAATTAAAAGTGATTCCCAGATTTCACTTAAACCACTATTTAAAGGGGAACACGAGAGAAAATACAGGTTTCATGGGATAGATTAATCAATTTTGAAAAATTTTTGTTTGAGATGTCTATGAAATAGTAAACTAGGTACAGCCAAGCAGACAGTGGAGTATACAGACCTGGAAATCAGAAGAGAAGAGTAGGATAAAAATATAAATGTGAGAGTCATTGGCATGTCTACAGTATTTCATTGTTTTGTGTCATACATGGTAATTTAGTACTTACTATGTATCAGTCACGAGGAATATATAGAGAAAAAAACCAACAATGTTTGATATATGAAGTTCTTTGAACATAGTTACATTAATCAGAATATATAGTTAGAAAGGATTCATGAAAAAGGAACATCTCCAGAAGTTGACAATTAAGAATATGAAAATGGACTCAGAGAGCAAGCCATTTAAAATCCGGAAAAACGTGCTCCAGATCAAGGGGACGAGAGTGGCAGAGGCCCTAAGGGTGAGGTGCCCTTGCCTGAGGACAGACTGGCAGGAGGCAGGCGTGGCGGGAGTGCAGGGAGCCAGAAGGAAGAGTCTGAATCGCATGGGTCCTTGTAGTCCCTGGTATATTTTCATGGTGTGATGAGAAGTCATTGGAGGATTTTGAACATGGGAGTGATGTCATCTGGTTTATATATTTTTAAAAATCTATCTGCAAGCCAGGAAGAAAGTCTTCACCAGAACCTGCCCATGCTGGCACCCTGATCTCGAACTTCAGGCCTCCAAAACTGTGAGAAAATAAATCTCTGTTGTTTAAGCCACCCAGCTGTGGTATTTTGTGATGGTGGCCTGAGCAGACCAATACAATTAGAAACAAACAATGGAGTGTGGTAGGGACCAGAAATACCCTCTTCCTTCGTTAGCTCGTCTGAGCACTGTGCAGGATTCTAACTGCCAATGTGAGCAAAAGTAGTGACTCTGCTTGGCACAGAAAGAAAAAAAAAAAGACTTTGGAATCGAAGAAGATTCAGCTCCTGAACAGCACAAACGTAAGAATAGCTTCTGAGCCCTGGCAGCTTGCTTCCTTCCTGTCAGTTTCCCTGTCAGATGCGTTTGCTGTCTCTGAAAAAAAGGCCAAGGCAAAAATGTGAAGAGAGCAGTTCCACAGGTTGTAGGATTTGTCAGTTCTCCAGAGAATCAAACTCCATCTGCTGCTATTTATTATCCCAGTCTGTGCCATAAAAACCTATTGCTGAGTGGTAGCCGATGATAAGCATCGCAACAATAGATAATGCGATAGCCATGTCATAAAATGGTTCCCCCTCATCAAGGTTATGTTTCGATTGTTCCTCAATGCACTGAGCGCATTAAAGGCCTGGATTCCCCCCGCCAAGCAAGTCTGGCGCTGGAGCTCCTCGGAGACACTTGCTGTGAATGAAAGGTAATAATGTGACAATTATTACTGCTTGGAGAGCGATTGCACGGACACGTGCCAACGGCCTGTTCTGTGCTGGACTACGTAGCGGAGTGGGTCCAAATCAATGTGAAAATGAAATTGGTTAATTTTAAATTATTTGAATTTTCCAACCGAGCAGAATTGCAAGTAGGCTGACTTACCCTGCTTCATTTTGTGACCGTACTTTAGGGGACTAGCTGAAACGAAGCTGCAGTGAGGCGTAGATATATATGAATATTCTAGACTATTCCTAGGACACCTGTTTCACAGCAGTGCATTCAGTATCTATTTTTCCTTCTGAGGAGGGAACAAGTCTGAAAAACATGTTTTTTTCCGGATGCTTGTACCTGTCCAGTCTTATCTCACAATCCAGATCCCTATAGAGCAGTGTCCTCCCCGCACCCCCACCATCGTAAGTGAATTACACTGATTTCTAAGAACTTTCCCAGGGCTGAGTCAAAGTGTTCCCTTTGACCTCAGAAGTGAGAGATTATCAAACCTGCAGCCCAGACTCACTGGCCAACTGATGCTTGCTCTGGGATTGCTGAGAAGCCGACAAGTAGCCCTGAATCTAGGATTCTGTCTCAGCCTTGGCGATCCTAGCACAATCTCTGCAACATCTCGAGGCCTAAAACTCGCAGCCCCAGAGGGGACCTGTGCAGTCCTGAACCCATGAGTGTACCCTCATGCCACTCTGTCTCTATTGTCTCTCACTCCTTTTGCGCGGGAAACCCACTGACAGGGAAAGTGGCCTTTCCTAATGCTGCTCCGTCTTACAGGAGCTGTCACGGGAAGGTTGCTAAAGTTTTCCCAAATGCTAGTGTTTTTAAAAAAGGATGAGATTTGAATTAAAGGGGCCGGGCATGGTGGCTCACGCCTGTAATCCTAGCACTCTGGGAGGCCGAGGTGGGCGGATCGTTTGAGCTCAGGAGTTTGAAACCAGCCTGAGAAAGAGCGAGACCCCATCTCTACTAAAAATAGAAAGAAATTAATTGGCCAACTAAAATATATAGAAAAAATTAGCCGGGCATGGTGGCGCATGCCTGTTGTCCCAGCTACTTGGGAGGCTGAGGCAGGAGGATTGCTTGAGCCCCAGAGTTTGAGGTTGTTGTGAGCTAGGCTGACGCCAGGGCACTCTAGCCCGGACAACAGAGTGAGACTCTGTCTCAAAAAAAAAAAAAAAAGAAGTGAATTAAAGGAAAGAGACTATTAGTGCCCAACAAATATCCATGTGCTTTCCACACTCGCAGGGTAATATCAGGGCCACGTGACTAGTTCTGTAAATAGGATAAGACCAGAAGGAGCACAGTTATGCCCAGGTCTAGCCCCTCAAGACACCCCTTCCACCAAATCTTCCCCTGCCTGCCCACTTGTAGACAACTGATCCAATTGTATAACTCCATGATGGTGGAAGCCCCCAGATCTGTATCAGTCCAGAGTGGGAGGGAGAAACACATAAAACTTTGTTGTATGAAACCACTGAGACTCTAGGAGTCTGTGTGTTGTCCCCACCAGCACTGATAATCCTAATTAATATAGACTGTCTTCTGGCGGCCTCACTGAGTTGGTAATCAGGCACCATACCATGTAGTTTGGCCAATCTGATCAACGATGTTAAAGTCCTGGAAGTAACCATCCTTACCACGTTCAAGTAGTAATAATCTCAAGGCTTGGACTAACGGCAGGGAAAACTCAGTTAAATGTTTAAATACATTATATATTACCAACTCTATGTATAAAGCAGTGAGCTAAAAATTGTGGGAAGCATCAAAAAAGTACTATATTCAAGGAGATGGTGTGAGAGGCAAAGAGAATTTTCAGATTAAAGCAGTTAAATAACAGTCATTCTTATAAAGAAATTCAAAATATGGGAAGACCAATGTGGGTTGGACTTATCTGAGGATTCTCCAGATATAGAGGGAAGGCTTTGGGGGTCAGGCAACTTGATGGGCATAATTGTGTCTCATACAGATTCATATGTTTAAGGCCTCACCTCCAGTACCCCTGACTGTGACTGTATTTGGAAATAGGACATTTAAAAAAGGTATTTAGTTTAAATTAGGTCATTAATCCAATATGACTGGTGTCCTTATAAGAAGGAATTAGGACATAGGCACACACAGAGGGAAGATCATGTGAAAACACAGGGAGAAGATGGCTCCTTCCAAAAAAAAAGAAATGTCACGCCAAGAGACCTCAGAAAAAAACAACCCTGCTACCCAGTCTGTGGGACACTGTTATGGTAGCCCTAGCAAACTAAGGCAGGCAAAAAATTTCTCCAAGCACAGAAAAGAGTGAGACAACAGTCTGTGCGACATTATTTGATTGAACTAAAGCACTGTGGGGAGAATGAGCATCATATATTTGCAAGAAAGTAGGGCAAATACCTTCCCTGCCGCTATTGGGAATGATAGCTGGATGGATACTTTGGAGTAATATAAGAAATAAGGCCCTTGCACGTACACTTAGAACTGTACACTTACAATGGTTGAAATGGTTAGTTTCATGTATATTTTACCACAGTTTAAAGAAAAGAAAAAAAAAGTACTCCAAAAAAGCTTTATTGCCTATTTCCAATTCGAGTCCAAGTAAGTAGCCAAAGGCATAGCCCCAAACAAAAACAAAACAAAATGAAAACAGTAAATAGCAAAGTGATTCTTAAGAAGGCGTTTCTGTTTGTATCAAGTCATATTGGGCACAAACACTTTCAAAGCTGATAACCACAGGGCTCGCCATCTTCCCACATGGCTTTCAGGTCTTAGAAGGGCTCATAGTTGTTTTAAAAATCAAGAGCCTACCCTCTAATCAAACAGCCTTACTTCATAACACGAGTTCTCAAGATAAAAATATACAAACAGCACATAACTTTTAACTTAAAAAGAGCATAATACTAACAGTAAGTCAGAAGAAACACAAACACTGTATGAGAGCCAACCTTTGGAAAAGCTAACAGGCAGGTCAGTTCAGGAAGATGAGTATGACTATAATGTGTGACACGGATTGGAAAAGGTGAGGTACACTAATTATTACTCCAATAAAAATCCAAGTTTCCTGGGAAACTCGAGCAAGCTTTTGAAATAAATACAGGTCTGTTTGAAAAAAAAAAAAATTGAGTAAGTACATCAAAAGTGTAGGAAAGCCCAAATCAGGAATGTGTGTCAGTATGAGCTCATTTTAGTTTAAGAATAGATTGTTCCAAAACATATAAACCTAAAGAGATGTCGTATGTACTGTTCTAATTTTATAGTAATAATTAGAATCATCATATTAACTGAGCAGTAAATGTAAACTTTTCTAAAAGAGCAAATAAAATTGATCACAAGGTGTTTATTAAGGCTCTATAATACATATCAAACCACTTAAGACACCGATGTTGCCTTGCCCTTTGAGAAAATAAAAACAGACTATAGGTAGCGAAAGAATAAATAGACAATAAGTAGGTAATCATTAGGTGAGATTAGGCATACACATGGTTCAAAGGTTAAAGTTTAAGTGAACTTGAAGGCAGCGGGTATAAGAGCCAAGTGTTGGGTTTATGTGGGGATAAAATAAAGAATAAAAGCAGGATGAAAGTCAAATGATCATTTATGTAAAAAATATATAAAAACATAAAAAGCCAATCCACAAAGATGCTTAATTTCTTTGGATCAATGTGTCTTGTTTTTATCTTTATGTTTTAAATCCTCATTGGAGTCAGTATTTCACCCGGAAGGACAGAAGTTTGCCCAAATCAGACTTTTTTTTTAATAAGGCAATCCCCACAGTGAACATCAAAAGAAGTTTTCTTGTAACTCACTTAACTTTGCTGCTTGATTTTTGTTGTTTACCTAGTGCAATATGTTCATGTGGCACCTAACAACAGGCATACATTCTGAGAAATGCATCATTAGGCAATTTCATCGTTGTGCAACCATCATGGTGTGAACTTACACAAACCGAGGGCATATAGCCTACTACACACCGAAAGTCTACAAAGCTGTACAGCATGTTACTGTGCTGAATACTGTAGGCAGTGGTAACACAGTGGTAAGTATTTGTGTATCTAAACATATCCAAACGTAGAAAAGGTACAGTACAATATGGTATAAAAGATTAAAAAAAAATGGTACACTTGTATGGGGTACTAACCATGAATGGAGCTTGCAGGACTGGAAGTTGCTCTGGGTGAGTCAATGAGTGAGTGGTGAGTGAATGTGAAGGCCTAGGACATCACTGTAGACGTTATAAACACTGTACACTTAAGCTACACTAAATTAATAAAAACATTTTTCTTTCATTAATAATACACTAACCTTAGCTTACTATATAACTTTTTTACTTCCTAAACTTTTTAATTTTTAATAATTTTTGACTCTCATAACTTTTTACTTAAAATATAAATACATTGTACAGCTGTACACAAACATTTTCTTTCTTTATATCCTGATTCTATAAGATTTTTTTTTCTATTAACATTTTGTCTTTTTTTACTTTTGAAACTTTTTTGTTAAAAGCTAAGACACAAATATTCACTTTAGCCTAAACCTACACAGGGCTAGGATCACCAATATCACTGTCTACTACTTCCACATCTTGTCCCACTGGGATGTCTTCAGGGGCAACAGCATGCATGGAGCTGGCATCTCCTATGATAACAATGCCTTCTTCTGGAATACAGACTGTGTCAGAGATATTGCAGGGTCAGTTCCAGACCACTGCAATAAAGCCAATAACATAATAAAACCAATATCACAATAAAGTGAGCCACACATTTTTCTTGTTTCCCAGTGCATATAAAAGTTATGTTTACACTATACTGTAGTCTACTAAGTGTGCAATAGCATTATATCTAAAAAAAAACTCCGAATGTACATACTTTAAAAATTTTTTATTGTTAAAAAATGCTAACAATCATCATCCTTTAGTGAGTTGTATCTTTTTGCTGGTGGAGGGTCCTGCCTTGGTGGCTGTGGATGGCTGCTGACTGATCAGGGTGGTGGTTCCTGAAGGCTGGGGTGGCTGTGGCAATTTCTTAAAATTTAAGACAACAATGAAGTTTGCCACATCAATTGACTCTTTCTCTCACAAAGATTTCTCTGTAATGTGCGAAGTTATTTGATAAACCACAGTAGAACTTCTTTCAAAATTGGAGTCAATCCTCTCGAAACCACTGCTTTATCAGCTAAATTTATATAAAATTCTAAATCCTTTATTATCAATACAACAATGCTCACAGTCTTTTCACCAGGAGTAGATTGCATCTCAAGAAAGAGATGGAGAGAGATGGAATCTCAAAATGAGATTGCAGCAAGTCAGTTACATCTTCAGGCTCCACTTCTAATTCTAGTTCTCTTCCTGTTTTCACCACATCTGCGTTACTTCCTCCACGGAAGTCTTGAACCCCTCAAAGTCATCCCTGAGGGTTGAAATCAACTTCTTCCAAACTCCTGCTATGGTGATATTTTGACCTTTTCCCATAAATCATGAATGTTCTTAATGGCATCTAGAATGGTGAATCATTTCCAGAAGGTTTTTAATTTACTTTGCCCAGATCCATCTGAGAAATCACTATCTATAGCATCTATAATCTTATGAAATGTATTTCTTAAATAATAGGATTTGAAATTTGAAACTACTACTTGATCCATAGGCTCTAGAATGGATATTTTGTTAGCTGACATGAAAACAACATCAATCTCCTTGTATATCTTCATGAGAGACCTTGGGTGACCAGGTGCATTGTCAATAAGCAGTAATACTTTGAAAATAATATTTTTTTTTCTGAGCAGTAGCTTTCAATAGTGGGCTTTAAATATTCTGTAAACCATGCTATAAACAGATGTGCTGTCATCTAGGCTTTGTTTTTCCATTTATAGAGCACAGGCAGAGTAGATTTAGCATAATGCTTAAGGGGCCCAGGATTTTCAGAATGGCTAGTGAGCATTTGGCTTCAATTTAAAATCACCAGCTACATTAGCCCCTAACAAGAGAATCAGCCTGTCTTTTGAATCTTTGAAGCCAGCCATTGACTTCTCCTCTCTAGCTATGAAAGTCCCAGAGGACATCTTCTTTCAGTAGGAGGCTGTTTCATCTACATTATTTGGATTATTTGGTTGGGTGCTGAAATATAAGTGGCCCCCAAGCTTTCATACTAGGTGCTCTTCTTCTTGTACTCACCCTGGGTCAGCTCTCTTGCTTTCATTCAGGCTTCTCCTGGGAACTCTCTACACTGATGACACTCCACAATTTATCCTCCCTTTTCTAATCTTTGAGAGCCTGAGCCTGCATGTTTTCCCAAATGAAAGCTCAACATTTTCACTAGGATATGCCTCAGAATTAGCATTTCAAAAATCAAATTCTTTCTTCTGTAAATTTTTCTTCCTCCTTATATTTAACCAAAGATACGAAAGATTTATATAAGGAGAACTATGAAACACTAA
>VBSM01002608.1:33273110-33307602 GCA_008086735.1 Cheirogaleus medius
AAAAAAAAAAAAAAAAAAAAAAAAAAAATTTTTCTTCCTCCTATGTGTTAGGCCCTTCTTGAGTACATAGAGTCACCATCTCCCTATTCAGCCAAAACAAAGAACTTAAGCCATCTCTGATGTTTGCTTCCTCCTAAGTCCTCTCTTTGAGTTGTTTAGTTTGTTTCTAAAATTCATCCCTTCTTCTCTCTTTCCTCTGACTCCACCCTAGCTCAGACTAGCACCATCAATGTTCTGGAAAATACTGGTAGCACCTAGCATGTCTCCCCACTTCCAATCTTTCCTAATCAAATACATCATTATGATGATCCATATGCATTGTAACTGTTATCTCTTATCAATGATAAGGTAGAATTCAATGGAAAACATTACGTAACATTTTTGGTAGGAAAAAACCAAACACTTCTGTGTTGAGACTACATCAACCCTAATCTGTCTTCTACATGGTATGACTTCTAGCCAGAGGAATATTTCTAAAGTGAAAAAATGTTTCATTACTCCCCGGCTTAAAATTTCTTAATAGCTCTTTGTTGTCTTCAGAATCAAGACAGGGAGAACAAGGATCTTCCACTCAGCCTCATCTTCCTACCTACCTTGTCTTCCACTCCTGCCTCATTCCAGCTATGCTAATTTAGGTTTTTTTAATTTTCAGAGATTGCTATACTCTTTAATAACTCTGGGCTTTGTACATTCAGTTTTTTCTGCACAGAATGCCCTCTCCTCACCCATTCTTTTCTTGTCAGATGTCTATTCATCCTTCATTATTTAGCTCCTCTTCACCTCTCTAGGATCATGTCTTACCATTCTCCTCAAAGTAAGTCAGCATGGAATCCTTCCCAGACTTCTTTTAATCCTTTGAAATTGCTCTTTCTTGCCTAGGGGCCTTTGTGCACACAACTCTCTCTGTCTTGAGCACTCCTTCCCTGCTTCATTTGCCTTGACACTCACCTAACCCTCAAAATTCAGTTTAGACATCACCTCCTCTATATGTGGATCAGAGTATGTTTGACCACTTTCAAAGCTCTGTACTGTACAGTGGTTTTTAAAAATCTATTTTGCTATTTGATTTTGAGTGCAGTATTACTTAAGACAATGTTGCCTATTGTAGGAGATAAACTCCTACATCTGAGTAGCTTAGTACAATAGAGATTTCTTTCCCAAAAGAAGTACAAAACAGATGTTCCTAATTGTCAGGTGGCTCAACTCCAAGCATGAGTCAGGGTCCTAAATTCCATCCTGTGGCTCAGCCAGTTCAAATACATGTTCATTTTGAAAAAGAAGGAGGTTTTACTAGCCAAGCCTGCTGGTGCCACACATGACCTCTGCCCACAAGTCACTGGTCTCAAGCACATGGCCACACCCAATTATAAAAGGGACGGGAAAAGTAGACAAACTGTGAGCCTAGGAAGTGGAGGAAATGGTTTAGTGTACGGTCATCTGGGGTCTGCTAGAGCCAGGCTTTGCCTTTTCTCTGTCTGTCACCAAAGCCTATCATAGATCTGACCCATAACTGTTGAATGAATGAGTGAATGGAAAGCAATGGATTTGATAATTCTCAGCCCTGAGCAGACTAGTGGATAACCCATACAATAGAAGCTCCTGAAGAACCTAGACAGATTCAGAGAAGAACCAGAAGAGATTATTAAGGAGTCGGAAATTAGGTCTCTGTCTGTGGAATGGTTAAAATTGTAGATTGTTCTTCATGGAATAAAATAGCTTGAGGAAAAAATTAATCATGCTTTTAAAAGTTATCAAAGTCTAATAAAAATACTTCAAATATCATTCTCACTCTACCACTAAACTTTGCTTGTTGGTTGTTATTTTATTTTATTTTATTTTTTTGGTACAACTAAAATTTCTAACAAGAAATAGTACCTATGATAGCTTGATTTTTTTAATTTAAATTTTTTAAAAAAGAGATTTGGTAAAGGTGGTCATGATAAGTAAATCTCAAATGATACTTGGCTATGGATCTATGAAAATGCCAGGCAGGAAGAGATTTATCTTTTTTTTAGTTGTAGAAAAGGAATTTAACTTTTAAGATAAAAAAATAAAATGTGATAGAAGAATTCACTCTAGATGCTATGTAACGATGTCTTTTTCTGCTCACTTTTACCACGTGCAATAAAGAGCAGAGGATTTAGGCATATGGAGCGAGGGTAGAATTTCTGTGTAATTCTATTCTCCCTAGCAGTTATTTCTCTGATATTAAAGAGTTGGAGAAAAACAATAATAATAAAATTAAGAGTACTTGACACTTTGTTGGTCTAAAATTGTGAGGTTGGGGTCTTAATCCCGGAAGATGTCTTCCATGATCATGGTCAGGGTTTCAGAAAGAAGCGTCCTGTTTAAAATTGGCTTCATGTTAAAAAAAAAAACAAAACATTTGTACCCCCATAATATGCTGGAAAATAAAAATAAAATAAAATAATTGGCTTCATGTTAACCATGTTAACAATAAGTAAATATGCATGAGAGAGACATCAAACTTTAACTTTGAACATATTTTTCAAAATTTCTGGTATATATACCCTCTTTAAACATAAAGCCTAATAATATTGCTTTAGTTTATCTTACAAATAAAATATATGTGAATAAACTCTGTACTTGGAAGTAGCATAGTACAACGAGAAAAACATTGAGATGGGAATCAGGATCCCTGGTTCTTCTGCCAGTTCTGGCACAAGCCATGTAATCCTAGCAAGTATAAAACTGCGTAAATCCAAAGGTATCATGTTTATAAACCCTATGTACCTAAATTCTAAGCAACAAAGGAATTTCATATATGGCATTACAGCATTGTGGTTACAAACAAGGTTTTGAAATCAGATAAAATTGAGTTTGCTTCCTGATCCTAACATAATAAATGTGTGGCTTCAGGAAAGTTACTTAATCTCTCTAAATTTCAGGAAATGAGGATAATGAAGGTATAACAAAGCTACTTCACATATACTGACCCACTGCGCTGCAAATGATTGGTTTGAGAGTAAGATGAAATCGTTTATACAAAGCTCTTGGCACAGGTCTGGGGCCCTTATTGGACTATCTTATACACTTACAGATTATTATCATATGCATTTTTTAAAATCTGCATTAATATGGTCGCCCAAGCTAATTCATGGGTAAAATACTTAGCATGAAAAAAATAGTCCCCATGAATGCTGAACTTGTAAACAGAATCATAAAATAACCATAGGAATATTATATATAGCATGTTTGACTTGATTCTCACTTTCACAAAGAAAAAACTAGTACATTGAGAAAATGAGTTCTTTGCATGCTAAAGAATGTCTTGTGCGTGAGGTAGAGTTGTTCATTCCAAAGTTGCTTTGGAATGAGATAAACCATTATCTCATTCCAAAGCTAACTTTACACAGTTACCTTTTACATTTTTTTGTAAAAATTTCTTGTTTCTGTACCATTGTTTCTTCCATTGTCTCTAGTTTTAAAGATCTCAAATTTTATATCTGAATTGTTAAAATAAAAGAACTACAGGCAAGGAAATCTTCAGTAAGTCAGGCTGTGCTAGATTGAGGAGCTAGCTGGTCACATACTCAATTTACTTAAAATGCAAAAATCAAACATTTCAATTACAGCCACACATTTGCTTTGGTTATAATGTAAAATCAATTATATCAACCACTGGCCAGAGAAAAACCTAAGTAATTAAATTTACTTGTTTATTTCCACTGATGTTCACTCATTAATTTTAAACAAAACCTTAAAAATAATAAGTGCCTTGCAACAATTAGAAGCATATTGCCAAGAAATTGTTACTTAGATAAATCAAAGGAATTTATTATATGCTAATATCTTTTCAATTATACTCCTGGCTATTTCTTTCAAATTGCAGCAGAGTGATAAAAGTTTGTCAGGGGAGGGTGGATTAAAATGTCTTTATACTGTATATGCCTTTTATAAGAAAGGCTAAAAGGAAACTTAGACTGATATTGCTTTTAAAATATTTGCTTTATTTAAAGAAATTTTTACCTTATAATAGAGTAATGGGAGGAATAAAAGGGCTGAAGTGGAGAGAAATCACTATAAATTCTAGCCACGTGTACATATAGATCATTCCCGCAACATATTTTTAAGTACCTATGGCATATACCACGCTCAGTACAAGGAATAATATTGAAAGTAAGGCAGATACGGAACCTCCCTTCATGGAGCTTAAATTCAAGCAGGAAAGATATTTATGCAACTAGATCCTACGTTATTTAATTGGAATTGTGAGAAATGCTAGGGAGGGGTACATAGAACTAAGACAGAATATAATCAAGAGAGACAAACTTGGTCTGGGGGAGACCGGGGCTTGCTGGCAGTCCTTGGCATTCATTTGGCATCACCCTGATCTCTGCCTTCATCTTCACACAGTGTTTTCCCTAAGTGTGTGTCTGTGTCTAAATTTCCCCCTTTTATGAGGACACCAGTCATATTGGATCAGGGCCAGCCCTACTCCGGTATGACCTCATCTTAACTAATTACATCTGAAACGACCCTATTTCCAAATAAGGCCACATTCTGGGGTACTGGGGATTAGGACATCAACATATGAATTTTTGAGGGACACAATTCAACCTACAACAGTAGGATTTATGATGTTCGGATGTGTTAGCCTCCCCATTTGTCCTCACTTTGAGGTAAAGTTTTAAAAGGATCTCGCCATCCTGATCAGACTCTTTTCTGTTAAAGAGCAGAATTCTGACTCCCAAGGCTGTTGGTACCTGAGGAGGCAGGATAGGAGGGAAGGCAGCCCTGGCGCCCAGTGTACAGGCCCCACTTAAAACAACAGTGACATCGAGAATTTACCTTCCTGACACTGAGCTCTTAGAAGAAGAGACAGATTTGCAAACCAAGTTAGAATACTTGGCTTTGACTAAAAAGTCAATTTCAACTGTTTTTTATGAGTATATTCCTTTTCCCTGAAGTTCCATCAAAATGCAAATATAGATATGTGGGACATGTAAGATCTTCTCATTTCAACAAACAGATACATGAAGTGGTTTCTGGCAATTACAATGGCAGCTTCAAAAATAATCTGATTTCCCACATCATCTGCCCCTTCAGTCATAAATATCATAGTCATCAGAGAGCCTTGATAAACATTAATTGAAGCTAATGACATATTTTTTCTTCTTCTGTAGAGTTTGCATTACAGACCTCATAGAATTGTAGAATTAATGAGCTTGAAGCAGTTGTGGAGATTGTTCAGTCTAGGGATATCCAGGTGTGCTCAGCAAAGCCCTGAGAGTTCTTGGAAGTCCCAAGGGGTGGAGGCAGGTGGGGCGGCGCAGGGTGGGGTGGGCAGAGGAGTGGGGCAATGGCAAGGGGAGCAGGAGCAGCAGGATTCTGTCAGCTCACCCCCAGCCCAACCCGATCTGGGGTTAGATGCAAGTCTCCTTGCATCTAAAGGATTTCACGTTTTATAAGGCAGAAAAGTTAGACGTAAAGAAATTGTGACTTATTGAAACTTACCAAATGAGCAGCAGGGCTGAGCTGGAATCAAAGTTATCTCCTTCTGTCAGTTCGTATTAAGCTATATTTCTCTGATTCTCAGATAAATGCAAGAAGGAAAACACACCAAAGTTCCTTTTAAGGCAACTATGTTGTCTACCTTGATCTGGTGAGTTAGGACGACTCAATGCATGTCTTCGTAAAAACAACCCAAGCCTTCATTGGAGCATTTTTAGCTCTCAGCCCTCTCAACATAACAAAGATTTTTATGACATAAAAATGTCACTCTTATGTATGGCCTATTATATCTCAAGCGAATAATAAATCTAGACCTTTATTCCTCACCTGCAATTCTTTTTTCTCAGTTCAGTGAAGAGCTCTTCATTTTTAAAGGTCTGGTTAGCACAACTGAAGCTGAAGCTCAAGAAGTGTTTTATCAAGTAAAATATTACATATGGTTAAATTTCAAAGGAATAATAAACATTTGCCATATATGACTGCTCTCTAGCCAGCCTGAAGCTACTTCTTAAAATTCACTGTATTTAGCAAATGGGCTATTTTAAATAAGTATACTCACCATGTTACATTTTAATATAAGCAAGCGCTTTCTTGTATGTGTCCAGGTGGCCCTGGGAATGTCCCTGTCCTCTCCTCCCCACTCCCGGCCACTCATCTTTACTTAGGGCAGAGACAGTGAAGACGAAGAGAGAAGCAGGGGTGGAGAAGGAAAGCAGGCTCTCTTCCTCTCTGCAAGGGAGAGGAGGAGCAAGTTAAAAATAGAAAAGGAAGAGGATCGAGGAGTAGGAGAGAAAGAAAACCATTTCTTCACTCCCGCAACAATCCTGGGTCAAGGTAACCCGTGTGTAAGGAAAGAGAAAAGGGAAAGGGAGAAGAGAGAATGGAGAAAGATCAGAGGGCGGAGGCAGTAGAGAGAACAAGACGCAGCTCACTATGTCTTTGCTTCTGCCAAACTCTTAGTTACCCTCTCACCTACGAACACATCCAAACATGCTTCAGTGAAAAAGAGGAATTTATTGGAAGGATACAAAAATATATTGTAGAAAGCACAGTCAGACCACAGGAGGGACTGGCATCTGCAGCAGCAAATTGATAGGCTCCAGGGAAGCCTCTGGTTTTCTTGTTGTCTTTCTCTATTTCTTCCTCCTTCTTTTGCTGTTTCTCCCCATCCCTCCCACCTCCCATGCTCCATTCCTCATTTTTTCTCTCTGTGTGCTTTGCACCCTTTTTCTATGTGTACTGCCCTCTGCTTGTCCATTCACTTGACAAACCAAGCTTTCTGTGGCTCCTGGGAACCTCTTCATTTCAAACAACCAGCAGTGGTTAACTGGTGTGCCTGTTCCCAGTTCCAAACTCTCAAGTTAAAATATTTAACTTAGGTCTGCTGTCCACCATGTTTCCATTATTTCCGGTCAATTAGTTCTATCTAATTGCCAAGTTAACTACTTTCATTGGGGAGTGGGGAGAGGTACCAGGTCGCAGAGAGGGAAATTGTGGGCTTCACAAGAAACTTAATATATTTCTGCATCCCCTTGTAACCCTGTCCTGAGCTCTCGACTGGGGTGCTCAGTCTCCAGCCCTACTCACAAGAGTCTTCGGCCTCCTATAATAGTGTTTCTCACAGTGTTGTTCAGATCATTTGCATCAAAGTGTGTTTATGAAAAAAATTCAGAGACCTAGGCCCTTACTGCAGACCTATTCCAGACATTTTCTGTGTTAAAGACATTTTGAGGACTGGCTTGAAAAACTTAGTGCTAAGAAGACTTTTTCTATTGGAAAACTTCCCCTGAGTTTTACATAAACTTTCGACAAACTAACTTCTGAAATAAACATATTCTAGATAATAATTATAAAACTCTAATGACAAAAAGTATAAAGCACTCTCAAGGTTAAAAGCATATTCATTGAAAAATTCCCCAAATGAAAGAGAAGATGCTATCATGCAAAAATTAATATGTAAAATTTTCCTCTTCATTTATATGCCTTACCATTTACTTTGCGCATCCACTATGTATGTCTGTATGGCACCCAAGAAATCTGCATTGGTTTTTATCACATTACTGCTTCTTTCGTATCCATCTTGATGACTCTGTATTCTGAGTTCCTTTTTTTTTCATTTCCAGCCCTATCTAGATAATCCTAACATCCCTATCTCAATACAACTATGCACTAGATCTTATCATCAAATGCTTCTCCGGGTCGCCTGTGAAAGTCCTCCATGACAAAATGCATGCTAGTCCTCCTTAACTACTGATTGATCACTAATGCACACTCTTTGTCTCTGACTAGAGCCTCTCCCTCACTATTCCTCCAAGCGTGTGCTTCTCAAATTTGGATACATAAATCCCTCAGGGATATACAATTTTAGATCAGGAGCTATAAGATAAAGATATGTTTCTGACTGAAGCATTTATTTAACTGAGAATTTGGATAGGGAACATTTAATAACTTAACTGGAAAGCTATTAAAAAAGTTATTTTTGTCTGAACCACAGATATATTAAAGAGAAAGAGATAAAATTCACATTAAATTTTAAGAAAAAAGGTAAACCTTCCAAAAATGTGTGCTATGTCCTTCAAGTCCCCAATCTAGGGCACATTGTTTACTTGATAATATCAGTTTAGCTGATATTCTTGAAACACACACGTTCAACAGCTATGCAAATAACATTTAAACTGTGAGAAAAGCTTACACAGAAATGCAGAGCAGGCCTAGCATAGCATCGCCCCTTTCTATCTGATTCTAACAGAGCCTCAAGGATCTCTGATTTTCAAGGGGCTGGGGGGAGCCAAAAGAACGCAATTTTATTTTCAAGTAAGTGTATCTTTCAGCAGATCTTCAGCAAAGTAAATATCCTCTGGAGCTGGTTTCATAATAGGTTCCTCCTCTGAAGACTGGCTCTAACCAGTTCTTGGGAAATGTGCTTACAGACAGGAATTGCCCAACTGATGTCAGTAGACAAGAAAGTACACAGGCCAACGGAGGTCATGCCAAGGACTGTACACCCTACACACATCTTTATGGATAAACTAATCCCTAAAACAATGCCACATACTTATTATTAAGATTCAGATAATACAATCCAAAGAGCTCAAGGCATTCTTCATAAAAACTTAAAAGTAAACAATGATGTTCATTCTTTTCTGTCTGGCAGGGTGAAAATTACCTCCATGGGGGTTGGCCGTATAGATAGCTAGAGCAGACAGCTGCCCACACAGCGTAATTTGGGGGGAGCCACAAGGTCCTGCCTGTTGGCAAATATTTCCCCTTTGATTTCTCAGAACATAGCCTTCCCCAGATTCCTGGCCTCCATTCCCACCATTGGTCACAAAGGAGTTAGATACTAAGTAGAAGTAGTCTGTCCACAAAGTCACTGTGCAAATGTCCACTTGGATGATCTAGGAGGGGCTCTGCATTTTCTCCCCGCTTATACAATAAAACATTAACACAGTGACATGAATTAGTTAATCTGGATTAACTGTCAACCTGGAAGGTGGATACTAGGATTTCGATGACATGTGATATAAAATGGTAAGTTTTTATGAACTGATGCAAGGGTTTCATGGGCTATTGTCCAGACCCAGAAGAGCTGACTGGGCCCAGCAGAGGGCACCCTAGGAAACCACCATGAGGAGACTAGTATAAAATAGAGACATATTTACTAAACCGAGACTTATTCCTCCTTCATAATTTTTTACTGTGCCAGCCCCAGTCACCACAGATCAAACTGGACAACATTAAGGTTAACTGATCACGAGTAGAGTGCCCAGGAGGCAGCAAATTACTCTGAATTCTCAAAGTGTCAAAACAATCATTATCATCATAGTCATAATCACCAAAGAATAATCACTCCAAAGAATCATAAACAACTTCTCAATTGCCTCTGGTAGAATCAATCGCTTTCATCCCTCCAGTAGGTAACATAAAGGAGCTGGTGGCGACAGAAAGCACAGAGAAAGGTTATTAGAAAGGCACAGAGGGGACTCAGGACTGATAAGAAGGGTGGGGTGGTGGTAAAAAGGCAGCTAAGATAACATCCTCACTGATTTCCATAATGCAGATTGCTGGAATGGACACCGAATTCCTTTTCTCTCTGACACTGGTCTGTTCACATACCTGTAAAATATTTATAGAAATTGACAGAGGGAGCCAAATCAGTTAGCTCGTAGAGAGCCAGAGGACAACTCATCCACAGAGCATATTAAATGGTTCCTGAGGAGTAGCATGGAGTTTACTCTAGGTATACAAAAATGATACCAAAGCAGATTTGAGGGTGTGCTTGCTGTATGCTAAGGAATAGGAAATGAGCTTTGAAAAAGTATCAAAACAAAATTAACAATCAGTGATTATGTAGAGCAAAACAGGAGTATCCAGTATAACGTATATAGCCAATAACCATTTTCCTTGCTGATTCTCCCCCAAGAAAAAATTAAAATAACTTTTCTAGCCAGGTGTGGTGCTGTGCCCCTGTAGTCCCAGCTACTCAGGAGGCTGAAGCGGGAGGATCACTTGAGCCCAAGAATTTGAGTCCAGCTTGGGCAATATAGTGAGATCCTATCTCTAAAAAAGTAATAATAATGTTTCTTTAACAATGATCCTGTGTTCTGACATAAACAAATATAAAAGTATTAAGCTTTTCTAAGAAAAGAGGATATAGGGAAGGTCAAGGCCCAGAACTGTCCCTGTCACTGTACTTACTACACCTTTTGTTGTCTGTCTTTCTCCACTGTACTGTAAATTTTCTGTGTGGCAGAACCAAAGTGCTTGGGTTCAATAAATGCTCAATAAACATTGGTTGAAGGAATATACCAAACACATTCCCTAGGATTGAGGCAGAATTTGAGTGATAGTACAACTAGAGGTGGTAGGAGGAAGTCTAGTCAAGCTGATGGAACGTGGTGCACAGTAAGTGTGCTTACAGGCAACACGTGTTGGTGATATCCAGAAGGAAGTTCTGGATCATGCCACTGGTCAGGTGACAGGAGTCCCAAAACAGGAGATCCAGAAGGGATAGCACATGAAGGTACATGTGCACGGAAAGATAAGATTAGGACAATCTGTCAGCAGGTAGCAGAATCCCAACCATTGGACGGATTTCAGGAAAAGATTATAGTCATTGAGAAGTATCCACATGAACAAGGCAGAGGCCAAGTTCTAGAATATAAAATTATCAAGATATGAATATAGATACTTGTAGAAGTGGGAGCTTCCAAAACTAGGTTAAATGGGAGAGGAAGTTAGGTTTCATTAACAAGGCAAACAACAGTAGCAATACAGCAATGAGTGTTCTTTGTCCATTTTACAGATCAGCAAGTTGAGGCTCAATGAAAATAAAGGCCATACTGGTTAATTTAAATTCCTGATCCTGGTTTAAAAATAAAGCCTACCTAACTCCAAAGCTAATTATCCTGCCTGGGGTTTTTTGGGTTTTTTTTGTTTTGTTTTTTACTTCAGCCTGTAAGTCTCAAAAGCTCAGTTACTAGAAGTGGTAACTTGATTTTGAATTCTTCAGACATCTTGGAGCACTGGGCTAGAACTTCTCAAATCAGCTCTTAAATGACTCCAGAGCTGGGGCTGCAGCTAAAACCACAGTAATGGTTCTCAAGCCTTCCCTACACATTGGAATTATCCACAGTGTTTTAAAAATACTGATACTCAGGTTCTGCCACCAGAGATAATTTAATTAAGCTGAGGTGTGGCCTATGCATCAGGATTTTTAAAAGTCTCTTCCAATGATTCCAATATGCATCCAAACTGGAAACTACTGGCTAGAAACAGAAGTCAAGAGGCCTCAGCTGTTCAGTGGCCAACTGGTTATTTCCAATGTGATAGGAAAAATACTAGAGGACTCATGGGCTTATATTTTTTTCCTTGGGTAAGTGGACCATGACCTACTCTTGGCTTTTCCAGTTTAACCATTTAGAAAATATGCCGAAAGTAAACAGGTGTACAATTAACCTTGCAAATCAAATGGTCCCATGTTCTTAGAATCTAAGTACTGGTTGTGTATGACCAAAGGCAAGGTTTTAGAACTGGATCTCCCAAATTGCTCATTACCATTCTATGCTTGGTTAAAATTCTTACATCACCCCACAATGGAATGTGACCCAAGTCAAGAAGAAAACAAAAACATTTTCATTGCTTTCACAATTAGTAATGGGACTAGAAAGGGGTTGAGGTGTCTCAAAACAACTAGTACTTTCCCCAAACTATTTGAGACCTGATTCATGTTATAGTTACCAATGCCGATGTCCCCAAAAGATAGAGCAGATTTATAATCTGTGTATGTGTAAATTCTAGAGGTTTAATGTGCTCAGACTAACTCCAAATCATGGGACATGTTTATTATTAAAGGTACATACTTAAAACAGCAAATTCAATAAGGCTCCACCCCCACCTTCCATTATCAGAATTCTTGCTCACAGCTCCCTAATAGAAAACAATTTATAAAACAAGTACAGAGTGTAGAGTCACTATATATCCTCAATTGCCCAGTCCTCATTTACTCCTATAATTATTAATAGCACCCTCTCACTCTCTCTCAAAAATGTTTCAGTTTGGGTTATAAATTATCTTGCCACCCTTACACATAACTCACTCAATCTGCTTTTCCTCTGCAGCTACCATAGGGAAACATCATGATTAGATTGTGGTCTCTTTATATTTAGAAAACTGCTGTAACTATTCAGGAAAATCAGGCCATAGAAATACATTAAGGTCATTAAATATGAAATGTCTTATTTCTAATCAAAAGTTTAGCTTATTATATCTCAAACAAGAAGCAGTACAATCAATCAAAGTATGTGCCTAAACTATAGACACAGTTTTGCCATCTTAACTATAGCTTGTTTGTGTCAGTAGTGAAGAAGCCTGGAGAGCGAATGGCAATGAAATCGCAAAAGGCATTTTCCACAGCTTGTTGAAAATTGAATATTTTTCCTTTCAAGAAGTGGTCCAAAGCCTGGAAGAAGTGGTAGTCAGTTGGTGCAAGGTCTGGTGAATACAGGGGATGATGGGAGTTTACAAGTCCAGCTTCTGTAGTTTGAGCAGAGTTGTTTGTGCAACGTGTGCTTGAGTGTTGTCCTGCAAAAGGATTGGCCGATCTCTATGGACCAATCTAAGCTGCTCAATTGTGGGCATCCTCATCATTTCATCCAACTGATTGCAGTAGACATCTGCTGTAATCGATTGACCGGGTTTAAGGAAGCTGTAGTGGATAATATCAGTGCTGGACCACCAAACAGCCACCATTAGCTTTTTTTGATGAATATTCAGTTTTGGACTGTATTTCTGCATTTCATCTTTATCCAACCATTGTGCTGAACACTTGCAATTGTCAAAAAGAATCCATTTTTCATCACATGTAACAATACGGTGAAGAAAATAGTTTGCCTTTATCTTGTGACAGCAAAGGAAGGCAAGTTTCAAGATGATTTCTCTTCTGATGCTTGCTTAATTCATGTAGCACCCATCTATCCAGCCTCTTTACCTTGACCATTTGTTTTAAATGGTCCAATATTGTTGAAATAGTAATGTCAAACCTTGCTGCTAATTCACACATAGGTTGAGATGGATTTGCTTCCTCTACAGTTTTCAGCTCATCATTATCCACCTTGGTCTCAGGTTGCCCACATGGCTCATTTTCAAGATTAAACTCATCAGAATGAAACTTCTCAAACCATTGATGTACTGTACATTCATTAGCCACATCCTTCCCAAACACTGCATTGATATTGAAGTCTGCGCTGCATAGCTTCCAAGACAGAAGTCATATTTGAAAATAACATGAATTTTTTACTTATCCATGGTTTCACAAAAATTGTTCTAAAAATATTTGAAAGATAATCACAAGCCAAAACCTGTGTTTGAAAGACTAAGGATGTACCTTTACAATAAAATAAAATAAGAAGTGTCAAAGTGAAATAACAGAGATACCAACTGTCAAACTTAGTTCTTCAGGAAATCAGACATTTCATCCTTAATAACCTAAAATCAGTTGATCAAGTCTCCTTCTTTGCAAATGTAATGACAAAGATTTAAAAAAATGTTTTTCTGATGAACTTCATTAAGATAGAAAATTCCATTAACCAAAAGTAAGAAGCCCTGCACTTCCTGCCCGAACACCTGCGTTGTTTATTTGTTTCTGCTAATGACTAGCCACATGACCTTGGCCAAGAAGTTTATGCTTTCTGATCCAAGTTTTCTCCTATGCAAAGAATGAATTGAACTAAGTGTTCACTATCATCTTTTTGAAGTCTAGATTGCTACTTGCTGATTCTATACTTCTGCACTGTCTGTATTAAACTAAGCTCATAGATAAACTAAGACCAAATTTGTTGAATTCACTTTATTCGGCATCTACTTTACCATCATAATCCATACATGTCATAATTAAATATTTTTTAAAATAGTCCTGATTCTACCAATTTTTTAAAAATATTTACTCTGTGTGCTAGGCATAGCACATATTTATCTATGTGCTAGGCACATAGATACTCTACTAGGTGACTTTTTACAGTTAAATTTCATTTATTTAGCCATTTTCCATTGTCAGTAGCACTGTCTATAAAACATTAGAGCTATTTTGAAAAATATTTAGAGAACTGTTTTTAAGCCTGGAAACTATTGCTTGTTTTAAAACATGTACTTTTTAGGTGCAAATGCAAAGTTCTGTGTTTAAATTTAAAATAAAAACTGATTGGATTTATCCACCCTATTACTCAATAAATATGTATTAAATATCCTCTGTGTACTTGAAACTGTGATAAGCTCCAGGAATACAAAGTCAAATAAAACAAAGTGTCTCAAGTAGTTCATAACCTGGTGCACCTGTATACCTGTGGGATACCTGGCACAGCAGTAGATATGTGAAAAAACGCCTGTGCATGTTAGTTAACTATAAGGTTTGTAATAGCCAAGCATGAATATAGTAACTGAAAAGGTAAAATAGTATTATAAAATACTAAGTGAAAGTACAGTATTCAGAAATGAGAATGAAAGCATAGATATCTCACTGAATTCTGGGCAGAGCCCCAAGGAAGTATTGTGCTCAGTTCTGGGCACCACCCTAAATTTTCAATGAGAAAGTTGAATTGCAAATCAATACGTTTAAAAATTACCTAGGCATCTGTCAAGATGCATAACACTAATGATATTTTATACTGTGGCCTTCATATCACTTAGGTTAATTACAGTATTCAGAAAAATGACAAAAGTGCAATTTGAGCATTTCCACATTTCTTTTAGTTGGGGAGGAAGTGGGGGAGAGAGGATGGGGGGAGGAGCTTGAGTCCAGAGGCAGCAGTGAAATGGATTCATGAAGTTAAGCCCTTGTGTAGAGAGACTCCTGCTTCCAGGCAGGGTGGACCAGCTAATTCAAATGACCCTTGAAGGAAAATGATCCCAGATGAAGGCTAGAAGATGCAGAAAGAAATGGATAACACCACAAACGGTAAATGGTAAATATGAGGTTAAATCTAAATTGATGACTGATATTGACATTGACCACTGACCATATTAAATAATAGTATGTCTTGGGAAGATACACGTGTGTGTGCATGCGTGTGTGTATGTGTGTTTGTGTGTAAAATAAGTTGTGAATTGGAAAGGGTTAAATGTATTCCGAATATTTTAAGTTCTTTGTATCATCTAGGAAGTGATAACAGTGCTAATTTATATTAAAGCTTGATAAATCAAGGATGCAATAGTTGCAACCTCTAGAGAAACTACTGAAATAATAGTAAAAGAATGTATGCTTATCAAACTAATAGAAGACTGAAAACTTTTTAAAAAAATCAATCTAAAAGAAGGCAAGAAAGGAAATGTAAAGACACATAGAACAGCTCAAACAAATAGGAAGCAAATAGTAAACTGGTAGACATAAACCTAAATATATCAATAACTACACTGGGCATAAATGAACTAAAATTAATTGTATGGTCAATAGATTAACAACATGATGACAAAACAGAATCCTTCAGTTCCTTTAGGCACAAGATAATAGTGTGTGTTTATTGTGGCTTCATAGTTGTCCTTTTTTCTTGAACTTGTTCCATTTGGCAATGTTACACTGTGCTCCGAATAACTAGAATAGATAGAAAAAGTTTGGGAACATTATTACCTAGCACTGAACAACCAAAAGAACATATTTGTCCAACAGGGAATCTCTTTGGCTCAATCAGCACATTTCACCTGAGTGAAATCCAAATGGACAGGCTATACATTTTGTTATATCTGGCACATAGCCAAAATTTGTATTTCAATTTATTTCAAATTATGGACATATTTATGCACATAGTGGTTCAAGACTAGCGTGACCAAAATAAGATTTTGAAAGTAAAAAGGGTACCATAATAATTACACTAGCCCAAAAGGCACAATTTGAGACTGTCCTAGGCAAACCAGACTATAGTCACTCTATCCATGACCAAAATAATAATAATACCAACAACAGCTCATTGCATTTTTATTTACCTCGAAATCCAAGGATTGGTATTCTAACCAAACTGGACTGCTCGTAGAAAGATAGGTCACAGTTAACAAAATGCTAGTCTGCATTTCATGGTAAAATCTTGTTTCCTTGTTTTTTTATTTCTCTTCCAAAGGCATTCTTTTATAGAAATATATTTTATGGCACCCTAGTATGGGCATCATAGACGAGTAAGAAAATGGCATGAGGAAAAATGTCCAAGACAGTAAAAGTTCTTGAAAAAATGGCATCTGATAGATGGCTAAAGAAACAAGAATATGGCAATGGGTATATACAAACATAATGAGTGAGATGTGCAACGTTTGGTGCATGGTCATGCTTGAGGCTCTGCCTCGAGGGGGGGGGGGATGGGTAATATACGTAACTGTAATATTTGTACCCCCATAATATGCTGAAATAAAAAAAGAAAAAAAAAAGAAGCAAGAATACTAGATGGGAAACATGATTTGCATAATATCTGAGCATAAACACTGTAAGGAGTACCATTTTTAAGCAGGAAGGGGCAGATGCTGTACTCCAGAAAGAGCAGTGCATAGACAGATAGATGTTTTCAAAATCCAAGGAAGCAAATTTTAATTCAATATAAAAAAGAACTTTAAAACTTATTGGCAGCAGAATACGTTGCCAAGTAGAACAGAAAACATATTGACACAGAAAGTGTACAAGTCAGAAGCTCAGTAGCTCAGTGGTATTACAGAGGAGTTTAGATGTACCAGGTAGTGCTGGGAATTTAAGGTTCTCTAGTGAAATGGGTGTTTACACCTGGCCAGCATCTTATTTCTCCTTCATCCGGTAATAGCATCCCAGTATTTTTTGTTGAACCACCTCTCCCTCACTTTTATGAGGTTTAGTAGAGCTAAAGTCATTCTCAGGTTCCAGCAATGGGCATGTGATCCATTCAGTGGTTTCTATCTCATTGGCCAAGAAAGGGCACATGGTCCATGCTGGGAAAATTTGAGTCAGTCTCAAGACTTTTTTGTAGAAATTTTTGGGGAAAAGAAATACTTTTCTTCACAGGATTGCTGAAAAGATTAGATGTAGGCCCAGAACTTTTGGCAGCCAGCTTGCTAATAATAGAGAGCTTGCCTGAGAATGAAACCAACATAGAGGAAAGCATGGCCAAGCAGTGGGGAGAGGTGGAATGGGTCCTGGCACTATTTTTTTAGCCCATACATTAATGTCTGAAGCCAGATTAACCCTGGACTTTAAAATTCTGTCTGTCAACACATTCCATTTTGTATTTAAGCCAGTTTGAATTGAGTGTTTATTATTTAAGACAGAAAGAACCCTGAATAATATAGGTCCCTTCCAACAAAATGAAACTTGATTATATTAACATGTAGTCTATATATCTGACTTGGCAGATTTCTAGTCATTTCCAGCAGATTTCTAGCATTTCTAGTAATTCTTTGATATTTAGATGCAGTTACTTGCTATAAGTACTTGGAATTAATAAAACTTCGTTGTTTTCAAAGTTAATATTTTATATTGATCTAGACAGTCCTTCTTCCAGTTTCGTTTGAATGAATAAGATTTAATAAAATCTCATTTGTTTCTCTCATCCTGGTGATCCTCAACCAGGAGTTCCTAGAAGTAGTGATGTTAATAAATGCATTTTGCTTAATATTAAAATATTTTAAAATATGAGGTCCATGGCTGACTTTTACAAACAAATTTTTAAAAAGAGCTTTTTTCAAAAGAAATTTTTAAAAAGGAATTCATAACAGTGGTAACATGTTGGAAACTACCTCAACAAATGCTATATTAATTGGGCTCCATGGTTTCTAGCAACTCCAGCTAGAGTTAACTAGAAAGGAAGTTTACTAAAAGGATATTGAAGTTTATAGACTCATTGGGAGGGCTGGAAAGCCTAATTTCAGCCTAAGAATCCAAATAAAAGTTTCAAACTAAGTCTCAGCCTCATTTTTCATAAAGAAATAATTGTCTTTGCCATAGTCACAAGGGAAAAGACCCCATTCCTGGTTTCTTGCATCACTAACCCTTGGTCAAAGTTCAGCTCTGAACCTAAGTCTCACGAGAGTGTTCCGTCTTCAAAGGAAACTGCTGTCTAATAGTCTCAGAAAGCCTCTATAACTATAAACTCTCTTTGCCCCACACCAAGACTCCTAAGTGGGAATTCCCCAAATATGATATAGAGAGGGACTTGGTTGCTATGTAGTCAAAATGAATCACAAATGTCCACTATAACCCAAACCTTTGGCAGCCCAACATCAATTTACAAGCTTCTCCCTATACTTACAGTTCCAGAAAGAAAAAAAAAAAATGCTCCCACTTAACCTAAAGTAACTGTTCCTCCTCATATAAAAGGAACAAGCCGAAGTCTTAACCAGACTGAAATTCAGGCTTTCTGGAAGATGTCCAATTCTCCTGGAATTGTGCCATGCTCTTGTCTCAATATAATATAAAGTATGGACTAAGATGTAAAGTTAGCCACTGCTAAAGTACACTGTATGAGAAATAGAACAAATGGAGAGAAAATATAGGAAAACCTGTTAGGATATACACATGAAAGAAAATATGGGTAGATGCTACAGCCATATTTCTGCAATTCATCTCAGTGCTATATTTGTATGGATGACTTGTCTCCCTACTATCAATTCCAAGTTTCTTTTGCCCTTAGCCAAAGGTTTACCCATACCTTTATCCTGAGAAAGATGCTCCTGGACCATCCTTTCCATATTGGGTTGCTTTGGATTTCCTTTAACTTTTGATGCTGGGCATGGCAGTATTAAGAGGTACCCCAGAGGATGGCTGGTGTTCCATCAACACTCTTCCTAATCCCATTGTATAACAGCAACACTATTTCCCTTGATAGCTAGGATCGATCATTCCTGTCCTAACACAATCTTTGTTTTGACTATTCATCCTGTGGTTTCAGAATCAGAAATGGAGAAGTAGCAACCTGGGCTTCCAGTCAATTAGGCCAGTTTTTACTAGATATCCTGTGGAAGCAGCCCTCCCTTGCCTACTAAGATTTCTAAACCAGTGGAGCCTACGGGGACTGAAGTGGGATGCAAAATTTTTGTGAGTGAGCCATTAGGTGAAGTCATGAAAGGTATCTCTCCAGTTCTGCCCCATAATTACCAGATTCATGCATGCAGGCTATGGAAGTATCAGGAACATAAACTGGTCACTGCTTCAGAGCACATAGCTTATAGCCTAGCACCCCAACTTCCAAAGTGTCTCCTGGCAGGAACAGTAATTAAATATCTGTTGTGCCATTTCAAAATTTTGTAAGGCAGACTGCTACTGGAGAATTGCATACATGGTACAGCCAGTAATCCTATGACCATTAATCCACTTTCTTATTTCTTTCACCATAAAATAAGTTTCTCAATCAGAAGTTATTAATATATTGTATGATACTTCTTGATGGAGAATACATTTGGTAAGTATATGAATGGTGATGCTGGCAAAAACATGGTAGCAGAAAAAGCAAATACAGTAGGCCTCTTTTACCTGCAGTTTTGTTTTCCACAGTTTCAGTTATTCCCAGTCAACCATGTTCCAAAATTATTAAGTGGATAATTCTGGAAATAAATAATTCACAGGTTTTAAATTTCATGCCATTCTGATAGTGTGATGAAATTGTGCATCATCCTGCTCTGTGCATTCATGTCCTGCCCAGGACATGAATCATCCTTTTGTCCAGTGTGTCTATGCTGTATATGCTACCTGCCTGTTACAATATAGGAAAACACATATTGTATATAGAGTTCAGTACTATCCGCAACTTCAGGCATCTACGGAGGAGCTTGGAATGTATCCCCTTTAGATAAGGATGTACTACTGTGCAAAAACAGAATAATAATCTAATTATTATGATGGTTGATTTTGAGTCAATTGATTAAATTGAGAGATTAAATTAAGAGATATCTAGATAGCTAGTAGAGTATTGACTATTCATAATGCTTCAGTAGACATTGAGCCTGTTCCTCTTCTACTAAAAAGGAAAACCAGGTGGTTTGGCATTTGGTTAGAATGATTGGGCCGCCCCAGGTGTGTCTGTGAGGGTGTTCTCAAACAAGACTGATGTTTGAGTCAATGGACTGAGTGGAGAACATTCACCCTCAATGTGAGTAGGCACCATGCCATCAGCTGGGGAACTGGGCGGAACAAAAGGGCAGACGAAAGGAGAACTCGGGCTCTCTCAGAGTCAGGTTGCCCTTCTTCTTCTGCCCTTGGACATTAGAATTCCAGGGTCTCTGGCCTTAGGACTCTGAGATTTGCACTAGTAGTCTCGAAGCTCTGAAATCTTATACCTCAGAATAAGAGTTACACCATAAGCTTCCTTGGTTGTAAGGCCTTTGGACTTGGGCTGAGCCACCCTACCAGCTAGCTTCCTTGGTTCTCCAGCTTGAAGACAGCCTGTCATGAGACTTCTCAGCCTTCATAATTGAATGATCCAATTCAATTAATAAATACCTTCTCATCTCTCCTCTCTCTCTCTCCCCCCCCATAGTCCCTCTCCAGATAGATGGATGTAGATAGATAGACAGATAGGAGATATATATATTTTATAGACACACACACACACACACACACATCAGTTTCATCTCTCTGGAGAACCCTGACTAAAATAACCATCCATTTCCAAATAATTGCACTTCCTACTATGGAAGGAGTCCAACATAATTAACAGGTGGCTGATCTCCAGACAGTATGGAAACTAAAATGTTGGGTAGTTCAAGCCCAGCTGGGGACAATATCATCCCCAAATTTATTTAGCAGTTTTATTCTCAGAGCCAGTTCTGGTTTGGGATGTTTTGGGGGAGATTTCCTTGATTACTTAGCCTGCATTCTGGTTTCTTCAGTTCTCCCAATGATTCTGTAAGCTACTCAATGTGCTACTCTACTGAAATTAATTTCGAGTGTTTACAACTAAGTAATAAGTAAACTTCCTGAAATAGATGCTTTTATAAAAGTTGGTTGTGAATCAACATTCCACAAATTGAATATTCCTCTAACTACTTATTCCAAATCAACACCTGCCTATCTAATAAGCATCTCAATCTTCACATGTCCAAAATACAACTCTTGACTTTCCCATCAGATCCCTTTCTTCCCCTGTCCTCTCTCTTGGTTTATGATGCCACCATGCACCCTGTTGCTCAGACTTAAAACCATGCTCTTTTCTTCCTAACTTCCTATCATTCCTTTATCCACCCACATCTAGGAAGTCCTTGCCACTGTGCTTTCAAAATGTGACCCAAATCCAGGTATCATCTCGATTTCCACCACTGTCACCTTATTCAGAGCCTCTATCATCTTCCTCCTGGACCATTACCTTAGATTTATAATTAATCTCCCTGTTTTCACTCGTTCTCCCATATGGTGTATTCAGCACACAGTGATCAAGATAATCTTTTAAAAATTTAAGTCATATCATATCACTAATGTTATGGACTGAATTTTTGTATCCCTCTCCAAAAATTCATATGTTAAAGTGTTAACCTCAGAGTTTCAGTATTAGGAGATGAGGCCTCTAAGGAAGTAATTAAGGTTACATGAGGTCATAAGGGAGGGAGCCCTGATCCAATAGGATCAGTGTCCTCATAAGAAGACATTATCAGACATAACCACAAAATTTGCTCTCTCCTGGCACATGGATTGAGGAAAGGCCACATGAGAACATAACAAGAAGGCAGCCGTCTGCCAGCGAGGAAGAGAGCCCTCACCAGAAACCAGCCAGGCTGGCACCCTGATCTCGAACTTCTAGTCTCCAGAACTGTAAGGAAAATAATTTTCTGTTATTTAAGCCACCTACTCTGTGGTATTTTGTTATGGCAGCCTACACAGACTAATACAACTCCTCACTTTCACATGTAGAATAAAATCCAGAATTGTCACTGTTGCCTAAAGAGCCCAACATGATCCTAACTTCCCTGTGACCATCCTTTCCCGCACTCACTTAGCACCAGGCACATTGGCCCTCTTGATGGTCCTTCAATGCACTGTGCCCAGCTCATTCTCACCACAAGGGCTATGAACTTGCTTTCCCCTCTGTTGGGTCTGCTTCAGCAGGCCTTCTCATGCCTCAGGCCCTCAGTTCACTCTGATCTCTGCATAAATTCCTCTCTTGGCAAAGGTCTTCTCTGAGAACCTTGTCTAAAACAGTAACTCTCCCCCTTGCTCATGCCCCCCTCACTCTGTCCTCTTACTCTGTTTCTTCTGCTTCATAATGCTTATCCCCACCTAAAATTGTCTTATGTTCATCATTGTACTTGGTTTTTTAAAAATATCTTTTCTACTAGAAGATAAATTCCCTGAGGACAAGGACCTCCTCTGTCTTGTGTGCCATTGTATTATAGACACACTCCTATGGAAAATTATGGTCCTCCAGACATTGTTTTTAAAAAAGCCATACTTGGTTGAAAAAAAACCTTTTCACATGAGACCATAGAAAAATTTTTTAAATTACATATTAACCAAAATAATAAAAATTTTTAGGCAAAATCAATGACATTGTAAATCATACAGTACTAAAAATACAACATGGCAGAGGACTAGATAGCATGGCTTTGTGAGAAATATATAGGAAGAGAAAGACCTCAGCTCACTACTTATAATAGAAACACCTACAAAATTCTTTTTAATGGGCTATAAAAAATAAGTGTTTAAATATAGTTGCCCTGAACAATTTATCTTCCTATGTTACCGCTGTAATCCATTGGCCTCATCCCAAGGATTTTTGTTACTGATAATGAAGCCTCAGTTAAAAAATAAAATAAAAATGGTATGTACCTGTGATCCCTTAGGTTGGCAGTGTAATTATGATTAGCAGCTGGAGACAAAACCCAACCTAGAGATTTCTGTACTTCAGTAAAATTTCCCTCCTACTCTCCTAACACAACAGCATGCCCGCTTTGAGCAATTCTGTAAGGCGGCTGTCACACACGCTACTTAGTCATGAATGGGTGGCTTGAAGCAACCAGGAAGGCAGGTTTAAATTGGCAACAACATTCTCCCAATTTGACCCTATGTCTAGAACATCCTGCTTTGAGATTCGGGTCAGTCAATCAACAGGTATTTATCCAGTGCTTACTTTGTGCCTGGAACACTGCTAAACTCAGCAGGATAACACAAGCAAAGGCAAAAAGTTAGAGGAAAGGGAAAAAAGGCAACATAACAAAAACTGAGATTAAAAACTATGCCACACTGAAGAGAGTCTTAGTATCACTGCAAGAAGGAGGTAATTATGTGTTCACAAATATACGAAGTGAACAATCGTCTCCACCTAAAATCTATTGATTTAAACAAAATATACCTATTAAATATATGCCAAGGACATTGGGTAAATATTTTTAAAAACCCATGTTTTAATTGTGATTTCACAGTGAGAACTATAGGGACTACATGGCCATTTATTATAACAAGAGAAAATTAAATACACGCCCCCCAAAAAAGTTCTTACTCCTCTCAAAACAGTTATTCGAAAGTGTTTAATAGCTCAAATATGAGGTCCAGTCAAGCATTATCAGACAGTTCCTAGAACTGTGGCTGATTCCTAAATGCACTCTACTGGCAAGAGGGTGGTGTCAAGGCCTATGACAAAAAAGTCAGTCTCTGTGAGGGTCTGGCATTTGCACTGAGAGAGGACCTCACCTGCTGTCGCAGCTACTTTCACATCCTTGATTCTCAAACCTTCGCCTTTGGCCTCGCATCTCTATTCCTGGGCCAGGAGAGACCAGGCCACATGCACATATCTCCAGAAATGTCACAGCTTGAATATTTTATGTGCGAGCCAAGTCCTCATCACCATGAACCCTTGACCTATAAAACCGCTATGGTTTTGCACCATCAGATATCTCAACTAAGTTACTGAGATGAGGGAGCCACATTTTCTAGCCTCTTAGCAATGACTTCACAAAGGAAAACTGCCATCAACAGATGTATAACCAGGTCATGACTCCTTTCTCTTTTCTTCCCATCTCAGGGTTTGCTCCTCTACTGAAATTCAAATTCTTCTTGGTGCCAAAGTGGACCCCCTACTATCTCTTGCAATGTTTTGTTTCATGAATCGTTTCATCAAATACTGTATTTCGATCTTATCTTCCTTCTCCCTATAAAACAGATTTAGCTTCATCTACTATAAAAAAATATATAAACAAAACACTCTTCCTCAACTCTGCACCCACTTCATAGCTGACCACCCATTTCCTCTGCCCCTCTCCTCTCTTTCACAGTCAAGCTCCACAAAAGAATGGTCTTCAATCTCTAGCTACATTTCCTTGCATCCCAGTTTCTAAATCTCCAGCTATTTTCCTTACATCACAGTTTCTCACATTTCCCTGACAAAATTCCTCCAAGACTTTTCTATTGCCAAGTTCCTTAAGGTCTTTTTCATTCTTACCTTAGTTAAATTATCTGCTGTGTTTTTGCTCTGGACAACTTCCTTCTTGAAACTCTTGTTTTTCTTTTTTTCCAGAGACACCAAGTTCTCTGACCGTTCCTTCTTTGTTTTCCTTAGTGATGCCTGCTATTTAAATGTAGGTGTTTCTTTTTATTACTCTAAAATGTTTTCCTAAGACATTTTGCTAATAACTTTTAGATCAATATATCCTTCCTTGCCTTTTATATAACCAGCCCATATCCCTCCCCACATGTCTAGTTACCTATTCTCTACCTCCCTCTTGCAGTCCCAGATAAATCAGACTTAGTAGGTACCAAGCAGAGTTCATCTTTTTCTCAAAACTTCTTCCTTAGTCTATTTTCCTTATTTTAACAAATGTCATAACTATTTTTGTACCAAATGGTTTCTGGCCTTCTGTATTTTTATCTATTCTGTTTCTCTGCCGAGATTATACTTTTGTTCGCCTATGAATGCTTACTCAGCTTCAAATTTGAGAATCACCCCTTTCATGAAGCATTACCATGCTGGCCAGGTGCAAGTGATCACTGCTGGCTGCCTGCTAATACCCTTAAAGTATATCTAAAACAGTATGTGAAGCACTGAATTATGAAGGAGAAACATGTTCTAGGGAGAGGGACATGCACAGGGAAAAGCCTTATGATAAGAAGGAGTTTGGGGCTTTGAGGGACCACAAGCAGCTCTGTGGCTGGGGCACTGGGCCCAAGGCACAGTGGCATGTGAAACAACTGGAGAAGGGAGGTTGGGTCCCAATCAAGCAGGGTCTTGTTGTGACAGGGAAAAATCCCTATCCTGGGGGCCCCATGGCGGAACTCACTGTTGATTACTTTTTGAATCCCACTGCTGATTGGATGTTAAAGCTTGTTGCTGATTGGATGTTAAAGCTTGTTGCTGATTGGATGTTAAAGCTTGTTGCTGATTGGACTCTTTCTGAATCCTACCAAGGGTATAAAAACTGGAGGAGAACAAGGAAGTGGGACTCAGAATGCACCTCTGAGCCCGCTGGCGGAATAAAGGCTGTTTCTCCGACTCTCCGTGTGCCGCTCGGTTCTTTCCCCAGTCAATCGCTGTAACACTTGCTGTTAACACTTGCTGGAACAGTAGGCCATAGTAAGGATTTTTGCATTCTATTCTAACTACAATGGGAAGCCAAGGACATTTCTAAGGCTGGGAGTGACAAAATCCAATTTAGGTTTTAAAATAATCTCTCCAGCTGCAGAGTGAATAGATTTCAGAGAAACAAGATTGTTAAAGTGATGACTAGTGGGGAAGTCATTATTATAATCCAGCCATAAAAATAATAGTCACGTAGCCTGGGGTAGTAGTAGGGATGATAGAGAACATAGTCAAAATTTTTGACAAATTCTCTCTTACAAGCAAACAAATGAGACTATGTCACTTGATTAAATTAATAATCTGTTTCAGGATGTTCCGTTATCATTACTGGCTGCAGCCTGTGACCATCTGGAGACCAGAATGACCAGCCAAGCCCCATGTCTTTGCACACACACAAAAACAACTTTGCAAAATTCACTGGCATGCTCCACAAAGTTTACTGTGTTCTTTGAACTCTCCTGACCTTGGGAAAATGCTTTTCCCACAGAAAACTTTTCAGCCAATTGAGCTTGGACTCTTCTTAGAGGTCACATGGACTCTTGTATTAGAAATACTATTTGTACATTTCTATTTCCTTTGCTGGCTGCAGAGTCTACATTCCTCTCAAGAGCAAACAAAGACCAAAGAAAGATCAATGAAGAAGAGAAATGGAGAACAAACTGGAAATAAACTTCCTGAAGGGACTATACGAATGAAAAAACTAAAATTACTAAAACTATTGGCATAGAGATAATATCTATATGCTAGAAATAGCAATAAGCAAACAAGTAATCACATACAGGAAACATTCATGAAATCAGTATCCCTATAAACAGAGTAACAGTGTCAAAAGACAAAATTGCAACAAATTTGTTTTCAAGATATCAATTGGCTTTATTATGATTCTAGAATCAGGAAATATTTTATTCCATAAGAGAGAATAAACGTTCCAATGAGGAGATTGGCTTTATAGGCAGAAAAAGGGCTGAAGAAAGCAGAAACAGAGAACAAAAGCAGATTGGTCATTTCAGTTACTTTCCTTCTAAGGCAGGGTCAGGGAAATAGAATAATAGATGACAGATTAACATTAAGTTATTTCTTTAGTTCACTCTTTGTTGTAAAGATTAAAACAGAAGGAACTTCATTTTCATATTGAAGATTGAAACTTGTCTGTTTGGGAAATTGTTTTCATTGTTAGGGTTTTTCTGTTAGAGACGGGGTCTCACTCTGTTGCCCAGGCTGGAGTGCAGTGGCTCCATTATTGCTCACTACAAGCTTCGAACCTCTGCCCTCAAGTTATCCTCCCTCCTTGGCCTCCCAATGTGCTGGGATTATAGGCATAAACCACTATAATCCCAGCTTCTGTTTGGGAAATTAGACTGTTATCTGTCTCTTCTGCTTTCTTGGAAGACCAGATAACAACTCAGATTTTGTGCGGTGAGCACAGGTGACTCTGTTTGGGGTTTTTAGATTAGTTTTTTGGGGCCTAATGCAAGAGTTTAGTCCAAAAAAATGGTCTCCTATAATTTGTTTAACAATAGCCTCTTTTTGGTGAGGTTCTCACCCAGATGAGAGAGTGATCAAAACTAAGAGTATTAGCACTACTCTCAGTTACCATCACTCGGGGTTTCCAGTCTTAACACATCATTGATGGATTATAGTGTCCTCATGATCATGTATTTCTTTGAACTGAAGAAAACCCATTTGACATTTGATATATGGCTGCATGCAAACAGTTAAAACTTTTTGAGAGGATAAAGTACACCAGGGAGACTACTATTATAATTATCAGGAGGATATTACCAAGAGTTTGAAGTATGTTTCTTAGCCAACGTCTCTATGAATTGAAACAACCAAAATTGCATAGATCAAAGAATGAGTCAGCTAAGGAATCTGCCCATTTTAACGAAGTAGTCTGTTAACATTTTGCAACTGAGATTCTACAATACCTGATGTATTTATCTACATGCAACAAGAAATGTTATCCAACTGTACAGATTCCTCTCTGTTCAGTTAGTAGCTAACAATTCTATCATCCAGCATCCCAGAAACAGGTTAAATTAAAACAGAGAGTGCTAACTCATTAAAAGAGACCACAAGTACAATTTGAAAAAACAACTGCATTAAGGATGTTGCTTAAGTTACCCGTTAGCAAGACACTAAAGGATCTTGTAGGTCCTGTAAAGATTTGGGCTTGACATGACAGATCCAGTGCTTCATCAAATTACAATAACTACCAATTGTGAAATCCTAGCAACAGCATTATCCTGCCAAGTGAAAAAGGTAGGCATAAGTAAGGAAAAATTAAGAAGGGTAAGAGTCCTATGGTTTTAAGAAAAACTGCCCATAACGTGAAGTCAGCAACTTCTCTTCCTGGTTTGCAGTTTGAATGTCTCTGGTGGTGGCAACAGACTTTCTGTTAACCCCCCTGTATGGCTCACACGTTGGGCACGAGACTTTTCCCTTGGAATGCACGTTGGGTTGTCTGGCCTGGCATATATAGGGCTTCAGGAACAGAACATTTCTCATGCTTAGTTGAAGAGTTGTAGCCAGATTTTATAGAAAACTAGAAAAATTCAGAAATCAGTTCAATCTACAGATAGGTCATAAAAACTCAAAAGCAATAAACAGGCCTACAAGCTAATAACAGGTGTACTGTACTTTTTTTCTGAAACATATTTCTCTCTACAGTCACCCCCATTGCTACCAAAGATAATCACTGTAAGACTAATTTGTTTGTAAAGTAAGTTTAGCTTCAAACTTGGCCTGATTATTTACGTAAGTGCAGCAAGAATAACTACATAGGCTCAGTCTTTTCAAATGTGCTTCACTGGAAGTTTTAACAGGGAATCTCATATTGGACTTTTAAAAACTTCTTGACACTGGGAAGTCAAACCAAGGCAGACATCAGACTTTGCCTGCAGCATCTAATATCTTGAGGTTCCTGGTCCTGCCAGGAAGTGACAACTTTTCACTCACTCTCTATAAAGCTGGGAACCCCAAAAGCCAGGTATTCTATGCACATTTTCAAATATGACATTTCAGTCAAAGTCTTAGTGATATAACCAATGTTTCAATTGTATCCTGTTAAAGATAACAGATTTTTATTGAACTTATGCAAATAATCATGTTGTCATAAAAATAAAACTTATGAATAGTTTCCAAACTTTGGAGGGATCAGGTAAAGAGGAAAAGCAAATGTTTCAGTTTTTGTTTAGAAAATAATACTTTAACAAATTACTGTAAGCTTTGGATAGATTAAAAGAAAAAAAAGTTTTCTTAAATTTGAAAAACAAAACATTAAAAGAACCAGCAATGGTGCAAATTTTGAAAAGTCATAAAAACTCATTTTTCTTCATTATTTTATTCAGTGTCATGTAATTAATTCTTGCTTGGTTTCATCTTGGTTAGCAGTTTCACAAACCCATCAGTTTCTTCCTAAGAGTTTTAGAAATTCTTACCCAGTCCAGTGGTGTCTCAAAGTTATCAGAAATCTGAACTTGTCAGAATTCTTTCCATCCTTTTCATGAGCTTCCTTGAAGACAGAGCTTTAGGATTATAGTTGCTTGCAAAAAGCTTTCAGAGAGGCATTGGAATAAGCAATTAACTGTGCACAACAAGATTTAAAATGGCCATGGTTAAAAATCTAATGTGAGTCCATAATGACACAATTGACAAAGAGGAAATTTGATTATTTCTGCAGCATACAACATTTTAACATAATAACCAAAATTATGACTGGTAACCCATGAGATTTTTAGAAATATCATATAATTTTGGAACATATTAGTAACTTATCCATAGTAACATATCAATACAAATATTACTAAAAGAAGGTTAAACATCATTTCTTATTTGACAATATTTCTCATATAATTTAACATATAAAATAAGCCTACTTTGGTTTAATACTTCTCTTTTATATATCCTTTGAGAAGTTCTCAAAGTCAGTTCAAGATTAAAAAGACTTAATTTTAGAATTCGATATTTGATTTGGGGAAGTTTGTAAAAATAAAGGTTTAAAATACTTGATCAGAAATAGGATCATAGGTTACTGTGAAATAATAGTCATTAATTTAACCAAAGTAACAATTAAAAGACTTCAAAAGAAGTGACATGTTTGTGGGGGGAAAAAAAGTCCGTAACTCTTTAACTAGTTTTTTTAAGTAATCAAATACCTAAAAAAGACAGCATGAGGCACGGAAAATTATCTTGATAAACCCAAAAGCTATATTTCTCCTATTATACTTTTCTGCCTTATTTCTATTTCCTTTCTAAATCTGTATTTTGAAACAACCCTTAAATAACCTCCAAACTAGACGAAATTATTATTTTCTTCAAAATAATCTTTATCCCTTTCTTATAACTTAGTATATAAAATTTCCCTTATTTCTAGTAGTTTTAAACACATATGTTAACTAGAATTTTTAATCCTCAGTAATTGTAAGCCAGCATTCTATATTTTGTGTATAATCAATCAAATGACATATTGAAGATAGTAACAATGAGTTTTTCTTTGTAAAGTTCCATTGTAGAACTCATCTGGAGTCAAATAATGTCTTAGAAGCTTGTCTGTTTTCATTGTTCTTAGGTAAATTCTGGCTTTTGTTGGCTCAGTCAAGTGGAGAATATCATGAACTCAACCCTGTCTATGTGTATGCATTTACTTCCCAGAGTACACCAGGGTATACCTTACATTGGAGGGTTTGTTGGCCCTTCACATTAGGTTTTGCTGGGGTTCTAGGGAAGGCTGTTCTTTCAAATTAAGCTGGCAAAGACTACAACCAAAATACTTGGTTAGATACTCATTTGATCATATTGCATGTTCCTTTGATAAACACACTAGATTCCTCAGAACTTCACATAACTTAAAATTCCTAGTAGGCTGCTTCCAAACTTTCCAAAACTAATTGAGCCCACAAAAGAGGAAAATATTATTTAAATACATGAGATTTTGAATATTTTCCAATTCTAAATCTAGTCATTTTGAACTCTGTTTTTCAAATTCAATAGCCTTCCTATAACTAAAACCACATCCACGTTTATGTTTCCTTTTCTTTTTTCTTCCCTTAACATAGTGGTGTGCCGGTAAATGTTTAACAGCCAGCTCTCCAGGGTAAAAAGACCTGATTTATAGTGTTTGCTAATTTCTGTGATATAACTACTTCTGCTATGACTGATTTCAAACTATCAATATAATGTCACTGAATGTGGAGTTGGAAAGACATGCTCACAATTGGTTCTCATAAATCAATTTGCGCCAGTTCTAGCACACCATTGATGTAACATACCTCTCTGCATCCCCTTGAAAGGCACACAGAATTTGACCTAAAAACAAAAATTTGTGAAAAATTTTTCCTTAACTGTTTAAGACAGCTTTTTGAGTTGTAGTTGAGAAGATTGGACATAAAAATAATTGGTTCTGGAATCTAGTTTATAAACAAGACAACCGCCAAGTCTTCTAAATTTAGTGTTAATTATAATGATCATTGATGATAAATTTATACCTGAAAGGAAAGATCTAGTTTTATTTAAATTATAATTCTTAACATTTAAATCCCCCCGAATACATTCTAAATTGATAATAAACTATTATTTTTCATTGAAAAGTAAAGGCCTTATGAAATTTTATTCTTGGCATTTCTATATAGAAATACTAGCCAGTTTGCTATTAGCTGGCCAACATATGACTCATATAAAAGTATTATAAACATAGCAATGTTTAACTATAATGACTTTGGATTATTTTTATTGTTAAAAGAGAAAATTGTGTTTTTCTTGACGATAACACAAAATGAACTATTTTCAAATTGCACACAAAATTCCCCAACAGGTTTTTCAACAATCCTAACAAAGTTTAGAAATAGCAACATTTTAAACCTCCAAAATATTACACAATACATTAAATTTCATCTCATGATTGTAAATTACACATGAAATCATATAAATAATTTTTTCCCATTGCACAAGTATGCTACCTATGACCTTTTACTTGTAGTTCCTGTATAAGCCTGGGAGAGAGTTGACAGTAGCCTTTGACCACACATAACTTGGTAAGTTACATACGTATACACACATACACACACACAAGTGCTTCTGGGATTTTGATTAAGATTTTATGAAATCTATAAATCAATGTGGAGAAAAAATTTTTACAGTATTTAGTCTTTCATTTCATGAATATGGCATATCCCTCTATTAATTTAGACCTATAAAAATTTCTCTCCACGAGGTTTTATGGATTTATGGATAGAGATCCTACACATCTTGTTTGTTTCTAGGCATTTCATATTCAAGTTTTCATGATGTTGCAAATTGTGTATTTTTAAACTTTTATTTCCTAATTGTTGCTGATATATAAACACAATTGATGTTTTCTCTGGGTCATTTTCTATACCTTTTTCAGATTAGGAGAGTTCCTATATACTTCTGATTTGCTAAAAGTTGCACTTAAATCCTGTATGAATGCTGAAATTATTAAATGATATTTCTGTATTGTTTGAGATTATCATATCATTTTTCTCTTTTATTCTGCAAATGTGGTAAATTACATTGGTTGATTCTCAAAAGTTAAGTCACTTTGCATTTTTTTTTACTAAACTCAATTTGAATATAATATATATGCTTACATGCTATTGTTGTATATTGTAATTCTACATACATATTTGTCCAGAACTGTGAAAGATCTGAGATTGTACTCTTAGCCTGCCACAGTTTCAGGAATATAGGTAGAAGATACAACATTCCTGAGTCAGAGACAAGAAACATTATTACTCATGGCACAGGAAGAAGCATTAACTTTATGTTCATGTCAATTCTCCTTCCCCTCCCCCAACCTTATTGGAGTGACACTGCATGACCTAGATAGATACTGGGCACACAGTGGAGCTGCATAATAACTGAGAAATCCTGAGCACAAAAACATACCTGGCCATTGTCCCAGAGGGCAAAATTTTCTTTATTTTACTGGACAGTAAACAAATCTGCCTCTGCTTTGGAAGGAGACACTATCTCTATCCCAAGGCTCCTGGCTATACATTCTGAAACAAAACTGTCTTTGCCTCTGTTCACAAAACGTGCAGAAATGTGAGCAACTCATGAAGAATTGTCTCCCAAAAATATCTAAACTTTACAAGATGTGATCACTATTATTTTATTTAGTCAACATTCATTTAGATATACCCACATATTTACTTTTCTCATTGTTCTTTCTTTTTTGAATATTTGATCTTCCATCAGGAATTATTTTCCTTCTGCCTAAAGAAATATTTTCTTTCTTGTAGGTCTTCTGGAGATGAATTCTATGAATTTTGGTTTGAAAAACAAATATCATTATTTCAGTTTCATTCTTGAAAGATATTTTCAGTCGGTATAAATGAAAGGTTATTTTCTTTGGTACTTTGAAGATATCATTCCATTATTTTCTGGCTTTCATTGTTTCTTTTAAAAAGTAATATGTCAATTTAATTGTTCTCCTTGAAAGTAATCTTCTTTTTTCCTTTAGCTGCTTTTAAGGTTTGCCTTATTATTATTACTTACACCAGTTTTACTATGATTAGCCTGGGTATAGATTCTCTTTTTATTTATCTTTAGCAATTACTGGATCTAGGCTCATTGTTCTTTATCAACTTTGGAAGATGCTCAACCAGTATTTCCTCAAATATTGTTTCTGCTCCATTTCACTCTCCTCTGCTTCTTAGATTCCACATGTATATCATAATTCCTCACTGAAATCTCTGCATTTCTGTTCTTCCTTTTGTCTGGCATTTATTCTAATTTATGATTTAGTCTGTATATTTTCTTCTGTTCTCTTATTCAGATCATAGATTCTCTTCAATTGTGTTTAGTCTGCTGTTAAATCCATCCATTAAGTTCTTAATTTCAGTTACTGAATTTTCTAACACTAGCTTTTTATCTGATCCTTTTTCAACATGCCATGGTTTAAGAGTTTTCAATTCTCAGTTATAATTCTAAATCTTGTCTTTTATCTCTTTGAATGTAGAAAGCATAGACTGTAAAATATAAATTTGATGACCCCAATTTCTGAAGTCCTTGCGAGAGTTTTTATTTATTTTTCATGAAATTTTGTCTTGGCTATTTTCTATTGTGCATCAGAGTTTTTATTTTAAAAATAATGTGTTCACATACTTTGAGGTCTAGTATAATGTTAACTGTCTCCAGAAAATGTTGGTATTTGGTGAATTTGAAATCTCTAATAATCTGGAAACATTTAATATAATTTCAGTGATAAAAGTAATTTGGAACAGGCTCTAGTCCTTGAGAGAGCCATTTGGCTTCTACTTCACCCTTGTTTCTTGCCATTTCTCTTTGGATTTCCAACCTTATATGCAAGGTGTTTAATTAGCCTTCACTTGGGAAGGACTTATACTCTAGATGCCTTTTCTTGAATTTTCAAATTCCTCTAGGAGAAAAGCGGCCTCTAGCATAGGGGACAAGTCTCTGGATTTTTATTTTTTTCCAAATCTTGGACTAATTCTTTAGCTTTCAGATACCTTCAAGAAGATTCCCCTCCCCCCACCATTTTTTTCTATTAAAACTCAGTAGTCTGCCATTACTGGAAATGGACATCCCTATTACTCAGGGTTTTTTTCCCTTAAAACTCCAGATACCAAATTCTGATGTTGTTTTGAAAATATGATTGAGGAATTAATGAAATGTGGCTCATAAGATCATTATTTTATTGTATAACCCTATATTACTATATTAAAGACAGAAACAGGAGTTTGCAGGGTTTTGCCCTGAAGGAATGTGTGGACTCAATGGTTCACTTATTAGAGTCTGCTATCATGGAAGAGCTCTCAAATCTCCAGTAGGGTTGTTTTCCAAGAAGGCTTCCCAGTATCTCAAAATCTGTGAGATTCTCTGTATCTTGAAAGACAAGACAAGGCAAATATGGCCCACAGGATGGGAGCCAGAGACAATGAGTGCACTTTGCCCAGAAATGCGCCCCGGTGGTTATAAAAAAACTGTTTTATTAGAGATGGGCTTCCTGCTCTCTCCTGTCTGTCTACCTTTAAGTC
>VBSM01002608.1:33307702-33328529 GCA_008086735.1 Cheirogaleus medius
TGGTGACCCCTATCTTAGGGACTTGGCTCCGTGGGGAGAAGTAGCTAATCTCCTAGCAGGCCTGCCTCAAATGCTACTCTCGCCCTACATGATGTCTAGTCACCATTGAAGAACATGGAGTAGAGACAAGCTGTCATGTTACATAACTTGCCCTACTACCCAAGCCATATGCACACATCACTACCACTACAACAGTAACAACTGGTATGATTACTCTGCAGGATTCTAGTCGAAGCACTCAGCAGAAGACCCTATGTAATGTGCTTGAATCATCCTGAAACCATCTCTTCCCAGCCCCCAACCCCAGATACATGGAAAACTTGTCTTCCATGAAACCGGTCCCTGGTGCCAAAAAGGTTGGGGACCACTGATGAGTCTAATGTCTCATCAGAAAGAATTAAAAAAACAAAGCATAACAAATTAAAAAAACAGATATCAGCAGTAAATGAGTTGGTTGAGACTGACAGGATTGGAATGGAGGTGGAAAGGGGCACCTGGTGAAGGAGAATAGAAAGAGAGATTGGGGGATTTTGTGAGGTGTGTGTCAGGTACAGCAATAGATCCACACCTACAATCTTGTGTTACTAACTCTGCTAAGTTGCATCAAGAAAAAGGAAAAAAACAAAAAATAGATGCAGTTTTTTTTTCTAATATGTTCAACTCTTCTCTAAAGTTGTTTCCCTGTAGTAGCTAATTCCACCACTATGTCTCCAAAGATGGTGATGCTGCTACTTATCATCTGGGGTCATGAGAAAGAGACTAAAGTTAGTTAGGATTTTCTCATTCAGAGGAAAAATCCATGTTTAGCACCATGTAATTTCAAGGCTGCATGATAGAGGAATGCAACTGAATGATACTGGTGGAAAAAAGGACCAATACACTTTGTTTTTTTAATTCTTTCTGATGAGACATTAGACTCATCAGTAGTCCCCAACCTTTTTGGCACCAGGGACCGGTTTCATGGAAGACAAGTTTTCCATGTATCTGGGGTTGGGGGCTGGGAAGAGATGGTTTCAGGATGATTCAAGCACATTACATTTATTGTTGCAGTCAAACCTCTTGGTTAATGATAATCTGTGTTTGCAGCCGCTCCCCAGCACTAGCATCACCGCCTCAGCCCCACCTCAGATCATCAGGCATTAGATTCTCATAAGGGGCACACAACCTAGATCCCTCGCATGTGCAGTTTACAGTAGGGTTCGTGCTCCTATGAGAATGAAATGCTGTGGCTCATCTGACATGAGGTGAGCTTATGCAGTGAAGCGAGCGATGGGGAGTGGCCGTAAATAGACGAAGCTTTGCTTATTCACCGGCTGCTCACCTCCTGCAGTGTGGCTGGGTTCCTAATAGGCTATTGACCAGGGGTTGGAGACCACAGTCATATATGATCAAATTTCCAGAGATTTCCATTATAGGGACTGTCAATCAGAAGCAGCTTTGAGAAGATAAATGTGTTTATGTCTGCACTCGAAGCCAGCTAAAAATATTTTAACTGCCAAACAGAGGGAGTGAATGTTTCCTCCGCATGCAGCTGAGGGGTGAATGAGGACAGCCAGGCTGGGTACTCTGCCACAGTTGCCTGTGTATGTTCACCTCACATCATAGGTTTTCTTTTTCCTCCAATCAGCTCCATCTTTCCCTTCTTTCTGCTTAATAAGCATTCATATATTTAAACTTAATTGTAACTTCTTTGTATATCTGTGTGTGTATTTGGATGTATTTTGTATCTCTTTTTAGATATGAAGTTTATAAGAATAGAGATCATATCCTCCTCTTCCTTTATAACTAAAGTGATCTGACTCACAATAATGTGGGCTATGCAGCAAAGCTGTGATGCAGAACCAGGAGTTGGTTAAGCTGAGAAGTCAGCTGGGCTGAACTGAATGATTTTACCATGTGCATGGAGGACTCTCTTAAGCTAGAGTTAGGATTTAACCACACACAATTATTGAGCACCTTCTATGTGTCTGGGGCTGGAGATTGAGCACAACAAGACACAGTCTTTACTTTTAATACGTTCACTCTCCAATTAGGAGTATATTTGTGTTTTAGAGAAAAGACATGATGAGGAACACAACTATATAAACAAGTAACACCAACGAAATATTTGAAATACAGATAGAACACAAGCAATTCTTTTTAGGGAGCTTCAAGAAGACTTTTGAGAAAGGATAACACATGTAAACGTATAGTGATTACAAACTTATCAGGAGGACAAACAACAATAGGGAATTCTAAGTATGGAGAACAAGAAATGTACAGATTAAAAGGTGAGAGATTGAGCACCATATGTTTGGGGGTTAGGCTAATAGGTTCCATGAAAAAGCATAGAATAGTAGGGGACAGAGTTTTAATGCTTAACCAAATCTGTTGACATCTCCCAGAAATGTAAATTCAGAAAATTCATCTTATTCCTGTCCTGATAATTCTTAAAGCATACTGGTTCCTTAGCTCACCACATGTTGTTAACATACAACAGCCATGAATCAGGGATGCTCAGGGGATCTGGGCACCAACTTTCTTGGTTTGAATCATATTTGACAAATTATAAACTTATATTTATTAGGTGGGTTACAAATTATTTCACTAATGAAATTATTTCATGAATGAAAACTATTTCAATTTTTTTCATTTTGTTTCACAAATTTATAATTTTTAGATTCAATAGATTCTCCAGAGTGCTTCTCAGTGACATAGATAATGCTATGCATTCACCAATTCCTTTTCCTCGACACATAGGAAGACTGTATTTCTTGGCCTCCTATGACTTTAAGTTGGGACTACAGTCTGACAATGAAACATGAGCAGAAGTATGGCCTTGAAAACATCCTTCTTGATCTTATGACCCTTCCTATAGGCACTTCTGTGATAGCTTTGAGAGCCGAATGTTCTAGGTGGTGGAGCTCTGCAAAGTAGGAGCCCAGAATATCAACCCACAGCTTGGAAGAGAGTCACTGAGAAGACCTACCTATTACATAAAGAATTGTGATATGAATAGGAACTAAAATTTTGTTGTGTAAGACACTGAAATAGCTTAGCATATCCACACTGCGTGGAGTGGGAGAGGCACGAGAGGGGCTGGGATCCACTAATTCTAAAGAGTCTAGAACTTCAGATTTAATGGATTAATACAAATGATAAAAAATAAACTTGAGGGCCCATTAATGACAGCAATTCTTATTTGAAACCCTCTTCCAACAAAAAACAATTTTCTCCCCTTCAACAGGATAATGAAAAAAAGGGAAATAGAAAAGAAACTTCCTTCCCTTGGTCTTGACTCCAGATGAGGGTGAGAAGACTTCCTTGGTCTTATATAACCTCAAGCTGGCCCTCAACCTGAACTTAGCATCAGAATTCACATTCTCTGTACAGCTTAACGTGCCCAAACTAAAATTTAACATTAAAGCAGTCCTAGGTTGTTGGTAGTGTTCCCAGGTAGCACTGATAGAAGAACTTGTAGATGTTTTAAATCTAGATCTCAGAGAATTTTTACAGATAAATTTCCAAGGAACAGGAGTGCAGAATGGAAAATCTCAAAACCCACAATAAAAGCCACTACAAGCAAAAGAAACAATAACAAAAAGAAAGCAAAATGGCATCACCATAACCGAAGCAAATCTGCCAGGACTGTAGATACTGAAATGATAACAAGCGTGTTTCATGTATTTAAAGAAATGATTTTTTTAGAGGACAAAGTAGAAATTCTAGAAATTCTAGAAGCTCTATATACAGTTTAACAGCAGATGATAGACATAGCTGAAGAGTGAATTTGTAAGCTAGTCTGAAGAAATTACCCAGAATTTTGCACAGTGAAATGTACATTCAAACTTCTAGCAGAAGATAGTTCAAAAAAAAAAAAAAGGTGATTGAGAATATTCTGGGGTTAATAAAAGACACAAATCTCCACATTCGGGAACAAGGTAAATGAGCAAGGTAAATGAAATTCACACTTAAATTCATCAGAGTTAAACTGCAGAACACCAAGACAAACAAAAAGAAAGATTTGTTCACAGGGACAAAGAGAATGGGAAATATGACTAGGAATCTGAAAACTAAATGCATTTAGCATAATTCCAGAAGCTTCCTACTCCACAATGGCAGTAAAGAAAGCAAAAAAGCAACCCAATCTATACCCCAGAACCCACAAACAGCTCAGCAGTGGTAGTACCTGACAATTGGGGAAGTGGGAATAAGGGTGGAGAAGACTGACGCCATGTTTAAGAAGCAGTCAGATACCCAGTGCCTTGCAACTCTGTGTGTCAGCAGACTACCATTTTCCTATTTTATTTCCTACCATTTTCCTATTTTAACACAACAATGAAGGTTTCTTCCCTGGAGAGGACAGAATAGAGTGTTTCTTGACTAGAGGACTCAAGGCTCGGTGAGAACAGGGCTATCCTACTGAAAACAGAGGGACTAAATGAAATATTGACATCTCAGGATTGAGATACCACCATTTCTCCACCAGCCTTCTGACTGAAACATTAGCTGCCAGGTTCTACCTGCAAGGTGGGAAAATGGAAGAATCTCTTCTGGAGAATCTTCCAGCTCTCATAAAAATATCTATAGGCACAGATGTTAAGGGTTCCCCAAGGAAATGATTTAGCCAAAACACTTCGTAATAAAGCCCTTGGTCAATAAGCCCTACACATGGGTATGGAACTCCAAACATCTTTTATTGTTGTTGGTTTTTTTCAGATGGGATCTTGCTCTGTCACCCAGACTGGAGTGTAGTGGCGGATCACAGCTCACTGCAGCCTCCAGCTCTTGACCCCAAGTGATCCTTCTGGCTCAGCCTCCCGTGTAGCTGGGACTACAGGTGCGTGCCACCACATCCAGCTAATTTTTTTTTTTTTGTAAAGGCCGGAGTCTAGCTATGTTTCCCAGGCTGGTCTCAAACTCCCAGCCTCAAGTAATCCTCCCACCTGGGCCTCCCAAAGTGATGGGATTACAGGCATGAACTGTGAACCATCGTGCCTGGCCTCTCCAAACATCTTTTTATATATAACATTTTTTAAATCACAGAACTGTTCTCTGAAATTTGTATTTATTTTTTTATTTTTTATTTTTTTGAGACAGGGTCTTGCTCTGTTGACCTAGCTAGAGTGCAGTGGTGTCATCATAGCTTACTTAATGCTCCATTTTTAAGGAAAGCAGGCAGCCAGCAATCACTGTGAAATACTAAGGAATGTGAGAAACAGACAGCCAAAGAAACAGAGAAAAAGTGTTTTTGAGGAAATAGAAACCATACAAAGAGGAGTAAAATATTTTTTTTAGTTACTTATATCTTCAGAAAGATAAGATAAAACAAGAATAAAGGAGCTATTAGAAATTATAAATATTTATAGAAATGAGAAATTAGAAGGGCTTAAAGATAAAGTTGAGAAAATCCCTCAGAAGGTAAAACAAAAAGGCAAAGAGATAAGAAAATTAAGACATTAGACTATCATGTCTAACCCTCAACTGATGGTAGGGACCATAGAAAATCATCACAAAAGTAATAACATTTCACAGAATGGAGGCTCACGCCTGTAACCCCAGCACTCTGGGAGGCCTAAGTGGGAGGATCCCTGGAGCTCAGAAGTTCAAGACCAGCCTGAGAAAGAGCAAGACCCCATCTCTATTAAAAATAAAAAAAATTAGCTTAGCATGGCGGTGCACATCTGTAGTCCCAGCTACTGGGGAGGCTGAGGCAGGAGGATCGCTTGAGCCCAGGAGTCCAAGACTACAGTGAGCTATGATGATGCCACTGCACTCTACCCAGGACAACAGAGAGAGACTCTGTCTCTACATAAATAAATGAATGAATAAGATCAAATGAACTGCAGAAAAACATATTTGTAATATTAAAAGATTTCAAAATTCATATCATCTTCATTTTGATTTATATATGCATTTCTGCCATTTGAGCATCAATACAAAATTCCTGAATTCCAATACAAAATCATAATGCTGTCATCACTTGGACCATTTTAAACTGGAAAACTTGAATTATATTGTGTTTCCTCAACCAAAAGGCATCCTTTACAGAGTTCAACATCTGTAAATTTTGGTTGCTAAATCTGGAATAACTTGGTTATAATCCTGATTAAATCAGAGGAATGGATTAAATGAACTCTTGTCTCTTCTAGCCTGTACAATTCTAGTACGAACCTTTTTGAGTTTCAGCTATAATACAGTTACAGGTACAAATGTAAAAATGCGTTAAAATGTTTCTAAACCTTTTATCTTCCTTTGTCTGTCCAGACTCCTTCCTTCATTCTCAATCCTGGAGGCTGAGATAAAACTGATACCACCCTCTGGCTGGAGTGGTGAGTCAGGAGAGCAAAAAGAGCGGCACTTCTTGGGGTAGAGATTGGTTCTCTTGCTGGAGCTGTTGAGAATCTACTGTGATTTCTAAACTGCCAGCACATAGGCTTGGAGCTGCTATTGCCTGCTTGCTGGGAATGCCTGCCTTAGAATGAAGCCAACTCAGAAGAGAACAGAGCTGATCAAGGAAGGGTGATCATTTATTAATGATCAAGGGATAGTGTTTGAATCAATAGTGCCTGAAATAGGTCAACCCTTAGAATTCCCAATTTCACAAATGAAGAAGCAAGACAAAGATTAACTCCAAGGAAAACAAAAAGTTATGTGGGAAAGAAAAACAAATTATAACATGCTACATTCTTAGTTGTGAACAGCTTTTACTTAGTCATAATCATGTAAATTGTGCATATTGATTTAACTAAAATTGCAATATAATTACATGAGCTTTATCGGAGGATGAGAAGGGTGGACACATATGAAGGGAGCAGTGGATTAAACAATGCTAATTCCAAACCAGGAAGTCAACAGATAATGTCTAAGGCTGAAAAGTCAAAAGCATCAATATAAGCATATTATTTAGGAATATGACCATAACATTAATTCCCCCACCCTCCCAAAAAAAAACCCGTAAAAGAATTAGAAACCACTGTTTTGGGCCCTTAGTAGTCACCTATAATGTAGAAATTCTATGCTTCAGTTTTGAGAAATATTCTTAATTTACCTATTTGATTATTTTCTTCTATCCATTTTCTCTTTTCTCTCTTTCTCAGATTCTTGTTATTCGGATATTGAACTTCCTGAATTTGTCCTTTAGTCCTCTAATTTTTAAATTTTTTCTCTCTGTAATTATCCTTCTAATTGTCCTTTTGCTCTATTTTCTTGGAGATTTCCTCAACTTACCTACTTATCTTTCAACTCTCCTATTGAATATTTTTCTTTTAATTTCTACTCTCATAATTTGTATTTTTAGGAGCTCTTTTTTTGTTATCCTTACATATAAATAGATGACAGATGGATAGATAGGTAATCATCCTATTCTTTTTTATGAATATAGTATTCTCTCTTATCTATCAGATAGATATATGAAAGTATTTCCTTTTTTTTTTTTTTTCCTTTTCAGACAGGGGCTCACTCTATTGTCTGGGCTAGAATGCAGTGATATCATGATAGTTGCTCACTGCAACCTCAAACTCCTGGGCTCAAGCAATCCTCCTGCGCCAGCTTCCCAAGTAGCTGAGACTACAGGAGCACACCACCATGCCCCACTAATTTTTAAATTTTTTGTAGAGATGGAGTTTCGATCTCCCAGGTTGTTGCCCAGGCTGGTCTCAAACTCCTGGCCTCAAGCGATCCTACCACCTCAGCCTCCCAAAGTGCTGAGATTACAGGCATGAGCCACTGTGCCTGACCAGTATTTCCATTTTCTTCCCCTGCCTAGGTCCATCTCTTCAGTGTTGCCTTAATCTGCTTGTTTCTATCTCTATCTTTCATATCAAAGATATTCTCAGATGTTGAACAACCTTGGATTTTCTAAGAGTGGGGGACTAGCAAGCTGATAGGGAGCTCTGAGCATCTTTTGGGTGCAGTATATTGAGGGGGCTGCTCTTTGTGGGTGATCTGGGTGGCTCATTTCATTGAAGGAACCCTGATATTGGGATCTTTAGGTCTTCTTGGCTGATCAGATTCCCCAGTGGTGACTTTTCCACTCCTCAGCCTAGAGGGTATGGGAAGTGAGCTGGGAAGTAAGCATTCTGGCAACCAAGGGTAGAAAGGCAAGATGATTGTCCTTGCAATGCATGTTAAAGCTCACTTAATTCCACTGTGCTTAGCATGGAACCATTAGCTTCAGTTTTCCTTAGTGTCTTCCATCCCAAATACTCTTTCTAGAATAAACCTGCCGTTCTCTGTCCTAGTTGGGGACACACCGTGGATCCATTGTACAGAGTAAGGGAAGAGCTCTAGGGCCAGGAGACATCAGCTGCATCTTATAAATACCTTCAGCTTGTTCTCCTACTCACCACGGTCCAATATCACCTAGTACCAACAATTTTGAGCCTTTAGGACATCTGAAATAAAATGAATTTGCTTCTCAACTGTCCCCACAGTTGCTTTCTAAAATTTTAACAGGTAGTTACTGCTTCTGTGTTTGCTTTTCAGTTTCCAAAATTTTTTTTTGTGTTGACTCCTCTTCTGTCCTCTTTATGGGTTTGTTCCTCTGTTTAAATCACTTTTCTGTCATTTCTGTGAGATTGTAGAGAGAAAGGAAACACAAATACATGAATTTGATCCTTTATCTTTACCTAGAAGTCTACTCTATCTTTCATTATTTTAGCCATTACAGCATTCTAGAAGCTACAGGTATTAGAATTATATGAAATGCCCAAAGATACATATCTTTCAAACTTATTAATATTTAGATTAAGCAGATTTAGGCAAACCATGAAAACTCTTATTTGGTTCTCAAAATTTTACTGAGCTATTATTAACTTTTATAGCAGTTTATGAATTGCTTATTAAATTGACCCAGAGAAAGCTTCCCTACCATTCTCTAGGTCCTAAAACTGAATTTTTCTACACATAATTTCCTTCACATTTTGAATTCAGTAGATTGTTTCAGTAATGTGGGCCAATCCATTCATTAATCTATTTTTTGCCAAAATATTTTTCTATATCTATTAAATTGGATTGTTGTGGCATGATAGCAAACCCTAAAAACTATATTTTCCATATATTTCCCATTCTATTTTTAATGATAAAAATAAAAATCCTATTAGCTTACTAAATCTGCTAACATTGTGTAGGATCTTCTTATAGTCATCAATGGGTGTTTTGAAATGTTTGTCATTGATATGAAAAGTGTTAATATTTGATAATTTTAATTTAAATAGGCTGAAAAGGTAGGCAACTTTGAGCATGAGTCAGCAATTGGTCAAAGGGTGTACCTGAGCCAGATTTAGAATCCATAGACCTCAATCCTAGTCCTAGTTCGCTGTATTTGACCAAAGGGTCTATACAGTTATCTGGACTTTAAGTTTATATCATATAGAATATTAGGACTAATAGTTGTTCATCTCATATTTCATAGTATTGCCATAATTCTCATTTTATTTTTAGTTATTTTCCAAACTTAGAGTGAAGCATTTTTAAGTACTAAGAATTCCAACGTGTTCACCAATTGGCATACAATCTGTATATTACATGTTTTCATAACACTGAATTTACTTCAGGCTGACACATCGAGCAATTTAGTTTGAAGACATTTGGGGTGATTAAAATGGTTTGGATTTGCCAATGACAGGTTTCATCTTAGTTTCTTTCCAGTTTAACCACACAAATTGTTCATTTTTCCTCTGCTTTTCTTCTTTAAGTAGATTTTTCCCCCATACTTAGAGGAAGTGTGGGTTTGGGATTAGACTGACCTGAAGTTGACTCCTCTTTTACAGGACACTTCTAATCCCCTAGGAATATTGTCAGCTTTACCTTCAGAATATGAATGTGTCCAGAATCTCAATACTTCGCTCCAGCTTCACTGCTACCATACTGGTCCAATCTCCCACCTAAGCAATTGTGATAACCTTCTAACTGGTCTACATGCTTCCACCTTGGCCCCTGCTGTAGTATATTCCCCACACCAGAGTGATCCTTCTAAAATACAAGACACAGTATGTCTCTCTAATGTTCAAAACCTTCCCATGACTTCCCACTTCATTCATTTCATCTATTCCAAAATTTGTTGACCTAAAAAGCCCTACATGAGCTGGGCTCTCCTACGTTTCTGACCTCATCTCCTACCATTCTCCCTCTCTCTCACTCCACTGCAGACCCATTGGCCTTTTCGATATTCCTCAAACACACCAAGGAATACACTTTTGCACATGCTGTCAGTTTTGCCTTCTGAATGCTGTTCCCCCAGACAGTTTTGTAGCATTCTCCTTACTTCCTCCAGGTCTTGCATCAATTGTCTCCTTATCTAGGAAGGCTTTTCTGACTATCCTACAAATAGTAACATACCACTTCCTTGCCTTTTTAAATTTTTATCTGTAGCACTTACTTCCAAAGAAAACATTAGATATTTATTTGTTTATTTTTTTGTAATGTGATTTCCAAATTCCATAAGGCCAAGGAATTTGATGTGTGTTAACACAACCTTTGTATACTCAGCACCTTTCAATAGTGTCTGTCTGGCACATAACAAGTGTTCAAAAAATATCTGGTGAAGGAATGTGTATGAATAACTCACTAGTTGCTTGACACTGGGCAAATTGAAAATCAGTTTTTTATTATCTCTCCAGTGGGGCTAATAATTCATAACACACAGTTATTGAGATAATTAAATATTAATGAAATTAAATATGTAAAATCTCTACAGCACAATTCTTGTTATGTTGTAGCTTTTAATAAATAATTATTTCCTTTCAATTCACCATGATTTATTCTGCAATACAAACTCTGGGAATGACTACTTAATTCAGAGACTATATTTATGGAGAAATGTATGATAAGAAAAGAAATTTCACCAAAATCTCAAGAAGGTAGACCAACATCTAATCATTTTCCAAGATTTGGTCAAGTATTACATATTCTTGTAAAGACTTTCTCTGGCCCTCTGAGAGTCTTGACCCTGGTTTTCATTGTAGTTCATGGTTCTCTGGAATGACTTCTAGCATAATACCAATCATAATTCATTATACTTACTCCATTAATTATCATTTTCCTTCATTATGCAAGTCCTTAAGGCCATGCTTTAGTTACTTTTCTATGCAACTCAAGAAAATATTCAATAAATGTATGTGAAATGAAATTAAGCATTTGAAGCACACAGAAAGAAAAGTATTATTCCTAATCCCTTTAGGAAAAAATATAGTCTAAACAATCTGTGGAAAGCATATATACAAGAAACAATTTTAGTGTGATTATAAAGCCAAAGGCAAAAAGTCAAGGGTCAGGTTTTGGTTATGGCTGTATAAAGTGGTCAGGTGAACGCTTCTGCAGACAATCATAACACAAACTGGACAAAATATTTATTTTAAAAAGCAATAATCTGAAGACTCTGTAAAGAGACCAGAAACCACACGTAGTTTATTCTGGAAAGATTAAAACAGCAAGCAGGTAAAAAATCACAATTCGGGGCTTTTTTGCCTGAGGATAGTTTGCAACACACAAAGCTCCTGTGACAGAAAACTTCAGTCTCACTGGTGGCAGAAGACAGAGTACAAAGCTGTCAAAGTAGCTGGAATTTTAGGAGGAAATCCTGGAAGCAAGAGAATCACAAAAGGGGTGAGACCCAAATTCTAAATACAAACTCCACCCAAATCCCTAGCTGATTGCTAAACTATGGATAAGCAGAAGAGACCACATGGGGACAGCAAAAGGTAGGAAGGAAAAAAAGAATAATTTATCTTTCATAAACAGAATGATATTAAGCAAGACCTGTGACTTTGCTGCTCTTTGATTGAATGTATTCTCTCTCTTTGTTTTTTTTTTTTTTATGAGACAGAGCCTTGCTCTGTTGCCCACGCTAGAGTGCTGTGGCATCAGCCCAGCTCACAGCAACCTCAAACTCCTGGGCTCAAGCTATTCTCTTGCCTCAGCCTCCCAAGTAGCTGGGACTACAGGCATGCATCACCACGCCTGGCTAATTTTTTCTAATTTTAGTAGAGACAGGGTCTCCCTCTTGCTCAGGCTGGTCTCGAACTTTTGAGCTCAAGCAATCCTCGCACGTTGGCCTCCCATCCTAGGGTGCTAAGACTATAGGCATGATCCACCATGCCCAGCCTGAATGTATTCTCAATCTGAACACAGCTCAGGAAGCAGAATGCTGAAGGCTTATTGGCCTGAGATGTAAGAGGAGTAGCCAAAAATTTAGGGAGGGTGAGAAGGGGTAGTTCTGAAATCAAGGGAACTACAGACAGTGTAAGCCCCAAATTTGATTAAAAATTTCACCCAAATCTTTGGCAAACCACTAAACTACACTGGTCATAACTGCAATCCATAGGTAGGAAGGAAAAATGCTGGAAATGGTAAATATATGGGTAAATAGGTATATAATATATTGTAGACACATATATTTTTCATTTAATTTATTTAAAACACACATAACTGGCTTAATGCAAATATTATGATACTTTTTTACTAATATGAGAAAGCAAAGAGCAGTACTACAGATCCCACAAACATTAAAATGATAATATTTAAAACATCTTTATGCCGATGAATTCAATCGTTAGATGAAATAAAAATTCCTTGAAAGACACAAATTACCAAATGTTAAAAGAAAAAGAAAAAATGTGAATAGTCAAATATGTATTAGAGAAATTAAATTCAAAATTAAAAACTTTCCTACATACATGTGTATGCACACACACAACTCTGGGCCCAGATGGTTTTACTAGTCAATTGTATCAAGCATTCAATAAAGAAATAATACCAATTCTATACAAACTGCATGAGAAAATAAAAGAGGGGGTGATCAGTTTTTAACTCATTTAACAAAACCAGTATTATACCAGTACCAAAACCAGACAAAGACATTATCAGAAAGAAAACTGCAGATTAATCTCTCATGAACATAGACCAAAGGAAAATAAATCCTTCAAATATTAGCAAATCAATCCTGCAATCCATAAAAATATGACATAATAAGTCATAACCATAATTCCAGGATTTCAAGGTTGATTTAACATTCAAAATCAGTCTATGTAACTCACCATATTAATAGGATAAATTAGAAAAACCATATGATCATTTTAATACATACAGAAATTCAGCATCAATTCATGATAGAACTCCCAGTAAATAGGACAGAAAGGAGCATTCTCAATCTGATAAAAGGTGCTTATGAAACACCTATAGCTAACATCTACTTAATATTGAAATATTGAGTATTTCCTCCCAAAAGACCAAGAGATAGTCTGCTTTTATTACATATATTCAACATTGTGCTGGAGGTCTTAGGCATTGGAATAAGACAAGAAAAAAATAAAAAGCAAGATTGGAAAGGAAGAAATAAAACTGTATTTACTCAAAAACAGCATGATTATACATATAAAATTTTAAATAATACACAAACTACTGGAACAAATAAGTGAGCTTAGCAAAGTTATAGAATACAAGGTTAAATTAAAACATCAATTGTATTTATGCTAGCCACAATGCATTGGGAATGAAATGAAAGAAACAATTACATTTATAACAGCACCAAAAAATATGAAATACTTAGGAATAAATTAACAAAATATGTGTAATACCTGTACACTAAAAATTTCAAAATGCTAATGAGAGAAGTTTAAAAAGGTTTAAATAGAGAGATATATTCATAGATTGGTAGTTTGAATATTGTTAAGATGGAAATTCTTCCCAAATTGATTTGATGACATCTCAATCAATACCTTAGCAGGCTTTTGTAGAAATTGACAAATCAATCATAAAATTTCCATGAGATTGCAAATTAGCTAGAAAACACTTTAAGACTTCTACTGACTGATTTCAAGCTGACAAACCCAAGTGGTGTTGGGAATGTGGAGCCACTTGAATGCTCATACATCACTGGTGGGAATTTAAAATGACAGAAACACTCTAGAAAACACCTTGGCAGTTTCTTAACAGGTTACACACACACTTAATCATATAACACAGCCATTTCCTCCTAGATATTAATATTTGCCCAAGAGAAATGAGTACTACATAAAGACCTATACACAAATGTCCATAGCAGCTTTACTCATAATAGTGCTAAGTGAATACAGTCCAACCATCCACCAACAGGGAAATGGATAAACAAATTGTGGTATATCCATAAAATGAAATAAAACTCAGTAGCGGAAAAAAGAAAAAACAAGTTACAGATACATGCAACGACACTGATGAATCTCAAAAGGTTTATACTAAGTTAAAAAGTCAGGCCAAAAAGAATACATACTGTTTACGGAATAATCTGGAAAAGGCAAAATTAATCTATCATGATAGAAAGCAGATCAGTGGCCTGTGGTTGGGGTGGATGCAGGATTGATTGAAAAGGGTCCTTAGCCATGTTTTCTGGGGAGGACAGGGTGCTCTATATCTTGTACAGTGGTGGTTTACTCAAGCATACACATTCCTCAAGATTATATACTGATAATGGGTGCATTTTATTGCACATAAATTATAACTTAATGTAGTTTTTTTTAAGGTGGCTTCATAAGAAAAAGAACTGATCCATGGCTGAAAATGGTATTTTTAATGATAGATCATAGAAAAGAGAGGTTCTTGGGGTACATCATCGATAAACCTGATTTTTTTTCTTTTCTTCAAATCCAACTCTCTACTGTGTTACAAGTTAAAATGGCTGGTGAAAGCATCCTGGTTGGCAGGATAAGAAAGGTAAATAAGTCACTGAAATCAAACCACTATGATTCTTGTTAGGCTTATGAGCTAGCAAAGAAGCCCTGGCCCTCAGGAACATAAAGAGTAGTGTCTGGAGATGCAATCATCACAGAAAATAAAACTCAAAGGGCTGGGGAGGAGGTGAAAGGGGGATGGTGCAAATACCAACCTGCCTCCTTTGCTGGGAACTCTTGTTATCTTGTTCTGTATTTACCCAGTGCTGTATTTAGAAAAGATTAAATCAAAACTGTGAAATTAAAACATGATGAGTGACAGTTCAGAGAGACAACAGCTGTGGCATTAGATTTTCATCATGTCAGGCCTGAGATCTGTATTTCAGGTCACTTTTTTCCATTGGCACAGATCCTAAAGGACAAGAATTATCTTTCTATTGGCTATTTTCTTAAACCACCTGTTGCTTGCATGGGGTAAAAGATTAATACGGTTTAAATGGGAAGTGAGCCATTTCAAAGGTCTGGGTTGAATGGGGTCTTGGCAGAACGCTTACCTTCAGAAATTTAAGCAAAAGAATATCAGCAATAATGGTCCTGTGTGTTGTATTCCCCTTCTAGATAAAGAAAACTTTTGAATCACAACACACCTTTCAAATGCACACCCACAATTAGAGTTGAATAAATATATATTGGTTTCTATGTTATATGAAAAATATATTTTTGAAATAGTTACACCTACTATATTGTCAATAATCTAAAGTAACTCAAGAATTCAAGCCATAAAGGGAACTTACCTTATTTTTTTTTCTTCTCAGTAAATGCATAATTTCATAGTCATGAAATTAACCTTGTCTATAAAATAAAGCCATTGGTAAATAGTTAAACATCAATATTTGGATAAACTAACTGTGGCATATTCACACAATGCAATATCATCAACAATAAAAAGGAACAAACTACTGACACATGCAGGAAAATGGATGAATCTTAAATATATTATGCAAAATGAAAGAAGTCAAATTCAAAAGGTTACATACTGTCTCATAATATTTACCTGGCATTCTACAAGAGGCAAAACTGTATAGAAAGAAAATAGATGAGTCATTTCCAAAAATAAAAAAATAAAAATGAAAAAAATGAAAGTGATTTCCACAGGCTGCAGGGGAGAGAAGAGTTTAACTTCAAAAGGGTCTGGGGTTGGGCATAGGAGGTACTTTGAGGAGTGAAGGAACTGCTCTGTATTTTGATTGTGGTAGATGGTTACATGACTGTATGTATTAGCCAAAACTTCTAGAACTGTGCACTCACTAAAAAGGGTAAATATTACTGCATATAAATTATACCTTTTTAAAAAAAATTAACATTTTACAGAACTATTTCCCCCCCAACAATGTGTTTTAGTGTGAAGGAGGTATTAATGTTCATTATGCGTAGGCAGATCTGGAAAACCTCATTAGACTCTAAATGTACAAAATGAGTCATCAGGCTGTTCTATTAATAGAAAGTGAACTGCATGAACCACAATATTTTATCAAGGATATAAACCATATGAAGAGTTGTGGATACTATTGTCTTTTTTACATCTGTGTTCAGATGTGGTGAGTAAGAATGAGCGTTATTATATGTTTGAAAGTTTACTGTAATACATTTAAGAAATTAGGACATTTGATTCAAAAAAACCCAAAAATTTTTCACCAGTAGATTGCTACATTTAGTTTTGGAATGCCCTTTGCATGGCTTTTAATTACCTTTATAAATTGTTAAAAGTAGATAGATTATTTAGTTTGCACCTATTAATTCTAGTTTTCCAGCCTGAAAATGTATATATACACCTATTCATCATTTTATTGTAATCTAACCTCATGCTTACTAGTGATCTTTCTACAAAAGGAGCATTTTAGTAATAGTTCATGGAGATGACATTTAGTACAGTATCTGGTAGAAAAATTCAAGAAAGAAGTAAAACCTACTTCTCCTTATCACTTTCCTATTTATGCTAATGGCACTACCATTCTTGGAGTCACTCCAGCTTGAAACTTGGTAGACATTTTTTATTCCTCCCTCCTCCTTCTCCCCATATCAAATCATTTGCCAAGCCATGAAGCTCCTACCTCTGCTTTGTCTGGTATAATCACCTCTTCCCCAAGGTACTGCCCAAGGTACTGATGATGTTTTGGTGGTGCCCAAACCTGGATGCATGTGTGAGCCAGAGGAGGTAGTAAAAATATATCGAGATATCTAGGCTCCATCCCAGAGGTGCTGAATCAGTATCCTTAGGGAGGGCAGAGGAATCTGCACTTTTTGAGAGCTTCCTAGGAAAATGTAAAAGGCTGCCAGTTTGCAGCACCCAAAGAGCCTCCCTTCTCAGAGACTGAGAGATGTTCAGTGAGAAGTAGAACAAGATCATCCAGATAAATTGAAGGTCTTAGCCAGGCTCAGTGGCTCACGCCTGTAACCCCAGCACTTTGGGAAGCTCAGGCAGGAGGATCGCTTGAACCCAGGAATTCCTGGTCAACATTGCAAGACCCTGTCTCTACAAAAAAATAAAATAAGAAATTAGCCAGGTTGGGCAGTGCTCATCTTTAGTCCCAGCTACTTGGGAGGCTGAGGCAGGAGGATGACTTGAACCCAGACTACAGCGAACTATGATCATACCACTGCACTCCAGCCCAGTCAACAGAGTGAGATCCTGTCTCTAAAAAAGAAAATAAAAAATAAATAAAAGTGGAGGTGTTAAAAAGAGCAGCAACAAACCTTGTTCCTCATCCCCCTACTTCCAGCCGCCCAGCTTAAAATGTTTGAATATTGAGCATTTGTCTCAACCCAAAAAAACTGAATATTCTTATCTAGAGGCATTGAAAACACCGTCTGGAGGAAACTATGGCAGCTGGCAGGACTCTGGGTATTGATGCCCTAAAGTGAAATCATTCTGGAATTTGAAAATTAAGGAGCTTATTTATCCTAAATTGATGCCTCTCTGTTGCCTCTTTTAAATACAAAAACAAAACCAAGTATCCCTAGACATTTGAAGAAAACCTGCCAAATCAAAGAAATGCATTTATAGAAAACCTGGCACGAGAAAACAGAAATAATTCAGAGAATAAAAATCTTAAAAAAATAAATTCTAATAAGTTTATCAATGAAATTCAAGCAAATAAGATGTTATAATAAAAGAACAATCAGACAGTGAGTAAGAATTCTGGTAAATTAAAAATATAATTGCCAGAATGAAAATATAAGTTAAGATTAAAAGATAAAATCAAGGAAATTCCTCCAAATATGTAACAACGAATCAAGAAAACATAAGAAAAATAGAGAATTGACCTATATATTCAAGATCTAATTAATGGCAGTTCCAGAAAGAAAAGACAGAAAATGGAAACAGGAAGTATTTAAAGAGCTGAAGGGAGCCCCAAGTTTTCAGATTGAAAATTTCTGCTAAGTAATGAGCAGAATAAATGGGAAAATGCCCATAAGTAGAGACAATACCATGAAATGACAGAAAGCTGAGAATAAAGAATAAAAGAAGAGATTCAAAGGTTGGAGTGGAAAAAATAAAGGATTGTAATTCAGGCTTTCATCTGATTTCTCATCTGCAATACTGTTAACAGACAATGGAGCTATGCTGTCAAAGTTTTTGAAAGAATATGATTTTCAACCAAGAATTCTATACAGTTTAAACATCGATTAAATGTAAAAATAGAAGAAAAACATTTCTAGATATGCAAGAATTATTAATAAGTTTATCTCCCAGGCATTCTCTCCTTAAAGAAACTTGAGAGTGGAGGAAATGAGTCAAGGAACAAAGAGATGGGATCTAGAAAACAGTGGCTCCAACCTAGTATTGCAATGTACAGAAGTCTCAAAACAGTAGCTGTGCAACAGACCTGGAAAACAATCAGCTGGAGGATACCAGAGGCTGGAGATCTCCTAGAAAAAGAAGTTTTTATAGACCAAGTAGTACCTTTGAGAATTTTGGAAGAAATTATGGGAAATAATGAAAAAACTTTTTTTTTAATTAAAAACTCTAGGAAAACAATAGATTGTAGAAAAGGACATGTAATCACACTTGTGATATTATACTATACATATATTGGTTTTCGTCCATGGTTCCTGGCTTATAACTCCCACAGCCCTTGTTACAGTGTTCTGTTATAATTCAGGGTGCTGCAGGCCTCAGAAGCAGGCCTTAGAAAACAGAATCTCTCTGTCTGTTTTCCTGCTCTCCTTTTTCTCCCCAAGGCAGGACTCTAATCTTCCCCCTGCCTTCCAGAAGGGGTCCTGCCCCATACCCTGGAGGAAGAAATGCTGCACAGAGAGGCCAAGAAGAATCTGAACAGACAGGCCTTGCTGGGTTTCACCACTCAGTCTATTAGTAGTAGATCATACCCTTTTTGTTCAATCACATTTCGACATAGTTGTCAATCACGCCTATCCAATGACTTCTCCATAAAAGGCCCAACAGAACAGGGTTCGGAGAGCTTCTGGAGAGTTGAACACGTGGAGGTTCCCAGAGGGTGGTGTGCTTGGGGAGGGCATGGAAGCTCCTTGGCCCCTTTTCAAATGCCTTGCCCTATGCATCTCTTCATCTGTATCCTTTGTAATATCCTTTATAATATAATAAACGATAAACAATGTAAACAAGTGTTTCCCTGAGCTTTATGAGTTGCTCTAGGAAATTAATTGAGCCCATAGAGGGGCTCATGGGATCCCCGATTTATAGCCAGTGAGATGCACAGGTAAAACCACCTCGGGCTTGCGACTGGCAAGGAGAGGAGCAATCTTGGGGACTGAGCCCTCAACTGTGGGATCTGATGCTATCTGCAGGCAGATAGTGCTGGAATTACGTTAGAGGACACCCAGCTGGCATCCACTGCAGATCTGACTGCTTGTTGGGTATGTGGGGAAATCCCCCACCCACACACACATTTGGTCACAGAAGTCTTCAGTGTTGATTGTTGTGGTGTGAGAGCAAAGAAGAAACGGTTTGTGCTTTTTCCACACAATACAACACTATTTTCTCTGCTATGAAGAATATTCATATAGTCTTAATAATGCAAATGTTGTTTAAGTTTTTTTGACTTTCACTGTCAACCTGTAGACAAACCCCGGAACAGTTAATTATGTAAATGTTGTCAATCACAATAAGGTAAAAGGACACATGACAGAACTTAACAGGTACAAAGAGAAAAGAGAAAGACGCGATGCATATACCCTCTTCTAACAAAGTAGGTATTCATATTGTCTGTCATGGATAAAAGAATCTTTTTAGGCTTAACGTCATAGGTGACGTAAGAGATCTAAATCCTCACCTATCATAAGCAGGATATCAATGAATAATGTAGTTCCAGGCACATGATATGCCCTCGAAAATGTCATTACTTTGTTTTGATCAAAATCCATTAAAGAATTATGTTTCAGTACAAAATCTTTGCCACGATATTTAAAAATCACTGTTATTTCAAAACAGTTACCATTTTGGATTTACCTTCCCTATACACCCCTACATTGCAGTCAAATGAAACCATAGCCACCATGCAACCATAAGCACAAGCCAGTGAAGAAAAGGAGATTTATCAGAGTAAAGAGTAAGGATGTTTATACATTCTGAGAAATGTGTCTAGGTAAAAAAAAAAAAAAAAATTAATTAAAAAAAACAAGAGTAAGGATTTTTGAGAAGCCGATATACCTCGGTCAAATTAAATTGTATCAGGAGAACTCAAAAGACACAAATTTAGTGTTGGCCAATATGAAAGCTTTAGTCTAATGTTATGTTTTTGCTTGAAGAGAAAAGATCACATACAGTGACTCTGTTTCTTATTATGTCAATTAGCCCCTTGGTAAAATATCTCTATGAGAAACTTTGGAGCACTTTTCTTTAATCTCCTTAAAATTACAAATACTGTGAAAACCTCAATGAGGAATTGAAGACAGCGTAAAGAAGATTAGCAGTGTCTACAAGTAGCATAATAAGAGAGATTGCCTCATTTGTACCCCTTGGCAATTTGGGTCATTAGAAAGGAAAGAATGACTCAGCTTGAAATATAGGGCTAGGGTGTGTGCCTATAGTCCCAGCTACTGGAGAGGCTGAGGTGAGAGGATTGCTTGAGTGCAGGAGTTTAAGTCTGTAGTGTGAGGTGATTGCATCTGTGAATAGCCACTGCACTCCAGCCTGGACAATATAGCAAGACCTTTTTTTTTTT
>VBSM01002608.1:33358552-33375871 GCA_008086735.1 Cheirogaleus medius
CCCGCACACAATCCTCCCTCTATAATCTTTTCCCCCCAAAACACTAAATCAGCTATATGTATCAGTTCGGGTGTGGGCAAGAAAGAGAAGGTACACAACCTGGGTAATTCGAAGAGAGGTTAGTAAAGGCACAATTTACAATGGTAAGAACAGATTTGAAGGAAATACAAAAGGAATAGTGTAGTATCTCAGAGTATAGGAAGTGGTTGAGGGAATCCAGGCGGGGAACACCCAGACCTCAGATCGCAGCGTTTTGATTTCCTTCTTACAGTCCAACCTCCTCGCCCCCTCACCCTGGGGCACAGAGAAATTCCTTTCCTTCTCTAGATGTGTGCCCTTCTCGGTGGTTAGAGGGATATACCTTTTCTCCTCTCGTGGTTTTCCTAAAGAGGGATTATTCCTAAGCACACTGCTGGCCTCTTTGTTTCCAGACACTCTTGGCTTCTGGGAAGATGGATAGACTTACTGACTGATAAATGTGGGGTGGAAAACCAGGCACGGCTCTCCACCCTCTTGGGAGGGAGGTGGCCAGCAGAGAGCAGCCACTCCCCTCTGCTCTGCCTTCAGGCAAGCCTTCCTCAGGGTGCCTGGGTCCCTGTCTGATCAGTGGTTCTTTCTGCCTGATATTGGGGGTTCAGTATTAGCAAGTCCACTTGGCTAACAAGCCTAAAGCAGCATCTTACAACTGAATATCTATCTGTCATAAAGCTAGTATGTTGGCTTCCATCTTTACTTTGAGACTGAACTTCTTTCATTCACTCACCAAGTACTTTTTGAGAGCCTGCTATGTGCCAGGTACTATTCTGCTGCTTCTGGGTACATAAGAGAGGGGAAGAAAAAGAAAAACAGATAAAAATCCTTTGCTTTATTTTACCAATTATTTAAAATCTGGGTGGGGAAAGGTGGGCACAATTTATTGGGGATCTCTTCTGAGGCCTTCAACTTTGTTCAGAGTAACATTCTGGTTAACATATTAATAGAAAGTTCTCTTCATAGCCTACAAAGCTCTTCCTGATACAATCCTTGCTCCTTCCATCCTCATCTCCAACCATGCTCCCTTTCTTGGTTGGAGAAACCTTTCTTGCTCCCTTTCTCCCACACTGGCCTCCTTGCTGCTCTTGGGACACGTCAAGCATACACCCTCCTGTGTCTTTTACACATGCTGTTCCCTCTGCCTGGATCACTCTTTCTCTGCATAGCCACACGGCCTGGTGCCTCACTCTGGTCAGGTATCTGTCCAAACGTCAGCGTGACAGCAAGGTGTTTCCCATCCACCTGTATAAAATGATCCCCTTCTACCCATCTCTAATCTTTCTCTATTTCTCTTCCTCAGTTTTATTTTATTTTTTTCATATCACTTATCACCACCACATACACATGTATGTGTTCCATGTTCCTCTGTGCCTAACACAGGGGAGGAGCTTTGTGTGCTTGCTATGTTGACAATGATCATGATGATGAACACATACTTGTATCATGCTTAGTGTCGGCCAGGCACTGTTCTAAGTGTTTTACAATGATTAACTCATTAATATCATATTATATCATATCACTTCATATCAACCTTCTAAGGTAGGAACTGTTATCATCTGTACTTTACAGATAAAGAAGCTGAGGCACAGAGAGATTACGTAATATGCCCAAGGTCACAGAGCTAGTAAGGGGTGGAGCAGAGTTTAAACACAGACAGATTGTACCCCTGATGAGAATTATAAACTGTGGCAAAACAAGGACTTTGTCTTGTTCATGTTCTACCCCCAAGGGCATAGAATAGTGCCTGACACTTAGTATCAATGAATTAATAAATGAAAGGATATTATCTGCTTCTTAAAGTTATTTTCAAGATTAAAAATAGTAATACATGTAATTGGGCTTAAATCAGTGCCTGGCACATAGTCAGTGTTCAATAAAGGTTTAAAAAAAAAAAAGGTGCAGGGCAGTGGGGGTAGAGTGGGGTTGGCGAACCTGTTCATACCTGCCTTCCAGTTAACCTTGGGCTGCATTAATACCCTCTCTCTTTGTCTTCTGAACAGCAATTAGATGTTGTAATAGGTTCTTAACTTAAAATTTGAAGAGTAGCTCTCAAGTTATGCTCAAATCTATCAAATGTACAATTACTGGTCTCCAAGTAGGAGGAGTGCATTCAATGCTAAAATTAAATAATGGAATTTTCCCAACTTTCAGAAAAAAATATCAAACAAGTGGATAAATTTTTTTTTAATTTTAGGTTTTTCTCCCATGTATTTTTCTTAAAACATCAGCTACTACATCTTATCTGCTGGGTACAAAAGTGAGTGAACAAGTAGCAAATACTAACAGGAAAAGACAGAAACAGCCCTAGTTGGAAATCAGGAAGCAGCCATGTTTTATTTATAAATATAAGATCAAGGGAGTGTAATTTACAACACTGACACTGAATACTCTTGGAATATAAATTAAATAAATGCATAAATATTTGTTTATCTATCTAGATATCTGCATCTAGATTTAGGTACATACATATGTCTTTTTGTACTAATTCAGAGTTTTTTGGATTGAAATAAATACATCTATATTTTATTGTCTGACACAAAGAGCACCTTCAATTCCAGGATGTTCTGCTTCCTGAACAAGTTAGAGAACCATTGAATTAGGAAAGCAAAAATAAAGAAAAAGTAAAAACCTGGCAAACTCAGTGTTAGAGATTTCCCACTGGCTCCTTCATCACTTAAATGCTTTCCCACAAGGACTTCAGCAGAACTGTATTTGCAGTGTAACTTTTGGTCTGAAGTTTCTTCTCCACCCAAGTGGAACTCATTCAAATGTTTAGAGTGCCAAGAACACAGTTCTACAATGTTATGCAGACACTATAAAGATAACTCAGAGTATTATTTTTTTTCAATATAACCGTCAAGAAAATCATGACTTTTTTGGTTTTTAATTAATAAAGCCTATAAAAAAAAAAGCTAACATACATTTTTTAGAAGTTATCCAGGAGCCTGGTATTATCTTGCTTAATTATTTTTGCAGAGTAATCGCCTCAATGCAGGCACTGGATGGCAAGAAAAATTTGCAACTTAAGAGTAAAAATGTGAAAATAACATGTCATTTGAAGGGCCTAATTATACTTTTGGAAAGGGCACTGAACTGTAGCTATTTTCACTAGTGGGCATTGACTGTGAAAATTCCCACTTCAATCGAGCTTTGCCATTGCCCCCAAACCATGCCCTTCGTGTAAATATTAGTGTAGTTTCTACCGCAAGCATAAATCATGGGGATATTAACCAGATCTCCTTGAACAGTTCCACTGAGTTCCTTTTGGCCGTAATGAATCTTCCCTAGCAGTCAGCTGAAACATGTTTATTTAAAATATTTAAACATTCACTTGGTATAAAATAAGGGAGCAGCAGCAGCATGTTTAATGGTAATTTTCTTAGCAAAAAGAGGAGAAATAGACTTATGCATTTACAGTAATTCCTTCTTCCCTCACAGAAAGATACATCCCAAACCTAAAAAAGAGGAAGATATGAAATTTCCCCCAAAATATCACTTCTCAAAAAAACAAAAAATCAAACAGTAGAAAAAAAATCCCCGAAACTTGGAATGTCCCTTTTCCCTAGCTTTCTTTTCCTCTTCAATGTTGGCATGCCATAGCTCTCTCCAGTGCATCTTTCATGCTGGTAAATCTCCTTAGATTAAAAAAAAAAAAAAAAGGAAAGTTTCTTCCTTAGGCTATGTTACTAAAACCAGTCTAGTCTCATGTGAGCTAGGCAGCCATGGAAGTAATTTGTCCCTCTAACAGAATGATTCCCTCTTACAAGCAAGCAGCAAAAGACAGGTTACTAGGTCTGAGACCTGCTCTATCTTCCCAGAACAGTTTCCACATCTGATAAGAAAGCTGTGCATGCTGTGCTTCAGAAAAAGCATACAGGTAGAGCTGGAGCTGGAGGGCTCCCTGTTTAAAATATGGATTAATAGATAAAATATCACAAGCAGCCTCATATTGTGATCACAAGATACAGATGCTTCTCACTAGTGCCAGCCTTATGTAAGGCATGACTCAGCTTCTGTTGCATTTTAAACACATCTGGTCACCTCACACAGCAAAATAAATAGATATTCCCGATATCTGTATTTCAGTTGTCTTGTAAATTTGTGTTTCATATGCCAAATGGCCCATTTTCTGGTGCCTCAACCTTGCCTAGAACGTAACACAAATGTAAACCTCAATATACCTGAAGAGCTAATGCTTGTGTTTCATTTTTTCCTATATCTCCATTCATTAAAAGCTGTGAATGTTTAAAAAAACATTATGTAAAAATCATCTGTATGTTTCTACGCAGAATGTGAAAGAATAAAAAACTGTACTTGACATTTCTAAAAATAAAATTCGGAACATCCAGCTTACAATGTAATTAAAAGCTACAAAGGATTGTAGCAAGTTAGGAAATTGCATTTGCAGCATGTAATTGGCATTGACAATAAATGCAGAGGTTTATAAAATTCAATTGCTACTCCAATACTCTGACCACATCAGGCTATCATAAACTAACCTCTAGAGAACTTTTAATACAAATTCACATTTTTGCACTTGTGCACACTGAATCTCAATGATAAGGTGTATTTTCAGTTCTAAACTCAAGAATAATCTCAAAAATATTTAAAAGACAACAATAAGCTTGGCCAGAAAGTCACTATGTCTGTTTCACTTTTAAAGCTTAAGATTAGTTGCTATTGTCTTTATTACATCTCATCAACTTTATTAATCCAGTTCATAAAAATTTTGTGCAGTATAACATATATGCTAGTATCCTCAAGTTTATCGCTGAAGATAAGGACTCGAAAGAAAAACAAATGTCCAGTATGATTTATGAGTGAGGTGATTTCTCTGTTTTCCACGACTTCAATGAAATCTACCATGAAATCCTACCTATTCTACATTAAAGATCTATCTCTCATCCCCCTTGTGATGTCCCTCATAGCTAGTTTCAATTCTCTCTTACCTGGACTAGAGCTTCCTGACTGTCCTCCCACTTTTACTCTTTTCCCTGTTAATCTATTCTGCACACAATAGCCAAAGAGGTATTTTGAAATCTGAACCAAATTGTCTGAATCCTCACAAAGGCATCCCTTCCCACTGAGAGTAACATCCTTACTCCTTGGCATGGCCCACATCCTGATACATTCTCTGGCTCCTCCTGTCCTGCTACATTGTTTTTCATTTACTGCGCCCCAGCCATGAATTGGTCCTGGTCCTATTTCTCTGATATGCCAAAACTTGCTGCTCTCTCTGCCTGGAACAATTCCTTCTCTGATTTTTATTTTTTTCATCTATACTACATTTATTATTGTTTAAATACAGATAGTATTATCGAACAGGAAAGTTATTGTTTTGTCATTCTCTTTTCTTTGAGCCATTGGGGAGATATTGCTGGTTGATGATGATCTGTTTTCCTCTCTTTCTTGGGCATACAGAAGACTGCTTCATAGGCAGCTTATAGTAGGTCAAGGCCATGTGACCACTGCTGGCCAATGAAATGTGAGCCTAAGTAAGGCACATCACTTCCGGGCTGAGACAGTGGCCCCTCTGATCTTTTCATGACTCATTCCTCATCACCGTTCAAGCTTTGGGTCAAATGTGACTCACTCAAGGATCCCCCTCACCTCCAGCCCAGTCACTTCACTTTTTACAATTTGGAGTCATATATGTGTTTATTTATTTCTTTGGTGTCCTCTCCTCTACTAAAAATATTAAGTTTGATAAAACAAGGAGCTTTTTTTTATCTTTTGCACTGTTTTATCTCCTGTGCCTACCACAGTTCCTGGCACATAGCAAGTGCTCAAGAAATATGTTTTAAATAATGAACAAAGTGGAAATTAGAAACATTTGACTCACTCTTGCTCTTGAAGTCCTCAAATGTTAATATGATAGGCAAGCTTCTTTTAGTCAATCATTCATCCATCCATCCATCCATCCTCATCCATGTGTTCATTCACAAATTCATTCAACAACTTTTACTGAATAACTAGTCAGGCACCGTACTAGACAATGTAAAAATGGGTAAAACAGAATTCTAACCCTTGAGGTGCTCATATTGTGGTGGGACAGTAAGATGTAACAGCATGTAAGTATGATAACATGTAGTATGTGGTAAAATAGAGATTGGGGCAAATTGCTATGGGAACAACATGGAGAAAGGAATTAGTTCTGAACCATTTAATGAACTATTTAGTTAATACTCAATTATATATTATATAATATTTTAATATAGTAAAAGTACTAAATTGTGAAGCTTATGGTCTGCTGTGATTACAGTACTCCTTCAAATATCCTAAGAAAAGAATTACCAATCTAATAAGATGTTAGAATTTGGTAAATTCAAATTTAAATGACATGACACTTTTTTAGTAGAGGTAATATTCTATTCACATCTAGATAATATGATTGTCTTTGTGCCTGGGCCATACCATTGGACATTGAAACTCCTGGTCTTTACAAATTGAATGTGTGAGAGTGGATAGTAATTTAATGTTTTGTGCTTTGGTTTTCCCATTGATAGAAAGAAATATCAGAGAAATTCCTGCTGTTAACTTCCAGTTAATGTTATTTGAGTTAAAGTGTTAAAAGCAAAACAAACTTTTTGCATGTCTTAGAAGGATATTTAAGTTGTCTTAAAATAAATCTTGAATCCTTGAATCCCTGTTTTGACATTTGGAGTTCCATGATCTTGAGCAAATTAACAATCTTGCTAAATTTTAATTTCTCCAGCTGCAAATGTGGGATAATGTATTTATCTCTAGGATTATTTTAAGAATTAAGTGAGCTATTGAACATGCTGTGCATAATAAAGCCTACAACAAATGGTAGCTATATTATTCATATTATTAGTGTATTATTATTATTAGTGTTGAATACAGTTGATCCCCATTATTCCAGTATTCTATATTTGTGAATTTGCCTGCTTGTAAAAATTTATTTGTAATCCCAAACTCAATATTCTGCACTTCACAGACATGCACACAGAGCAGTGAAAATTTTGAGTTACCTTATACACATGTTGCCAGCTGAGGTTGAACAAGGCAATGCTCTGTCTTCTTATTTCAGTTCTCATACTGTAAACAAATGTCCTTTTCACAATCTGTTTAGTGCCATGATTTTTGCATTTTTGAGCTTTTTTTTGGGGATTTATGTTATTTCTAAAAAATGATTTCGAGTGTAGTGCCTGAATGCTGTATAGTGTGCCTAAATGCAAGAACCCTGTGATATATCTTATAGAAAATACATGTGTTAGATAAGCTTTCTTATACAGATAAGAACACTGAAATTCTCAGAATAATTTTATTCTTATTAATGCCAGAAATACCACCTTATTTGACCTATAACCCAGCAAATATTAAGGATCAAGGACAAATCTAACTTATGCTACTCTAACTAGGGTGCTCTTGGCTTTGTCTAGGTCAGCCTGGTAGGTAGTGAAATAAAATGTAAACTTAATGTACAAGAACATAGTTTTCATTTCCAAATATATTACTTGAAAGAGAAGATATTTTGGAAAGAAGAAATTTTATTCCTTAAAGAGAAGCATTTTTCCCCTGAGTCAAACTCACCCCCACCACAGGACATAATAGAGGAAGAATTGCCTTCAAAAGGACAGAGTCTGTCCCAAATTCTCTTCCTGTGAGCCTGCACGTATGTGGGTAGTTCCTGCCATTGGTTATCAGTTTGTGTAAAGGTATTGAGTGCAATTATGAAGAGGAGATCTTGGGAGTGAACACATGAAAACGTTATCCGTAATTATTGCCTAAACATCTCTTGAAAGATTAACCTTGGCAGAGAACTGGGTCCAAGGATGTGAGAATTAGGTGAATTTGGATCTGGGAGAAAAAATCTGGACTAGGAACAGTAGTTCTTAAATGTCAATGGGATTTAAAAATCACACCAGGATCAAGCTAAAATGCAAATGACCAGCCCCATCTTCAGGCATTCTCACTCAACAGGAATAGAGTTCCAGAAATCTACACTTTTCCAAGTGCCCCAGGAACTCTAGTGCACACCCTTTGAGGACCCTGGACCACACTTTGAGGTACTGATGGGATGGGCAGCCAGCTCCCAGGAGCTGGGGCACCTGCTGATGGGGTCCTTCCCCCCTCTATTCCTGGATATAATTCATAAATGGAGTGATTATCTGAGAGAAAAAGACTTACAAGGAGGTGCTAAGCACACTGGAATGATAACAGGTCCTGGAAACAAAATTCATCCATGTATAAATTTTCCCTGTTCCTGTTCCTTTTTGGGGCCTAGAGGTGAATGAAAAGGTCACATGTGGGTATTGTATTGGGATGAGACTTTCCACAATATATGTGGTAATAATCATTGCTTCTAAATTCATATTTGAATTTTAGTGATTTACAGAGAAAAAAATTAAGTCCTTAAAATTCAAAATGCTTATATCTACATGCAAAGAACGGAGGTGCCCAACAGTAACAGAGTCCATTTAATTTTATGAAGAATTTCCTGACTTAAAAAACCTACTGCACTTATTCCTTAGGGTCACTACGACCCCTTATACTTTCTTGCATGTATTCAATAAATGTGTATGCCACCTGATACACATTAGTGTTCACAAGCTTAAATTCTAATGAGAGACAGACATTAAATAAAATAAATAAGCAGTAAATTATATATCATATTAGAAAGCGTTAAGTGCTATGGGAAAATATATATGGAGAGCGAAAGAGAGAGAGCAGAAAGAAATGGGTTTCAGATGGACTGGGGTAGTAACAGTCTATGATTTAAAATAGGATTTTAGGGTAGGCCTGTGATTTGAATAAAGATTCAGAAGAACTGAGGAGACAGCCATGCAGAATTTCAAGCAGAGGCAATGCCCAGTGCAAAAGCTCTAAGGCAGAAAACATGTGTGGAATATTCGAAAAAGGGCCAGTAGTCAGGTGTGGGTAGAATGCTGTGTGTGTGAGAAAGTAGTAGGAGAGTACAGTGATAATGACAAGGGACAAGGTCCAGAGGGTAGAGGGCTTTGCAGATCACTGTAACAAATTTGGCTTTCATTTTGAATGGCTTTCAGAAAGCAAATGATTTGATCTGGCTTTTCATTTTAAAGGATCTCTCTGGCTGCTGTTTGAGAATAAATTGTTAAAGGGGCAAGGGTGGAAGCAGAGAAAATGTTTGAGAGGTCAGTGCAATAACCCAGTGGTGAGGTGACAGTGACTTAGACCGGGGTGGTAGTAGTGAAGATGGTGAGAAATGGTTGGGGTCTGGGTATATTTTGAAAGCAGAGCGATGGAAGCTTCCTGACAAGTTGAATGTGAGATGTAAGAGAAAGAGAGCATTCAAGGATGTTTCTCTGGATTGAGCAAACAAAGTACAGAGGTGGCATTCGCTGAGAGGTCATCCTGATTTTACCTACCACTGGACTGTATTCAAAAGCTAACCAGGCAGTACGAATGTACTCAAACTGAGGCATGAATGGACATCTGTTAGCCTCTGTAGTGTGTAGCCTCCAGAGAAAGATTGCCTGGGTTTTAATCCTGGCTCATTACTCACTAGCTGTGTGACCCTGAGCAAGTTATTTAACCTCTCTGTGCATCAAATTCCTTTTCTTTGAAATGGCGATAATGATATTACCTACCTCATAGAGTTGGTAAGATTCAGGGAATTGATATGTGAAAGCACTTAAAAACAGAAACTTATATATTAATACGTTAGCTAACAGTATGATTTAAATAGTAGCTGTGAAGAGGTTGTAACTCTTTTACCTGTATCCCGTTAGAGTTAATATTTCCCTTTTCTTATGTTCAATAATGAGTCACTTGGTGACTTTTAGTTAGGAAGTTGCAAACCCCTCTGGGAACTTTGGAATAAAAGGTAAGTACAATTTCCCTTATCTGTCAGATGAGTGTTAAAGGAACAAAAGAAAAAACACTTGGGCAAACCAGAAGAAATGTACACACATTGAAATATTAAAAAATTAAAAGCAATTATTCTCAGATTCATACTTCAGCCTTTAATGACGTTAGAATGAATAAAGGAGGGAAATTTCAAAAAAGAGACCTTGGATGTCATGTCGCTTAACCCTTCCTTTACTCATTTTACATTGTTATGTAAGCTAGATGCCAGCACCTGTCACCTGCTTGGAAGCAACTAGACTTTAAATATTTAAGTAAGATTGACTCAAGCCCTTTTTATAATATAATGAAAACTTAGCATCCTCGTAATCCTTCGGGGGTTTATATTTCTAGTCATTCTACTCCAATTTGCTGTTACCTGTTGATGTCTCAGGCTCTGCCCCTCTCTGGTGTCTTTTTTCCATCCTGTTCCCAACATTGGACACAACCTGGATTACTCCCATTTCATAAAACATTACTAATACAAGGTCGAGTGTGCAAATTTATGAGAATTATATGAACAATAAAGGGTTAGAGAGCTGCACAGTACAGGAAACAACTTTGAAGTCATTAGCATGGCTGTCCTAAAATCTAGTAGTTAGTCCTTGTCATAGAGAATTTCAATAACTCCTTAATACATGGCTTCCTGTTACAATTTTGAGGCCACAGATCTCTCTTCCCCCAGTCACCTCCCTTTCTCAAGCCTTTAATTCTTATTTCATTATGCAAAGCAGTTTAATACTTTAAACTCTTCCTACCTAACCTACTGATTTGCCTTTCAGTATTTCCCCTTTTGTAGCAAGCAGATTTATTAAGGCATATTGATACACGTAAGACATTTATCCCAGACCTTATCAGTTGTGTTAACTTATCCTAGAAGGCAAAATATGAATCCATTCATTCAATACCATCAATTGAGCTGCTATACCAGGTACTGTGCTGGGTCTTGGAGAGGCAACAATGAGCAAGTTAGGTAGGGACCCTGCCCTCATAAAAGTTATGGTCACCTGGCAGAGAGATATGTTATTAAAAAAAATACACAAGTGTATAATTAGTGCAAACTGTGAAGAATATCAAGAGAAAAATACAGGAGCTATGAGAGCTCATAGAAGATTGACCTCACCTGGTGAAGATGGGTTGAAGAAGGCTTCCTGGAACTGAGGTTAGATTCGAAAGATAAGTAGCAATAGAGAGAGGCCTGCAAAGCCTTAGGAGCAGCCTGAAGAAAGCCAGGGTGGCTGAGAGACTGCAGAGGGAGGCACAAGGGAAATTTTGCAGGTCTCATAGGACAGGGACCTTAACATGACCTACAGCTATGGGAAACCACCGCTCTGGCTGCTCCAGGGGAGAATAGAGGGCGCAGAAGAATAAACAAGAAGATCCTTGGAGAGGCTATTGGAGGAGTCCAGGCAAGAATTCACCGCCTCACAGTTGAGGGAGCTAGCTGTGCACATGGCAGAAAGGGTTCGTGCACAATTGTTTTCTCTCTCTGTGCACTAAATTACGTCCCAAGGGCCTTGGGGCACATTGCACGTTTCAAATTAAAGAGAAACAAAGATATTTCTGTATCGAGGTTTTTTAACCTTGGTATTATTGACATTTCGGACGGGATAATTCTCTGCCGTAGGGTGTTGTGTTGTGCGCTGTAGGATGTTTAGCAGCTTCCCTGACCTCTACCCACCAGATGCCCACAGCACACTCTGCCCCCTTCATTTGTGACAACTGAAAACATACCCAGACATTGCCAAATGTTCCCTGGGGCTGGGGGCTTGGGGATGGGGAGAGCAAAATTGTCCCTCTTGAGAATAACTGTTCTGTAGGAACATAGACATTCATTTGTTGGAAGTAATCAGAGAAATCTGAAAAATTTCCAGACTGGCTTCTCTGAAAATAATTCACATGAAAATGACAACAAGACGGAATGTTTTTGGAAGCATTCTAGAATAAAATTTTAATTAGTATGGGTAATAAGAAAAAAAGAAAACTGATTCGGAAAAGGGAGCTTTGTCCATTTATCAAATTTTATGTTTTATTATTTCAAAGTAGGTTTTCTGCAAGCCTTCTATCATTTTAAGAAAAAAAATATACCAAATAAAAAAAACCCACTTTTTTGGCCTAAACCTTTATAAGAAGATATTTCTCAAGGTTTTCTTCTTTTAACTCCAACATAATCTCCAAGAATGACCGAGATGAACTCCTGATGATTTACATAACATGTCCTGGAGAAGAAGCAGCCACATGGCAAGCACAGACACAGAGAATAACTCAGAAGAACTCTGGCTAATGTTAGTTTTTTCCTCTTCTTGAACACAGGGCCTGGATATTTTAGATTTGCACAAAAAACAATTCAGGTTTAAGGCTATTAGAGACTTTACTTAATACTTTATTATTTAGGACTGGCAAAAAATTGTGTTGAACAAATTACTGCCTGAAAATCTTTAAATGTGACTCGGTGTTCAGATCACATTGGGAAAAAAAATCTGGCCCTAAATTAGTTTTTTAAATAGTCATGACTTGTTTTTAAAAAGGGAGAATAAAATCAGCACAAGGATTTTAATATCTTTGGTCTGACCGAGAGCAAGTCTCTTAGCATCTATGTAGCACAGAAGACTTTTTCTTGTCCCTACCCCCCAACTTCCATCCTCAACCCTGACCCTCTTCGCAAGCCCTAGTCAGTATCACCCATAAACTGTCAGTTTGGCAGACTGCTCTCAAAGGCCTTGTGGCAGAAAAAGTTCTCTTGGATTTTACCCTTTCCATTCCATAGCCCCGATCATCTGGATAATCTGTGATTTAGTGTCCAGATCATTATTGACAGATAACTGGAGTTTAAAACAGCTTTTGTTTTTAAATTAGGGTGTTGCAATCTGAGTATAGACTACAGGAGCAAAAAAACAAGAAATATGATGATTTAGAACATTCAGCACTGTGTGTTTTGCAGGTCAACCTAGCAAATGCATATGACTCTTTCCAGGGGCTGACAGGCTCTGATGGAACATAGTTGTCATAAGCAGACAGAGCACAGGTGCCCAGTGCGCCTTTTCCTCTAATATATACAATCTGTGTCTTACATGACTGCAGTCCCTGCCTAAAATCTGGACAGTCAACTTTTTCCTTCACAGTGACTTGTTAATATATTAAGTGAAAACACTTACAATTGCCATATCATTTTATATTTCATATGTACTGTGTTTTAGAGAAAAAAAATATACATAGCTTTCCATGGATGGCAAATACTATCTCCAAATGGAATCCTTAGATTAGAAGGACTCTTGAGAAACTGGTTCATGTACTGATACTCACCAAAAGAAAGGCAAAATATTGCAGTGTAAAGATCTCTCTTCTAGTCCTACAGAAAGTGTATATGTAAGTCATTTAGCATTTCTGATCCTGTTTGCTACATTATAAATGATATCATATCCCATAAACCTCAGGACGCCATTGACTGTAAGATGCACCATTATTTCAGGTATCATTAAGAAAGAAAAAAGAAATGATGAAAATTGGACTTTGACACAATACTTTTTAATACTTAGAACTTTCTCTTTTTTTTGCTAGTTGAGAGTTCTTTCTGACGTAGACATAAATTTCTTTCATATTGCACTCTTGTATATAGAAAAAGGAAAAAAGATGCAAAATAATTAGTGAAGATATTCCTAAATTTTCTTTGGGAGTCTAGCTTTTCAGATTCACTTTTTGAATCAGATTTATCAACGCCTTTGGATGCTGTTGCAGCATTTCAGAAAGACTGCTTTGCTACTATCATTACATTTCCCTCTGAGTTTCTGACACCGACTCATAAGTAATGATGTTATGGCTTTCTTCGTCTTATCAAAAAGTATCAACAAAAGGTGTTTAAACAACAACCAGAACTCATGTGGTCCTAACATGACAGGGGGTATAGTTTTCCACTCTTGCCACCAGAAATAACTGAAGATTTGTGTATGTACAGTCAATAGCAACTGCATCATGATTGCTGCCTGGCCGACAAATACTATAAGATATAAAAGTATGTTTCTTAGAATCAAAACATTGATTAAAAAGTTAAATGGAGTTGTGAGTTTTTAAAGTAACTGTTAATTTTAAGCATAATACATATATAACACTTTTTAATTTAGCTATTCCTTTGTTCACTGGAATAATAAGAGGTGTTGCCATGGAGAATATTGTGCCTGCTATGTTTTTGAAGAAAAATGTCAGACTCCAAAGTCTAAGGCAGCTCTTTAAAGGGATGTTATTTTTAGGGGTGTTAAAGTGGTCACCTTGCCCTCAAGTATCTTTTATATCCCTGCCAGAGTCTCTGAAATTTCATACTATTTAAATTATTTTAGGTAAGATGTATGTTAAAAACATAGGTAGTCTGGAAACAGGAATGTGTTAATCTTTGACTAGTCAATAAAACCTTTGGTTAAGGTTACCAGAATAATTATGGAATCTACAGCCTAGTTAGAGAAAAACTAATCCATATACATGTAATAAGAAGATAATAACTGCAAAGTAATAGACATGTACTAGTGACAGAGTATGGCACAAATTAAATACATAAATACTGCATATGCTAACAGGATCACAACCTATCTACCGCCAGCAAATGACCATTGTAACTGACCTGAAAGATCTTGAGATAGACAACTGATTCTGTACTGTTTTCCATGTCTATCAATTCATATTCTCAGGGCATTTTAGAAAGTGATTATCTGTTCTTTAAAAACATAGCTATTGTAGCATAGTGGATAAAGAACAGGCAACTCCCAGAGTGTGACTTTTGGAAATTTGTTGTACCTGTTTAGACCTTACCTTTCCGTCAGTAGTGAAGATGATAATTCTACCCACGTGTGTCTGCGAGTCACTTTGTTCTCCACTGGCCTCCCTTATGGCTGCCAAATGTGTGCTGCAGTTTCTGGCATCACATGTAGACAGAGTAACATCCAGTGCAAGAAGATAGGCTGTTTTTCCCTTCTGTTTTACTTTAAGGGAGAGGAAATATTTTCCAGATGCCTCATTGGCCAGACCAGTTCATATGCTTAAGTAGTCACTGGCAAGGGGACAGGTTTATTGTGATCTCCTTATTAACCAGGATTCACCCTCAAGTCAACTGTGAGGGATGGATACTCTGAATAAAATAAGAATTCTGTCAGTAGAGAAGCAGGTAACAATGATTGTCAACTGGGCCACTCGATTGTTCTGCTATCTCGTAGAATTGTTAGAAAACTGAATGATATACATCCATGAAGTAGTTAGTACTATAATAATAATGATAATGGCCTCTGCTGTGTGCAATACACTGTCCTGAACAAACACAGCTTTACACATACGGCAGTCCTTACAAAAGCCCCGTTGGCTGTGTGTGTGATACTCTTATCTCAGTTTTACAGATGTGGAAACTGGGACACAGGCAGGTTAAGTAACTTGTCCAAGTTTTTGCAGTTTTGTAAGTGACTAAACTGGGATTAGAACCCAGATAATCTGCCTCTGGAAGCTACACACTTAACCCATGTTCTGGTCCTGGGTGCTTAACCATACTCCTAATGCTATGGTTTGAATGTGTCCCCTCAAAATTCAGGTGTTGAAACTTAATGGCCCATGTGATGGTACTAAGAGGGGGAGCCTTTAAGGGGTGACTAGGCCATGAGGGCCCCTCTCTCCTGAATGGGATTAAGGCTTCACACAGCTCTCACTTGTCCTTGTGCTGTGTGCTATGTGAGGGCCTGGCATTCCTCCCCTCCAGAGAATACAGCACAGGTGCCATCTCAGAGGCAGAAGGCAGCCCTCACTAGATGACTGAATCTGCCAGTGCCTTGATCTTGAATTTCCCAGATCCTGGAACTGTGAGGAAATAAGTTTCTGTTCTTTATAAATTATCTGGTGTGTGGTATCCTGTTATAGCAGCACAAAACAAACGGAGACACCCGGCAGATAGTAAGTGCTCAACCCCCTTTAGCTGTTACTCTCATCACTCCTGGCCTACATTCCGCAAGCAACAAATATAGGTTCGTTTTGTTCTGTCTGTCTTCTGCAGACACGGAAAGACATCCACATGTTAAAAAAGTAATAGTAAGAGTTTGAGTAAAAATTTAATAGAAGTAAAAGCAAAAAAATTTTAATAAAAATGTTTTGCAAAGTGTATATCAAAAGCTTATTAGTGGGCCATGAAATTTAGTGAGTCATGACCAGTGTTTTAAAAATAAAGTATAACATAACAAATAGAATAAAACAATGGAATATGAAAAAGAAAAACATCTTTTATTGGAAGAATGTGAGCCCCTTCAAATGATCAGGCCAAGAGAAACATTTAAAATGTAATAGCAGGCACTTTCCCCTGAGCTAAATAATCACCTCTTGAAGCCACTTGCTGAGACCAAGTGGCCATAAAATGCCATGCACCCTATAATTCAACAATGTGTAGCCAATCACTAACAATGTTAATTCCATAAACTAATGAGAATTCCTGACAAACAACTTTGGTAATCGCTCCCCTCTCCTGATTCATCTTTTTTTCTTTAAAAATCATGAGCCTCTCTTCTGTTCTCTGGAGCACTCCCCAAGGCAACTTGGAAGTGTGTCTTGGGATGCAGTCCTCAACCTTTGCGCTTCAGTAAACTCTGTTCAAACTACATTCTGACTATGATTGTTTCAGGTTGACAAAATGGAATAAAAATGGACAAGGTATTTCTCATATAAGAAAATTAAGTTTTGTCTTGTGAAATTTCTGTTTCAATGTCTTCAACGTTGCCACGTAAAATGCAGTTGTGATCAGAAATTTTCAAGAACTTGTTCTAAAATCTTGCTGCTCAAAATGTGAACCAGCAGTATTATTATACATGGGAGCTCATCAGAAATGCAGATCTCAGGCTGTACCCCAGATCTGCTTGACTCAGAGTCTGAATTTTAAGAAGATCTTCAGGTGGTTTTCCCTTGCACGCTGAAGGTAGAGAAACTGTGCTCTAGCACTGTCATTGTCTGTCTGTCTATATGCCCTGCACAGGTTGTTCTCATGGTGCTGGGAGCAGAGGAGAGGAAGTGAATGGAGGTAGAAAATGATGCTCAGGTGATCTATGAGATCCTCAGCATCTTTAAGATGACTTCTCCAAAGACTAACTCAATGAACATGGCTCACTGACTTCCTTTTTCCTTCGTTCCTTTTTTGTCCTGAACAATGACTTTTTTCCCCCCGATTAGTTGATTTCTCTCTCCTATGTTTTACACTGTCTCTAGCCCCCCAACCCCCGCCCCACTATTAGGTAGATAGCAAGGGATTCCGAGTCTCCCAGGGATGAAAGTGGGCCCCCATCCTGGTGCTGCCCCACCTTAATCATGTCCTGTGTGACAGACTGCCATACCTGGCCATACCTGGGGGAGGAGGGAATACCCTATGAATCTGCCAATCTGCCAATCAGAACTTAGCACGCCAACTGCAAAAGAATGCAGAGGACTCTC
>VBSM01002608.1:33375971-33407538 GCA_008086735.1 Cheirogaleus medius
CTTTTTTTTTTTTTTAACCAATTTCCCTAAGAGCTGGAGCATTTCTAGCTTCTTTTGACCAAAATCGAAAAATCTAGCTGATATTTCCAGAAGGCACTAATCAGCCGGAGTTGAGCGGCCCCTGTGCACTTTGGACAGAGCACACATCCTCTGTTCTCTCCACTTTCCCGTGCACAAAGTTCACCCATAGAACCTGCCTGGTCACTGAAGTCACTTGCGTTTATGGGCTACATCATCCTGGATTTAAACTTTTCCTCCTAGATCTTAATCTGCAGTCATTAGATCCTTTTTGGACTTTCCCACTCAAAATGATTGTTTTAAAAAAATAGGCTTTTCTGTAGTTCCAGCTGCTTGGGAGGCTGAGGCAGGAGGGTTGCACAGGCCCAGGAGGAGTGTGAGGCTTTACGGTGTTATGTTCGCACATGTGAATAGCCGCTGCATCTCTTAAAAAAAAAAAAGTCTTCTGATCCCTGACTCAGCGAGAGTTTAGCTAAAAAACACACATCACTCTGGGCTTCCTGCCGCCTGTAATTGACTTCCAGTTGTTATATTGCTAGTTCCCATTCTGCTTCTAAGGCCTTTTTACTCCTCCTATTACAGTTTGGGTGTTTGTTTGTTTGTTTTATGAAAGGGGATGTGAGAGGAGACAGGGTTCAATTTTCTTTTTTTCTTGGACATAGGGTCTCGCTTTGTTGCCTGGGCATGAGGGCAGTGGCATGATCATATCTCACTGCAACCTCGAACTCATGGGCTCAAGCGAACCTCCTGGTCTCAGCCTCCTCAGTAGCTGAGACGATAGGTGTGCACCACCACACTCGGCTAATTTTTCTCTTTTTAGTAGAGACGGGTCTCACTCTCACTCAGACTGGTCTCAAACTCCTGACCTCAAGCCATCCTCCCACCTCAGCCTCTCAGAGTGCTAGGATTACAGGCAGGAGTCACCACCGTGCCGGCCCTTAGTGGAGTTTTGATCTTCCTGAGTGTACTCCCTTGCATTGCCTCTTCACACCTTCATCCTGTTATTCCATTTACTCTGTCTGTCAGAAACTTTAGTGTCAGATTTGTTGATCTGAGAGGACAAATTAATGTACATTTCAATTTAATGTAGTCCAGGGTAAAGTGCCTCAGGCTTTGAGATGGACAGTAATTAGCAGACACAGTACTGGAGAGTATGTACAAATGTCCTAACAAAGTATTTGGGGGAGGGAATTGGGTCAGGTGGGGACACAAAGAGTGAGAAGGTCTGAGTTTTCTCTTGTAAATAATAATTTTCTCATTGTGATGGGCTCAGCCTTCCCTTCTACAAGGAGGATGTTATTGGCTGCAAGTAATTGAAGGCCAGACTCAAACTGGTTTAGGCAATGAAGGAAATTTACTAGAATAGCTCAGAGAACTAAAAAGTACAGGGGAGGTCAGGTTTCAGGGATAATCAGATCAAGGCTTCAGTTCTACTTCTCTTTGAAGTCTCTCAGCTTTGCTCCTGTCCGTGTCTGTTTCACTTTTAGCCTGGCTTCCTTTACAACAAATAACAACTAAAGTAGTTCCACACACAACAACTTCCAGAGGAAGAGAGAACATCTGTCCTGACAACTCTTTGGCAAGAGCAAGGAAGTTTCCCAGAAGTCCTTACCAAATTCTTCTTATATCCCTCTGGTCAGCACTGGGTCATTTGTCCATCCTTGAACGATTCACTGTGGTCAAAGTAACGAGATTAAGCTAATCAAGGCTCACTCTTTATTAGCTCATACACACTTCATGGCTAAAAGTTGTGGGGTAGGGAAAACGATTATCATGAAGGAGAGGTGCAAAACTGGACAGAGACACCTTCTTCATGGTTTCTATAGCCAGGAAGAACCTTCATTAATTATGATAATCCTCTTAGTTGCTATTTCACATATAAGGAAAAAATACTATGTATGGAGCTCTTCTTTCTTCTTCATAAGGATAAAACCTTAATAGTATTAATAAAAGGATAAGAGAAGCAGTATTGGAGACACCAACTTCCTAAGGGCCTGTCTTTTTTTTTTTTTTTTTGAGACAGGGTCTCACTCTGTTGCCCCAGCTAGAGTGCAGTGGTGTCATCATAGCTCACTGCAACCTCAAACTCCTGGACTCCAGGAACCCTCCTGCCTCAGCCTACCAAGTAGCTGGGACTACAGGCATGTGCCACCACATCCAACTAATTTTTCTATTTCTTGTAGAGATAGGGTCTTGCTCTTGCTCAGACTGGTCTCAAACTTCCAACCTCGTGCAATCCTCCCTTCTTGGCCTCCCAAAGTGCTAGCATTACAGGCATGAGCTACTACCTGTGGCCTCTAAGTGCCTGCCTTAATCAGCTTGGGCTGCCATAACAAAATGCCATAGACTAGATGGCTTAAACAACAGAAATTTATTTTCTTACAGTTCAAGGTGCTGGCTGACTCAGTTTCCTAGTCAGGGCCCTCTTCCTGGCTTGCAGATGACACTGCCTTCTTGCTATATCCTCACATGACAGACACAAGGAGAGAGAGATCTCTTTCTTACTCTTCCTCTTCCTCTTCCGGTAAGGCCGTAGTCCTATCAGATTAGGGCCTCACTCTCATGACCTCACTTAAATATAATTACCTCCTAAAGACTAACTGCAGATACAGTCACATTAGTGGTTAAGGCTTCAACATACAAAATTTTGGGGGCGCACAGTTCAGTCCATAGCCGTGCCCAAATGTTAATAATTGCCCAAATATTTTTTGAGCATCTGTTTGTACTCAGCTTGGACCATGCATTGTGAAAGTTGGGGGTGGGTGGGGTGGGACAAAATACAAAAGAAGTGACAGATTCAGTCCCTGCCTTCAGAAGCTTATGATCTCATTGGGGAGGCAAGATAAATAGATCGTAAATTAGAACAAATGCTATGAGGTAGAATAAAAGCTGAGGGAAATCCAGAGGGACAGGGATCCATGAGGATTGGAATGGTCCAAAAACTTTACGTGGAGAAGTTAACACTTCAGTTGGGATGGTAGAATGGGTGGAAGGGAGGAAGGAGTGGGTGACAGGACAGAAACCTAGACCAGAGGGCCGCAATGCGAGTGGATGGGAAGGGCCAGGTACTATCGTGCTGTGACAGAGAACAAGAGGACTTCCTAACGGAGGCCATTGATTGAGTGGGTGAGGAGAGAGGTTCCTTTGACAGAAGTCAGAAATTCCAGAAGGGAAGGAGTGAGAGCGTGGTTAGGTACACAAAGAAGGATAAGGAGTTCATTTTAGAAATATTTGTTTTGAGAAACTGGAGCATTTGTCAAGTAAAATATCTGTAATGTCATTGATAATAAGAGCAAAGAGATGAGAAAAAGAACTGAAGAAAATGGATGTTTGACTCATCATAGGGTTGATAATTGAAGCTGAAGGAATGAAGAATCTTTTTGAGAAAATATGAGGAGTGATCTACAGAAGAAAAGGGCTTAGTACCCATCAAAATCACCCTGAAGGATCTAGCAATATTGAATGGCATAATAGTGTAAGACTGTTGAAAACGTAATGTAGGAAAATTATCCAAGGAAAAAACAAAAGGAAAAAAGTAATGGATTCAGTTCTGATTTCCTCGGTGCATACACAGAATTTAGTGCTATGCAAAATGAATGTTTGTTGGTTGGCTTGATTATTGAATGGAGAAAGGTTAGAGTTAAAAAATCCAAAATTCCTACTGTGCGTCGGGGATGTTTTGAAGTCAAACTAGCTTTCCCACTTCCATTTAATTGAGTGTTTTGAGCACTATTTATTAATCATACACTGGAGAAACAAATGAGTTGAAGTGGTTCTCCCATCTCATGATTGGGTTAACTGGTATACTTTTCAGAGGCGTCATCTGACTGTCAGACAGTCTAGGTACATTCACTGAGGCATTTCCAGTGGGCAAGGAGCCTGGGAAAGAGCTGCACTGCGACCTAGTTTCCCCTTGGAATCCAGTCCTGTCTCCTGGGTTTACCTTGGCTGCTCCTATCTCTTGGCAGGTCCACTCTCACTGACCTTTATCTCTGTACCAGCAGCTGCTGCTGACAGTCTAGCCTTAGTTACCTTTTTGAAAACAATGTGTAATGACGTGCCTTTAAATTTCCCACTCCCATTTGGACCTCCCTTAGTTGCTGAGGGCTGCTTATATTTGAACCCATTATTTTAGATCCTCCAACATTCTCTCCCCTCCAACTGGCAATATTTACCATTCTGGTGTCTAGTTCTTGTGGAGTCTTGCGTATGCATGGCTGTTGTGCTAACAGGGGGCTTTCTGAAGGCAAAGCCTTGGGTCAACTAAGAGGTTAATTAATAATATATGTACTGTTATAGTAAAATGTAAGATCTTTAAATTCAGACATTCCTGCATGTGAATCACTTTTAATTAGACAGGGCAATTTGAGACATTTGCTCAACTTGTTTTGAGCATGGTTGCCCCAATTGTTAGGGTTTTAGGTATGAAATGTCCTATTTCCTTAACTACTAAGTTTGACAGTTGATATCTCTGACATTTCACTTTGACACTTCTTGTTTTATTTTTATTGTGAAGGTACATTCTCATTTTTTCATATACATGGTTTGGCTTGTGATTATCTTTTAAATTTTTTTTAGAGAAATTTTTGTGAAACTATGGATAAGTCAAAAATTCATGTTATTTTCGAATATGAGTTCCATCATGGAACCAATGCAGTGTTTGGGAAGGATGTGGCTAATTAACACAGAGTACACTGATGGTTTGAGAAGTTCCCTTCTGGTGATTTCAGTCTTGAAATTGAGCCACGTGGACTATCTGAGACCAAGGTGGATAATGATGAGCTGAAAGCTGTAGGGGAAGTGAATCTATCTCAATCTATATGTGAATTAGTAGCAAGGTTTGACATTACTATTCTAACAATATTGGACCATTTGAAAAAAATGGGCAAGATGAAGAAGCTAGATAGATGGGTACCGCATGAATTAAACGATCATCAGAAGAGAAATCGTCTCCAAGCTTGCCTTTCTTTGTTATCACATAAAGGTGAACCATTTCTATGCCGTATTGTTACATGTGGTAAAAAATGGATTCTTTTTGACAATCACAAGTATGTAGCACAATGGTTGGATAAAGATAAAGGGCTGGAACACAGTCCAAAACCGAATATTTATCAAAAAAAAGTTAATGGTGTCTATTTGGTGGTCCAGCGCTGGTATTATCCACTACAGCTTCATGAAACCTGGTCAATCAATTATAGCAGATATCTACTGCAACCAATTGGATGAAATGATGAGGATGCTTGCCATTAAGCAGTCAAAATTAATCAATGGAGACAGGCCAATCCTCTTGCAAGGCAATGCTCGATCACATGTTGCACAAACAATGCTGCTTAAACTACAGAAGCTGGACTTGGAAGTTCTCTGTCATCCACCATATTCACCAGACCTTGCATGAACTGACTACCACTTCTTACAGGCTTTGGGCCACTTCTTGCAAGGAAAAATGTTCAATTCTCAACAAGCTGCGGAAAATGCCTTTGGCGATTTCATCACCACTAGCTCTCCAGGCTTCTTCGCTGCTGGGATAAGTAAGCTACCATTAAGATGGCAAAACTGTGTCAATAGTTTGGGCACATACTTTGATTAATTGTACTGCTTCTTGTTTGAGATATAATTAGCTACACTTCTGATTAGAAACCAGACATTTCATATTTAATGACCTAAATAAAAAATAGATCTAATACCAATCTCTGAAAGTTGTTGTAAAGATCAATAAGATAATGTACATAAAGAGACCTTGCACACTACTTGACATATTGTAGGAGCTTGATAGATTAGTATTTATATAACTGGCCGAGAAAAATATGTGTTCCATTTTTACACTTCCCAAATCACTCTACAAGGATTTAGGAAGGAGATTAAGAAAGACAGACATACAATCTTTTCTCTAATTTAAGAATATATACTCCCAGTGCTACCTGGTCAGAGCTTTCTTATTTCTATGACGTTATTTTGTAAGCTAGTGCTTCCGCGTACTAAAGAATAGTGCCTTAGAGAACTAAACAAGTTAATAGATTTTCCTTAAATTGGAGCAATTTTTTTTCTCTTTTCTTGAATGAAGAAAGCTGACTGTCAAAGAGACATAGAATGGTGTAGGTAATGCCCCAAGGTAACAAAACTCTATTATGTTGTATTCCATTAGAATTGAGCCAAAGGCGTTGTGGAAGGAAATCTCACGTGTAATAAGAAGGGATTGGTAGCAGAGACTTTATGCTGTGATTTTTCTCCAGGTTTTTTTTCTCTGTATTTTAGTAGCATTGTCCCAGATGAAGATATCCCAGGTATCCCAGGCTCTCCTTTTCCTCTTGAAAGAATCTAACGTTAACATTAAATTGGAGATTATCATAGAAGTGAGTGACAGTAAGATGAACAAAGAAATATTCAACCTCCTTTTCAAGGACCATTTCAACTCACCTTATTGTCTTCCTCCTATTTCCCTTCCTCCATTTCTGTAATCCAGAGTCACTAGTACCCTTATCATAAATAAGCAGGCAAGTGACTTTGCAGAGGCTCCTGAGTTCTAGCCGGCTCAGAAGTTTTACTCTCTCCTGACTCTTATGCCAACTAAAACTCAAATGCTCTTTCTACGAGTTAATATTTCCTGTCATAAGTTTTATAAAACCGAATACATTCCCTATATACTAGTCATGTCCTGGAAGTTTTGTAATCTATATCTTGGCTTTAAGAGTATATATTAACATTGCTTAATACCTTGTGAAAAATACATATCATCATGTTAGAATTGGGAAGGTTTTTATTACCTTAAGTAAGGGGAATTATACCTAAGTAACCAAACTAACCCCAAATTACATAGTTTGTGGCATTCTGAAAGATGAGTCCTTTCTGAATTTCATTTCCATTGAAGAAGATTAGAATACTTAGCTAGAAAAATTTTCAAAAGTCATGGAAAAGCTTCACTTTATTTATTTATTTAGAGACAGGGTCTCGCTCTGTTGCCTGGGCTAGGGTACAGTGGCATCATCATAGCTCACTGGAACCTCAAACTCCTGGGTTCAAGCTATCCTCCTGCCTCAGTCTCCTGAGTAGCTGGGACTACAAGTGTATGCCATCAGGCCTGGCTAATTTTTCTATGATTATTGTTATTATTGTAGAGATGGGGTCTTGTTCTTGCTCAGGCTGTTCACCATCTCCTGGCCTCAAGCAATTCTGCCGCCTCAGCCTCCCAAATTGCTAGGATTACACGCATGAACCACTGAACCCACCCTGGTTTTTTGTTTGTTTGTTTGTTTGTTTTTAATTTGAGACAGGGTCTCACTCTGTCATCCAAGCTAGAGTACAGTAGCAAGATCATAGGTCACTGCAGCCTCGACCTCCTGGACTCAAGGGATCCTCCTACCTCAGCCTCCCACATAGCTGGCATGGGCCACATCCTGGCTAATTTTTAAAAAATGTTTTTGTAGTGGGGTACTAGAGGATATGTTTCTCAGGCTGGTCTCCAATGCCTGGACTCAAGAGATCTTCCCACTTCGGCCTCACAAAGTGCTGGGATTAGAAATGTGAGCCACCACACCCAGCCCTGTGGCTAGTTTTGAAAGAACAGGGTGAATTTCAACTGTTTTGAAATAAGGTAGTGGCCTACATAATATTATAAACTATTTCCTAGAGTGAAATTAAATTGTATAAAAGATAAGCTAAGTATTGGTTAAAATATAGCAATATTATAACTTTTACAATAATATGAAATTTCATAAAAGTGTGTCTTGAAGTAGAAGATGGAAAGTCAACTAGAAACCTAGAAGGTTGATTTTCTTAAAAAATAAAAAAGCAAATAAACCAGAAATAGGTTGCTCATTCTAACAATTTGCATTTCTATTATTATTTGTTAATTCATTTGACAAAAATTACCTAAGTACAAATTCCTATATTCAATATAGATCAGATAGCCTATCCTTTGACAAAAATTCATATTATCTAAAATAGTCAATACTTTGGTTCTCATTAGTTGTAGCATCACTGTTAGATCTATAAGTTGGTGAATTTACCATCATTTTATAAAGTTAAAAATTAAGATAGTATATTTGGATCTCTCACATCCTTCGTCTGTTCATTGATAAGACTGTTTTGTGTAGCTAGTAAATAGACTCTAAGTTATACAAAGTGATGTTCTAACTCACTGTTTTAACTTTATTAATGTTCCCAGATCCCTACCAATGCCAGAAATAATAATTCTGTTTGGACAGGAAGTTGATGTGAGAGCTTATATAAATCTTGAATTTAGAAATGGCAAAAATCCATTTCCAGTTAGAGTTAGCCATGATGTATCAGAAGTTTTTAATATAAATGTCATAACCATTTGTTTCCCTGAATAACATTAGGCTATATACTTTTAACATATAAATGCTAGAAACTATTCCAAAGCAATTTTACTGCTTTTTTGCTCTATATGCTATATTGACATCATTTGTCTAAGTTGGTATCTGTGAAGCTGGTTTGAAATAAATATATATTTTTTTCCTTAAGTTTAACTTCATGTTGTCCAACAGTCAAATTCACTGATACTGGTTCCATTCCCAGTTAGGCATGCTTTTGGATTTTCACATCACTATCTGTTTTGGATTTGAAATGGCCCTTCCATGTTCACTCATTTATACTACATTTCCTTGTTATTTTCCTCATCTTTTTTTGTTGCTGTTGTTAAAAAATTGCACATTACATTCCTCAAAAGTCAAAATAAACTATATCAATAACATTTTCCTTGAGTTGGAAACATTTGTCTCCGTTCTGTATTGGTTTTGAAATCAAGAAATGAAAACGCAAACTATGTCATCTTTCAATCATGGACATTTTGAGAAATGTTAATTGTTGACTTAGAAATTCCAAAGGTTTAGTTGCCAACTATCTCAGTAGTTACAGTTTTATCTAAAAATATCACCTGGGAACCATGTGAACAGGTAGATCTGGGTCAATATTCTGGGGTAGGTCTTGATATTCTACCTTTTAAATGAGCTTCCATGTGATGCCATTGCGGCTAGTGTTTGAACACCACTTGAAATGGCAAGAATGTAGTGACCTCTTTCTCCTTTTTGGAAACAGAACTCTTTCTGTTGGGAACCTACCACCTCATTTTGTGTGGTATGAAACATGACCCGGGTATTGGTCAAGCACAGTATCGCTTAAGAAGTGGTTTGGAGACTCCAGATGGTATTCCATCTGTGAGAAATAAAAGCTGGGGTCATCTTTCCCGGTCCATCTACCATGAAAAAATGAGTATGCCCCTGGGGCATTATTTGTATTCCTAGATCCAGATGTATTTAACATATTTCATCCCTGGAATTACTAGTTAATACATTCAGTGTTTTACTTAAGGTAGTCTGAGTATCTCCCTGTCCTACAATCAAAAGTCCTGATAAATATACCAAGTTCATTCAATAAATTATAATTAATGACAGGGAGAGTTTGGTAAGTGTAGTTAATGCAAAGAGTGGAATAAGATAACTCATGCCTTTGTGTAACTTAAGAGATATCTACTGAACTTAAGGTCTACAAGTTTCTAACACAAACTTAAAAGCAAATGTGATAGATATCCAATCTAAATCTAATTGATTTAGAACACTATTTCCTTACTTAAAAGATGCATAAACTCACACCTTCAGTGGTGAAAAGGACCTTGGAAAGCTACTTTTCCACTTTACATATGAGGAAATCAACTTGCACATCTTGTTCAATGACACACTGAATGTTACAGAACCCAGAACCGAGATCTTCCCTTTTCACCCTGTAAGTTCTTCTTCCACAGTTACTTTTATTCCCTAATGTATTGCTGACTCTTAGTTGGGTAAAAAGGATGACAGTTAACTCTGTAAAACTAAGTAACTATAAATGTATACAAAATATGTCTCTTCGTAACATACCTTATATGTGAATACACACTTGGGAATAAATACTGGAGAATCATATAGTAAGGCACATATACAACTTGATAACTCATGCATTAATATATAAGCACTGAAAGAAGAAAAATTCTCAATGTGATTCCAAAAGTACTTCTAAGGTTATCGATCACTATAAAATTCAGAGATTCTTTAAAGAAAAACATTTACTGTTTTTTAAATTTAGAAAAATTAATGAGTGTTTTTCTAAGATTAGAATAATGAATAAGAGATAACTTTTATGTCCTCCTGAGATACTGGTAACACAAGTCACAGTGAGAGTGAATTGGTACCCGAAAGTGAAATTACTCTACCTGGTTAAGTTGGTTCATATTTACAACTAAAATTTATTAATGTATCTAACTTACAAGTTTCATAAAAAGAATCCATAATATTAACAGTAAATTATTATTATTTTGAGACTCTCGCTGTAGCCCCAGCTAGAGTGCAGTGGCATCATCATAGCTCACTGCAACCTCTAATTTCTGGGCTCAAGCGATTCTCCTGTCTTAGCCTCCAGAGTAGCTGGCACTACAGGTGCACACCACCATGTAGGTCTAATTTTTTCTATTTTTAATAGAGATGGGGTCTTACTCTTGCTCAGGCTGGCCATAACAGCAAATTACTAAGAAAAATAATTAATATTAAAAATTTCTTTAAGTCTTCAGTAATTTTCCTTAGCACAGATCTAGAAATAATTCTTATCCAGAATGGCTTAGAGTTGAACTGTAGTGTTAATAGTGTTTGCATGTATGTTGAGTTGCTAACATGATCAAGATTCAAATAAATCTCCAAACAATTATACAAAAAAGAAAAAAAAACAAACACTTTATTTTCCACAAGGAAGAGCAATAGGAAAAATTAAATCATTTCCCACATAGTTTTCTTAAAACAGAGCCTACAAAGACATATTCAGCACCAAATAAAAAAGGAAAAAAAAAAAAAAAGAGAGAAATTACAAACAGCCATAGAATATAATCTATAAAGCAAACATTTAATATTGCACTTTGTTTTGCTAACATTTTGGATTTTACTTTTCCTAATTGAAAAATCAGGAATCTATCTCGAATACTGGAATACAACTGTGAACCTCACATCTTATGTCAGGAATTGACCAACATTTAAGAAAAATAATGCCTCTAAATAAGAGTAAAGAAATACTTTAATGGGGAAAATAAAACTTTATTTGATAAAGTTTTATAAATTTGAAGTTTTATCACATTTTGTGACCCAGTGCCAATTATCAGAATATTGGTCATTCTTGCTTCATATGTTATTTGTAAGAGTATATGGTGATAAGTATTCCAATGCTATGCATATCAACAATTGTTCCCTAGTCAGTTAGACATAGAAGAGAGAAAAGAAAAGGGATTTTCTGACAATCCCCCCCAAACAAAAATAAAACCACCAAATGCCCTTTATGCCAAATATTTCATTAGCTTCTTTTGAGGGGGACATTCACAAAATGATTTAACAACAATAAAAAAATATTTCACCCCCATTTCCTTATTATCTAGTATTAGTTTGCTACGGGAGCCCAAACCCTTTAACTGAATCACTTAAAACGTGATTCATTTTTACACTGGGCTTTCTTCACCCTGTCAGCATTTTTCAAACATGAATTGTCTTCCATGTTTTCTTAAAGGCCACTTATGGAAAAGCCTATTTGTTCTGTATGAAACTTTAAGACAGTATGTAACCACGTCAAGCACCAAGCCAGAGTTACTATTATTTTCAGCCACTTTATTAAACTGTGGGGTTAAATGGCAGGATAGATGTAACACTCATTTCACACGTATGTTGCAACATCAGAGATGCTGGTTTTCATTAAAAACATCAGCTAAATTCCTCCTAAAATTAAAAAAAAAAATCAGTACACTTGGTACCCTGGAAAATGCTGAAATGTTATAATGAATGCTGGTATATTTGTTATGAGCCAACTGTAAATTATCTTCAATATAAACTATAATTTACTGATGTGATCATTCTTCCTATCTTATCTATACTAAAAAGTGAGTGATTTCTCATGTGTAGCAAATTGTTTTTTAGGTAATGGAAAAAATATTTTCTTTTAAAAAACCCCCACAAAATACAAAACAATTATCACAGCAAACTTTCTAGTATTTGTGAATTTGAACTTACACACTTTTGGAATAAACTTGGATTTTTCATGCTATGTCAAACTTGTGCAAGATAGCAAATGTGTAAGTTGAGCTCTCTATAGTCATAACCTCAATATATGTACTCCTGCTCATTAAAATACTCTGCACCAGCAAAAATGATTTCCAACATATGTGTTTAGGAGGTAATTAAGTAACTCTGTATAAAAATAAATGCACTTTCCCCTCCTTTCCCCAGTGACTGGAAAAATTCCATACTTTTGAAATAATAATAAAAATAATAATTTTCAAGAGCAACAGCCCTTAACTCTTTGCTGGTGCCTGCCGTACTGCCTTTTTCTTTACTTCATTCTTAGTTCTGCTAGTTTCTTCTTGTATGTAATGATAAAAAGGGAATGTGGGTGGGTTATCACTTTTGTGTATGTCCCATTTCCAAATTTCCCTCTCCAAAAAGCCAACCAAATAAACAAAAAAATAACTCAACAGTGCAACAAAACACAAATAGCATTCCAACAGTTTGGCAAGTGATGCGTTCACCTGAGATTAAGTGATTTTAGGCAGTCAGTAACAAAATGTTGCTTTGCTGTAATAGTAGAAAGGCAACAAATTCTTAAAAGAAACCAAGAAGGTATACAATCTTGACCACGTCTCTTATTAGCTTCCTCCTCTTATCTCTTTTTTTCCCCACATTATCTGTTGCATATCTACTACAGTAGGCTGCAAAACATACAGCAAAAAGGATTGGCTTGAAGGCATTTGATGTTTGTAAATAAATCCACAATAGGATCCAAGCTGAAGAGGTGATACATGGTCAGCCTAGTAGGACAATTCTGAGCATGTGCATATGCAGGTAAAGTCCAGGCTATATTAAATTAAAAAAAAATGTCAGTGCGTTTTTTTCACGTTACAGTTTTTCAAAGCTTTCTTTTGTTCCTTGTTGTGCTGACCACAAACAAGTTTTAAAAGAGTATCAAGAGTCTGGCATACATGGAAAAAAAAAAAAAGCTGTAGTGACATCGAATCGCACAATGTAAGCATTGAGCATGTGCAAAATTTTCAAATCAAAAGAAGGAAATCATCCCTCTTTACAACATGGTGTCTTGACACGTATGACCATAGGCTAAGAAGACTGCTCTTAGTATGTGCCAGTTTTAAAGGAGAAAAGCTTAGATCTTCAAGCATGTTGGAGCAGTCCCAGAATGTTGCTGTAGGCTTCTAAAGCATGATCACTGGTTGTTTCATGTATCTGCCATTTTTCTGGGCAAAAATAATTCCACTTCCTCTGAAAACGTGTCTCCAAGATACTTCTCTGTCCTCAGCCGGAAGAGATACAGTTCAGAACCCAATCAACTTGATTCAACCAAGTGTTCCTTCAACGAGAGGGGCAGGATGGTCTATCATCTGATGACTGATCAGGATTTGGATCAATCTAGAAAAAAATATAAAATTTACAAAGCTATTTGATGAGGTCCTACAATGCAACAAATGACTATGATTTTGAATACTAGTCAAAAATGTAGTCAGAAAGAACATATACAGCTTGTTAGCGAAACTATATCCAATTATTCCCTTTTCATATCTGAAATGCTGTTGGGGAAGAAAGGGTGCTGGTGTTATTTATAAAGTACCTGATATTCAATTACTAGATCAACAATAAGATTTATAAGGATATGCCTGAATAGTCCCCTATTTCAGAAAAGTTAATGGTAAAGATTTTTACTCAGTACTTAGTAGTACTTAAGACTCAAATGCACAGTGGAGACCATCTTCATAGTAATAATCTGTTTAGAAAGTATCCCTTTTATCCTTCTACAAAAAAGCCAACTCATCTCTTCCATAGGCTTTGAGAAGAATAAAATTGTGTAAACAATGCTCTTGCTATTTATGTGAATAACTTATGGGTATAAAACCCCAGAGAGGGCCTAAAATATAGTGTGTATAGGGAAATGGCAATGCTGAACCCCAAACACTCAAAAGACTTCGCACTACCTTCTTTATCTCTGGAGTGATTTTCATATGCACATACATTAATGAGAGTTACTTCTCACGTACTAAGAGAAATGGATGCAGAAAGACAAATTGTTGGGTTTTATCTTTCTTTTACTGAAAGATCTTTTGGATAAGACCCATCCACTTGCATTTGAATGTGGATCAACCCAAATTGCCTCAGAAGCTTTAGGGTAAAACATATTTTTGAAAGAAAAAAGCCAAATAATTTTTAGTTAGTAAATCCTGAACCTATTTTAGAATTTTAAAAGTTTTAAGTTATCTTAATTATCTTTAGTTCATTTTAAAAGAAGGCAGAATTTCATGACAAATTGCTTAAAAGTTAATTATACTTAGGTTGCTATTCTTTTAAAATGCCTTCTTTGGACAGCAAGAAAGTGGCCTCAAAGTAAGCCAGGAATGACTGACTAAGCAAGACAGAAATGTCCAAATAAAAATGTAATAACAAAATCTGTAACAAGTGGCAGAACAAAAAATGTTTAGCATCTAATAGAAATTTTTATGAATTGGAAAATGAGATAGGAAAAATTATGTCTAATTAAGAATTTCCCCAAGAATAGTTTCTGAATATCCTATAATCAACGAATGAAGAGGATCTCATATTATCACATCCAAAGGAAAACTGCCTCTCCCAGTTACGGTGTTAAGAAGGAAAAAAAAAAAAAAGCCATTTGGAGAAGGATAAAATAATCTCCCCCACCCAATGTCTAATTTGGCAGTAATATTTCATTGTAAAAACAGCTGTATAAGCTACAGCAACCAAAAGAAAAAGCTGATTCCATTAATTTCAGATTTTGGTATCAAGACCAAATTCAAATCCCCTCAAAAATGTGTACTATGGGCTCAAAGTCACTCTGAAATACCCTGAAATTGCAGGATCCCTCCCCCCAACTCTTTATCTTTACATATGCTATTCTTCCTGCCTTTTGAGGACTACTCATTCTTTAAGATTCAGCTTAACAGTCACTTTTTCAAGAAACCCCATCTGATTCCCAAGGTCCAATAAACCATTCCTCAAATGAGCTGTGCATGCCCATCACACTGTTATGTAACATTTTGCTGTAGTTTGTTTTTCTTACTAGTCTGTGAACTTCCCCTAAGTAAGGGCCCTGCTTTAGTCACACTAAATGCTTAGCTGTCATCAATAGGAGATGAATGAAAATGGTCTTAACAATGTAAGAATACTGTTTAAGATGTTGCAAATATGCTATTTCCCCCTATGTCATAGAATATTAAAATATATAATTGGAAAAGAATCAAGAATAAAATAAATTCTAGCTATTTAAACAGTGCTTCTAAAATAAATGTTAGGTTTTTTTTTTGTTTTTTTGAGACTTGATCTCCCTCTGTTGCCTAGATTGGAGTACGGTGGCTTACTGCAGCCTTCAACTCTTGGCCTCAAGCAATCCTTCCACTGGGATCACAGGCATGAGCCACCGAAGTAGGCTAAATGCTAGTTCTTCATATGGATGCTTTAATATATAAAATTCTTCCTTCAAAAAATGTAAATAATTCAACATGAGGTGTTTGATCACTATCTTCATTCTCCAATAATAAGTGAACAGACCTACTTCTGTTTCAAACTTGGTAAATATTGACAACCATAATCTCAACTTTTAATCTGTTGTTCTAAATTATTTGTTTTTTATTATTATCATGATAATAGAGATCTAACTGTATTTTACAAAATAAGTCTGCAATGCTGTTTCCTAAGAGAGCCGGATCATTTCACACTCGAGGAGCTGGTGCTTACCTCTGAATAAAGAGGTGGAGGTAAGAACCGAAACTCTTGGATATATGCAAACAGTGGTCCTTGAAGCGCTCTCTCAAAGTCATCACAAGCACTCACTGGTGCAAGATTGTTCCGCCTTTGTTCCTCTGTTACCACTTCTGCATAGCTGGGTGGTGCTGAAGGAAAAAGATACACGCAATTCGAACAGCACGTTCTTATGCATGTCAAAATACACAGAATAGTAGGTATTAAAAAGGAATGTCAAAGTAAAATAATAATTATTTGGTGATTAAAACTAAGAAGATATACAATCAAAATTTAACATTAGAGACATATCTACTTTCTTTAGAGAAAGCTAAAAGTTTATCTACGGCCATAAAATATCAAAAACAAAATAATGTTCTTAATAATAATAAAGGATTAAGCTTAGATATGCATTATCAAATTACCTTCAGGTCTTTCAGGAAGGGATAAACCAAGCCAGTTCATATTCATGCTACACTGACTGCTTACACTTGAGGTTCTGCTACCAAATGGATGTAGAGGAATGGTACCAATGACGAGTGGCAAATTAAGAAATAAATCCATAGCTCCAGGAATATCAACATATACCTAAATATTAAAAAGAGATACTAAGTTTAGAATGTCAAGTATGATTTCCTTTTGAAAAACTAATACCCCAATTTAAATGTTATTTGAGGCCCCCATTTACTTTATTTTTTACTTATATACATGAAAACTTTCTTTTTTATGTTCAATACTGCATAGTGCATTTACATAAGGGGACATTACAGCTCAAACTATATAAATATTTATGTGTATTTGTATATTTCATTATATATGGAATATAAAAATCAAATCCTGAATGTAAGACAAAATGATATCCTCAAAACTTTAAGACTTTACAAAAAACTCTTAAATCTATACATACCATTAGTGAATATTCCACACGGATTATACTACAGTCGAGGATAGAGGGAGAAACTGGTGGAATTTTCAGCAACTTGCCATTCCACGTCTCTGTCTTTCCAGATGATAAGGATTCCCCACGCAAATTAGCCACAAGCTGTTTTACTTCCTTCATTTTCCCTTTGGCATAGAAGGCCTGTGTTTGGTAAATGGCTGCCTTTGGCACCACCATTCGGGAAGAGCAGTTCTCAATCTCAGCAAATATCTGAATTGATTCACCTAGAGAGGGGGAAAAATATGTAGATACATATATCTACTGTTGAAAACAACAACAAAACAAACTGTAGATTCTTAAAGCTAAAGTTAGAAAGTTCAACTAACTACATGGATAAAAAGCTGTCTTAGGAGCAGCAAGTAACTTAAGTGTCACAAAAATGAACTATTCATTTATAGTAGCTATTTAAAAAAGGAGACTACATTCCAGTTTGTGATAAGAAACTGGATAAGCACCATTTATATTGTTTTTTACCAAAGACTACTATACTAGGTTTACATTTAGCAGCAATATTATAAATTTATACATAAAATCTAATTGAAGAAAATTTATATTTAGTGGGAATCCACCTCATACATACCTGGGGTATAGCCCTTCCTTTCAATTTTGGCACTTAAGGATATTGGGCCTGAGGTACAGAACCAGCAACAGAGTGTCTTTTCTTTTGTGCCTGCTTGGGGTGACTGTAAAAACAAAATTTAGAGAAAAAGATCAATGTATGAGAATTGGTATAATACCAAAATATTTCCAAATACAATCCTAAATTCTAGGAGAATTTAAAATAAAAGTAGTGCTATGTTTTTTTCTGTACTCAAATATACTTTTTTTTAAAAAAAAAACTAACCAATGGTTTCTGAATTATACCATTACTTTTGTCTTTATATGAATTTCCATTCAGTTAAAGAAAAAAGGGTAAAGGGCTTAATACCCGAAAACACAGTTTCTTGGCCCACACTATTTACAAATACAGTAATTCAAAACAAACCAAACAAACAAAAAAACCCTTTCCACATTACATTTTAACTGCCTTAAAAAAGGGCAGCACAGAAAGCAACTTGGTTATATAATCCCAAATGTTAACATCTTTGAGAACGTATAAATCAGTATACAAAAAAGGAAAACTGCTCATTTTAAAGGTTAATTCTTATTTGCTTTAAAGATGTTATCATTTGTTTAAAACAAAGTTTTGAAGTCAAATTTGAATTACTCTTATCAAAAAAAGAAATTAAAAGATTCCTTTAAAAAAGGAATTAAGTTTTTTCATGACACTAGTGATTCCCCATTATTTGACAACTATCCCTATATTGGAATAATGAAATGTGATATGAATCTTAGATTATGATATTTTCAAGTTAAGTGATGTTGTCTTCTAATAAATGATACTACTGTTCCTCTTCCACTCAAATCATTCAGGGATCAGATCTATTTTTTGGTTATTGCTGTCATATTCTGAGTAAGAGATACTTCATACCACATACTGGTCTTTTAATTTACTTAAAGTCATAATAATATCAAAAGTATGAGGATATTCTTCATTAATTTGTGTGCTCTTGACTGTATTTATTTACTATTTTAGAATTATGAAGATTGCATAATTTAGGTGATTACTCTTTAGTATTTATATGCCAAAAACAAAGAATGAAGAATTCAGTCAATTCTTACCAGTAATGAAGGAGTGTTGATATCTATATGCTCAAAGACTGTAAATTCCTTCTTTAATTTTACTGGTAGAAGCCAAGGCCTGTGCAATTCGGCTTTCACCCAATAGCGCACACTGCCATGTCGGCCTTCGAATGAGGTAGCAAGTGGTCTGTGCAGAATATAAAGGTCAATATATTAATCTTAAACCTCTTTCTAAGAATTATACAGTAGGTCAGAATAAGTTTTGATATATTTTGCTCTTTATGTACCAGTGAAGTATCAAATATATAATTTAAAAAATTTCCAAAGGGATAAGTCAATGGGGAAAAAAACCTTCTTTTCCAAATAACGACAATAGTTAAATATCATAAAAATTTTGCTTTAAGAAGCCAGAAGAATACAATCCCTTTAAACTAAGAAGAGGCTATTTTTAATGCTCGTGGCAAAATTATGAAAGTTTAATGAACAATTTTTGAAAATGTCAAGAATTTAATTTAAAAACAAAGTTAAGAATGATTTAACTATTTCTATTGAGAAATTCTAGACACTGGTTAAACATTCAGACTAAATTCCCTACAGTGCTCCACTTCTCATTAGTTAGGAATTATTATCTCTTTTTATAGCAACTAATTAAGGTCTAGAAAAAGCCTAGAATAGTCATTATAGTTTCAAAATTTCATATTTCATAAAGTCTACTGAACCTCTGGAAAACTATTTTTACATTTTCCAGTTTACTCATGGTCTAATTCTTTTTTTGGGTTATGTTTTCTAACTTTACAGGATTAAAGAGAAAAAGAAATATTCTTCTTGATCTATGTCAAGAGAATCAGAACTATTTTTGAAGTCTTGTCAGATTTTACTTGTTTAAACTCAGTAAGTTTAGTCTTTTTCATAATTTTATTAGAAAAATACTCATTGTTCAGTTTGTATAGAGTGTCAGCTTAGAAAAGTATGAGAAGCACTTTTTTTAATAAATATTTTTTTGCATTTTAGACTCCCACATTAACTTGTTTAGCACAGATAAATAAAATCTTAAGTTTTATACTAGCCTTCTACAGTTTACCTTAAATGACTTTTGCTTATAGATAGAACTTTAAAAAAATATTAAATAATCTCTGAAAATATTCAGGCCCAATATTAGCCTTATTCTATCCACAGATTTTATTATTTTTCTTAGAAAGTACTAGGGCATTATATTCAAAATAAAGTTCTCAATTGATGTGGTTGATAAAATATTCTGAAAAATACTATTTATGACCTCTCTGTACATATAACATCTCAAGTACTACAATTAACAAAACAAATACAGAATTGTGTACATTTGGCACTTGATAAATTCTTATGTAACCTAAGTTCATCCTCCAGACCAATCAGCAAAAGTGTCATTTTGCAAGTTTTAATACCTGTTAAAAAGCATTATTTTTAAAATAAAGTTTGTATAATCTCTCCCAACAATCTGTTATCAGCTTAAGAATATACCATTTTCTTTCTTCCTTTTATATTAGATTCCAAACTTTATACTAAGGTATCCTGATAGACTTTTCTTTTAAGTCCAGGTAATTAATATCTCTTGTGTGACCTTCTCAATAGCTCTTTGCACAGAAGCTATGAAATTCATATCAGAAGAAGAATACCATTTCTAAAGTTAGGATATTCCTAATTATTTTTACTTTCTAAACTTACTGCTATCGGTTAGTATTAGCAGAAAAAGCAGAACACTGAATTTTTATAAACTGAACTAAAACTACTGAGACTATTGATAAGTTCTATCTTTTCTGATAATAATTGATAAGAAACTAAGTATAAAGTGCTTACTCTTTGACTAGCACTCTCCAATTCACTCATGTTAAATGAAACACTATTTGTATTATAAAAACTCGATCAACTTCAGGACAGAATACTACAAATTGAGCTTGTTTTCTATAATTTTGCCACAATAGATCAAAAAATAGCTTCTTACGTTTAATATGTTGTTTTCCTCTAGCAAGTTTCAGTAATGAAAGGGTTTTTTTTAAAAAAAAAAAACTAAAAAATATTTAAATTTAGAATGTTTAATTTTTAAAAGAATGCTTTGATATAGGTACCTATGAAAAATGTCTATTAGTTGTAATACTTACGTCTGTGGAAGCTCGAAGCTGAATGCATATTCATGCCTTCCTGAATGAATAGTGTTGAAGCCTTCTTCGGAATTATCATCATCTAAAACAAACAGAAAAAGAAAACAAAAAACTTGTTATTAAACATTTACATACTCCTCATGGTGGCATAACTTTAAAGATGTTTGTATAATAATTTAAGGCCACACGCTTTGGAGTCTAAGAGACCTGAGTTATAATTTTAACTTCATCATTTCCTCTTCATAAAATAAAAATCCAGAGTCCTATGCTGCCTTATCTGTAAATGGGGATAATGAATACTTTTAAACCACAGGCTTTTTTTTTCTTTAATGGCAAATGACCCAAACTGTAAAGCATCTGTGTCTAACATAGTATATACTCAACAAGAGGTTCAAGACTTTAAGACTTATAACATGAAAACTGTTCATGTAAACTTTTTAAAAGATGTCAGTTTTGGGGGGAATACTGAAAATGTGAACGGAATAGACATGTAACAATTCCAAAACCACTAGGAAACTTCCTGTCAAATAGATGGAGTTAAAAAAAAAAGCAACATTGATTTTAATGTCAGGTTCATAGCTAAAAAAAATCCTCATGGACTTAAAATCATCACAACCCTTACTTGGTCCTAGCAACAACTAAAATCTGCATGTACACAAAGTATACCTAAGGTAATTACAAAGAACTGGACTTGAAAGGTGGCTGCTTACAGGGTAACAATATTGTCTCCACATCCTTGAAAAAACGAAGTCTAATTAGGTAGTTTCCAGTTGCTAGAAAAAACGGATAACCTTTCACTGAATAACCAATTTCTTTCGGTCAAATGCATTACTTTTGTAAGTGGCTTGAAAATAAAAATATTATCGAAAATGTGGGAGGGTTTCTAGAGTATTAAAATGGTTAATTTAGCGTTCTGACTAGATAATATAACTACACAAATGTCTTACTCGGTTTTCTCGGTGTAGAAACCTTCAGTTAGCCACCAGAGTAAGAAAAACCGGCATTACCATTTAACTTTCCCTCACCAAAGTATTGACTATATCCCCAAAACGTGATGCTTCCCTTACAGCAAGCGAGATTTTTAAAAAGCATCTACATGTCCATACTTTTATTTTTAAAAACGGTGACTCGCTTATGTCTAAACACTGCTTTCCTCGTCGCTTGTGCAAACCCCCTGAGCGGATGTCAGCACCTAAAACTGTTCGCTGGTGAGTTGGGGGCCATTTAAATTCGCTCCTCTCCGAGGCGCCCAAAGTTTGCCTTCCTCTCCCTTTCTTCCCTTCTCGCTCCCTTTTTGTGCCAGCTCAGCAGTCTCACTGAGGAGAGCGGCTGCGGCGGCCGCGCCGTGGTAAACAAGTGCCGGGCTGTCAATCAAGAACTAGACCGGAGCAGGAGAGGACCGGCCTAAACCGGCGCGAGCAGATCCCAGCCGGCCCGCCCGCGCGCCGCCGCCGCCGCCGCTCGCGCGCCCCGCTATACATACGGCATACGTCGCGCGGCGCTCGCGCTCGCGCCCGCGCAGCCTAGCCTGCTGCACAGGGGGCGGGGCCGCTGCGCCGCCGCGCTTCCGCTATACACGCCCCAGCCGGTGACCGGTTCGATCTGGCTCGGGCCACCCAGACACCTTTACAGTCGCGGCGAGGGAAACTGGGGCAAAGAAAGCGGGTGGGGTGGGGACGTAGGCTCCAGGAAACAATGGGGGAGGGAGCAGGGGATACTCGCCGAGGCCCCCACGCAGATCTCGACATTGGAGTCACTTTTGCTTCTCCTCCGGGCTAGTGTTTGCTATCTCTCCCCTCAGGTCAAATCAAGGTAGCCAGTTTGGCGACTGGACAGGTAGGGAAACAAGCTTTGTTTCAGTTAAGTGGAAAACAAGCGTTTGCAGGAGGCCCCGGATACCTTCCACCCGGAAAACTGGAAAATGAGGTCCTGCTGACCCTCCCCACCCAAGTTCCCTCTCTATCGGGTTTTAGCTAAAGTTGCGCCCATTCGGCACCTGTAAGGCCGGCAGGACCTTCTGCCCTCTACTCAGTTAAAACCTTATGTCGTTTCTTTTGGTGGCCCCTAGCAGGCCTAAGTGAGGGGTGACAGAACGTGGTGTGACATGGGCCCCCGACGCCTGTGGAAGCTCGGGAACAGGCGCGAGTAGGGGCGGGGGCGGCCGCTCTGGAGGGACCTTTACCGGCGCACGCCGGTTCCTAAGCCTCGCCCCAGCCGGCGCGAGCCCACTCTCCCCACCCGCCCATGCCCAATCCAATCAGCGCCTGCCATCGCCTTAGCAACAGGCTAACAAACCCGGCTCCGCCTATCGCCGGCCGCCCGGGGCGGGGTCTCGGTTACCAGGCTAGTTTGAGAGCTCTCAGTTTTAAGTCATTGAAACTATTCCAGGCTAAGAGACTGTCCACGCGTTTCAGGGTCTGGGGGGCATCTCGTGGGGTGTGGGGCACTTAGTTTTCTCTACCATGAAATCGTAGTGCAACTAATGAAATTATGTTTGTCCCTACAACTCATTGTTCCACTTTTCCTCCATTGCAAGTCTCAACTCCTTAAAGAAAAACCTTTTGTTTCTTCTCACCCATTTTATAAAAGGTTGCAATGTCCAGAAAGGTACAAAGTCATGTGTCTGCTTTTCAACAAATACCAGGACTGTCATTAGGTATTTGCATTTTCTATCAGTGTTAACGCTTGGAGAGGTTAATGAGAAATTATCTCAGGATGCAAGTACCTATGTGTAACTGTGAAAACCCTACTAAAATACCCTACTAAAGAACTGATTTCACCTTAATATTTTCAAAAATAATGCATTAATACTGTACATCCAAAAGCATCCATTTCTCATTTGCCTTAGTTCAATTAGCACTTCCCCAGGATGTATATTTTTAATATAAAAAAGAAGGTAAAATTATGCCTCTATTCTTTCTGAAAAATCGCCAACATCTGAACTAAATACTGCATTAAAAAGGAGAAGCACAAAAATTACATAACCAGTTTTAACATTATATTCTTCTTGGGCTAGGAATTAAGTCATCGCCACCACCTGACGCGTGTAACCAATCTGCTGAGAGCAGAACAAGCGCCCCTCCTCACCATCCCCCAGAACTGGTCCGAAACAGGATTGAACCGCTTCTAACAAAGGGTGGAAACTTAGAAAAACAAGCTTAGAGACTCCTATATTTTCACAATGTAACCATTTAAACAATAGATTGGAAATCTCAGGACCCCTTCTCCCTTTGACGACCCTTTACCTCTCTCTTCTAACCAAAAATCAAATCCAGTGTGCCGTATACTTTTCAATTCCATTTGACTGGCATGGGTTTCATTGAATGCACGTTCCAAAGTTAGACATGATGCTCGGAAAAGAAAATTACTGACCCTAAATGGCTTCTAAAACTGACTTGATACCTACCATAATGATAGATACTGTCCTTTAAAATAAAGAATGCCTGATGTAAATTTCTAAAGGAATTGGGAAGAATAGGGAAAAAACACGTGGGGTGGTGATACCATATGTCAAAATAAGCCACGGAAACCCTTTATCAAAGAACAATGATCAGTTCTTTAAAAGTCTTTTGCGTTTCAGTATTAAAAATGAAATACATCCATTTAGCCTCTTAATGTTATTTCATTTCTTCATTGAAGCTCAGTTTTTAGATCTAAGGTTGCAAAGTAAAAGGAAAATAATACGAGATTGCAGCTTGTAGCAATACATTTGAAAATATATTTGTAAAATTATTGAATTGGATTTCAGCAGAATTTACAAGTAAGGTGCAAATGGATTACAAGTGCGTGAGCCACAGACCAAGCTGGGTATAGAGGTAGTTGACTAAGTGCAGTTTGCAGACACTTTGCAGATGCCTGCATGCATTACGGTTTAACACACGACGAACGTCAAGGAGAATCCAAATCTTCTAACTTTGCTAACCTTTATCATCTGCTGCATTATGCTAGGAGTACAATTGCGTTAATTCAGAAAACTGAAAAGGTACTTTTCCAAAAAAAACCGAGTCTAATGACTTCTGAATAATATAAAAACTTACCTCTTTCGTGCCCAATTAAGATGTCTTTATGGTTGAAATATTCTACTTCTTCAGTGTAATTCTGTGTATAGGCAGTATTGGAGCCGGCGTTTCGAGATTCAGTCCAGCGTACTTTCGCATGTCCTCTTGCATGAATTTTAAGAGATTTTACTCTGATTTCCCCAGTAACTTCTAAATTCACCCTTCCTGAGACGGTATCCCCACTAGAATACACAGGGACATTGCTGTCATTAAGACAGTCAAAGCTTATTGTCAAACTCTTCACCTTTCCCAGCACCATGTTTATAACAAAATCTATAAAAATATAATGTAAGACAAAAAAGTCAAGATCGCATATAAAATGTGATCTTCACTGAACACTGATCGATGTCTTTGCCGTGCAAAATGCTTGCAGGCAGGATCAGTGTTCTCTACAAATAGTTCATTGAGATTTCTTAAGAAGTCAGGGCAGCAGAGGCAGCTGCTCCGCGCTCCTGCTCGTCTCAGTGGTCTCCTTACAAAGACGGGCGGCTGGAGGCTGCCAGCTCACTTTAAGAGCAGCTTTGTGAAAAACAACCCCAGTGCGCACGCGCACGCCGCGGCTGCTGTCCGCCCTCCCTGCGCGCCCCCTCCCGCGCCCGGCTCGCTCCCTCGCTCGCTCGCCCGCGGGTACAGTAGGTGTAGAGCCAGGGGAAGAAGACTCCGGCGCTGCCGGGAGGCTGAACCTGACTTCTCTTCATTGTGGGCTCCCATTGGTAGGCAGGCTACCGTAAACCCTCGACGAGCTATCTGGAGCCCCTTACCGAGCACACTCTAATAGAAAGATAAGGGCAGAGGGGGGCCGCGAGGGGACAAGGGCTGGGTGGGGAGCTGTTTGGAAAGCCAAGTAAGGGTAAACTGCTGAGTGACCGGCCGAAGCGTGCGTTACTAGCACTGCTGGGTTTTGCCAACTGTCTGGATGGGAGGAGGAAAAAGTGTGAAGGGAGATGGGGGAAGGGGAGAAACCGGTTGGGCAAGCGGCTGGTTGCTGAGCATAATCTAACGAATTTCAAAAGAAAACGCAATAAAAACCGGACAAGAAATATTGCTAATAGACAAGAGCTTGCTTGGCGTGGAGACATATATATATAATTTTTTTTTAAACCGGTACTTTGTAGGCACGATGGAAATGAACTCAATCGAGGTCAAAGGAACCTTAAAAGAGATACTCTAAAGAGTGAGGAGAAGCAAGTATCATTTAATCGGTAGGCTTTGCTTTCTCCTCCATGTCTTAATTAGATAGCACCGAAAACCTACCAAGTTGTTTCCATGATGACACGGGTGTGTATGTGTCTGGGGGGAGGCTTGACCACTTCCTCGAAGGATGATAAAGTCCTTTTTTAAGACACCACCTACGGCTAGATTTGCAGGGTATGACACGGTTACAACTCCTGTGTCCGGAGAAGTCAGAATAAAGTTCGGCCTAAAAAAGTACCATCTTATAAAGGGCAGTATGACATGGTGGTTTAGCTGACATATTGTTTACAACAGGGTCGAGTATCTTTGTTAGAAATTAGTGAAGCGCATAAGATGGTTTTGTAAAAAGCATGATTTGGTATATAAAAAGGGTTTAATTCTGTGAAGCTTTAATTTTAATTTTTGGCTGAGAGCCTTGGACCATTCAACGCAGTAGTTCTTATGACATATCTTAAAGATAGGTACATTTCTTTTTTTATTGTGACTGTTTTGGTAAAAAAATAGCAGTGCTTTCGTCATATACACTGGGATTCAGAGCACTATAGCATAAACTCATCTAGATTATTGGCAATTAACACAACTGCTTATAAGAGAAATACAGAAAGAAAAAAATAGGAATCTGGAGCTATATATGCATGAACAAAAATACCTCAGAAGATTTTTGGCTGCCCATGTCTAAACACTTTAGGTTCTTTTGCATAGTGTATTTGGATAGATTGAGCCTGTGAGTCATAAGAAACTAAACTCATTGATCTTGCTGTTATCTTTATTTTGGAAGAAACTAAATTTTATTTAGTTGGATTTTGGTTGATAAGGCAATATCTTGGACTCAACAGCAGTACATAGAGGGTGTGAATATATCTGCAAACTATTTGGACAATTAATGGGCAGGCCATTTACCTCAGAGTTTAGATTGTTATGCTTAAAATTATGAATTTGTGTATTTGAGTGGGAAAAATAATCTTTTTTTTTCCTCCCTCTTGGTTGACACCTGGTGGAAATTTTAGGTAAAGTACCTGAGCCCTTGTACTGGCGTTGATAACAGATACTACTTGTGTTTTTTCTCCACCTAGTGGTAAAAGTGGTGAATTTGCTAGAATGTCAAACTTCCTCAGCATAAGGTCAATGATATTTATTAATCATTTAAAAAACATTGAGCAAGGAACAGATTTAAAAGTGCACTACACAATGAATACATAAATTCATTACAAATTTATGTTTAAAATTATTAAGGGCTATTTTACAACAGCTGAAGTTTTGGGAATTTTTAGTAAAATTTCTCCAATTAGAATATAAATTGTTTCTGAAAAAAAAAGAATTAGCTATTTAAATACATCAGAATTGCATTTAATAAAAAAGAATCCTAAGAAATCTATTTGTGATTTGGAAAATTGTTTTAAGACAATAAATGTTTTATTTCTGTCATTGCACTGTACACTATTGCTTATGTTTAAAGCTTTAGGATCTTTCAATTGTCTTTATTATTTATTGTGCTATTTTTCTTTATTTTCTTTTTGCTGTGTATTCCTAAACACTCTTTTAACTGGAAAGTTTCCAAGAAATTCTTATCTGCTGTTATTTTTATTTTAGATTTTATTCACTTGCCCTTGTTATTCCCTTCTCTTTAGATTTGATTACATGACTATTTCTCAAGTATCTAAACTTGAGTTTATTTGCTTCATTTTGTTTTCCTCCTATTGTTTTATTCAAACAATGAAAACACCAGAAATAACCGACACCTCTGAATCTCTCTTTATCTTTTCATTTCTTAAAAAAAAACAAAACATAAAACAAAAAAACGCTTGTACTAAATTTTGAATGTTTTCTCTCATAACTTTCATAACCTCCCCTTTTCCAGATTTCCTGTCTAAATATCTACCATTTAGACAGTTTGAAATGCTGTACAGTAGCCATTATCTTGGGCTTCTTGGCTTGCTTCACTGGGCCCTTATTGTAGTTTGCATTAAATTTAGACTATTCATCTTTACCACCAAGGCTCTTTCCTACTGCACCCCAGCCTACGTCTCATATGCCATCTCCTCCTACTCATCCACTAACTCTCTATACTCCTGTCAAGTACATCTTCCATCCCCTTTGTTAGCTTGTCTCAGTGTTGCCAATGTGCAGTTACACGCTGCTTTCTGTGCCCAGAACAACATCCCACTACTATGTTATCTCCTTTCCCTTCTTCTAACCCCTGCATTGGATCAGCTGGCACAACTGAATAAAATTCCCACTAGACAGAATGACTAGCTCCCCTTCCCCCTTTCATACCTTCTTCGGAGCTTAAGTAGGAATCTCTGTTTATGGTATTTGTTTCTCGGGTTTTGAATCAAATGGCTGTTCTACCTTAATGTATAAAAGTTTGAACTCAGTCTCAAGAACTCTGCCACAAACTGACAAATGATAATTGCTATCAACATATATAATATTGAGGAGATATGTCAAAATCACCGCCAAGTCTGGAGTTTTTTTACATATTAATTAAAAATGCTCAATATTATTACATAAAAAAAGCAAGCCAGCTCAACTGAAAGTTTTGGTGTTTGGTTGTTGGAAAAACCATACCAGTAGTGAGAATTTGTTTCATAAAGAAAAATATTAATTCCATGCTTAGGCCAGGCACGGTGCTGAGGTGGGAGGATTGCTTGAGGCCAGGAGTTCAAGACCAGCTTGGACAACATAGTGAGACCCTGTCTCCAAAAAAATTAAAAAATTAGCCAGGGTCTCCCAGTTACTCCGGAAGCTGAGGCAGGGGGATTAATTGAGCCCAGATGTCTGAGGTTGCAGTGAGCTATGATGCTGCTACTGCCCTCTAGCCTGGCTGAGAGATTAAGACTCTGTCTCAAACAAACAAAAAAGAAATCCACAATTTATCTTAATTTTAACTAGCCCCTGCTAGGCTTGAATGATGTATGACGAAGGGGGATTTTGGATTTTTTTTTTAAAGTCTTAATTCTGTATTTCAAAATTTTATAACTTAAACTTAACCCTTTAACATCCTCAAAATGCAGCAAATTTGACTTTAGTGTGGTATGGAGACTAGAGGGAAGATGTGCTATATTGTTAGCAAAATGAGTAAGGTTTTTTTTATATATTTGAGAGTTAATTGCATGTTATGTTTGTTATGTTCTTCATACTAAACAGATTTTTAAATATGTTATGGATTTTGTGATAAAATTCAGTATCAAATTTGGTTTCTGTTCTCCCTCATTAAGGAAGAGTGTAATTTGTGTTATATGAACACCATTTAATCTTTTTTTTTGATTTCTTGATTAGAAGAAAATCATCCATAATTTTACTATCCATCCAGAAACACCACTGTTAACATTTTGGTATATTTCCATCTAGATGTACAACTGAAAAAAGAAAAGTGTTGTCAATGAAGCTATGACAATGCATATTATCGTGTAGAAGATGAGTTGGTAAAATTTATTCTAGGCTCATATAGCACCTAGTCTACAAGAAGAATTAGGAAAGCTGACTTTCTTTTTTGAACTATCTTATGAATTTTGACCAGGCACAACTTTATATAATGAGGATAAAAAATTTTTTATTATAATAAAAGATTTTCTTGATGGATATTGCATTTTAGTGACAAAGTACAATCGAAAGGAACCAGTTCCTTGTTTTTTAATATCAAATTCATATATGGCTAACTGGAATTTCATATTCTATGTCTTACTTGGTTAATGTTGCTCTTCCAGTCATCTACATTTTCTCTATTGATGAAGGGGATCACTATTATAAATGATTAAAAAAACCCAAACTTGTTATTTAGTGCCACTGCCTTCTCAGCACTGTTTAATGGAAGCATTTTCCAAGAGTCTGCCACCTAAGACTACGTACTGTTGTTAATCATTATCTTTGTGTTATCATAATTTAAAAGTTATAAGAGAATTATTGCCTCTCATCCACCCTTAGTCAACTCAGTTTTAATATTACTATCTTTTCTGTCACTGGGGAGTTTTACTTGAAGAAGTAGCTATGATAAAGGAAGTGTATGCCAGGGAAAAGCTGTGAGGAGAAGGGGAAGTTTAAGTTTAAAGGTTGGGCATTGGCTGAGGACTAACTGCCTTCCAAATTCTAAGTGTTTCAAATGACCTTTTGTTTCAGGGTCAGGAGACAGGTTAGGTGATAGCTAAATCTTAAAATCACACATTTAATCTATGATCTTGTGATTTCCCATGGATAATCAACAATTGGTTTTATATGTATTGTTTTTGTAACATAAACATCTTTTTGGTTCTTGTATAAAATACTTAAATCAATACATTTTAGTGGAAACATGAGGCAACTGAAATTTCCTGCTCAAAATTGACAGAACATTTTGTAGTCAGGCATGAATTTCAAATTATTTTGCTATAGAGAATCTGACAGAAAGGAATGTAATGCTTTATTATTTTGGACTTTGAAACATGTATGAAGGGTTTTATGGTCATGGGGATACATATGCTCTTGTAAAGATGCACATAACAAAGTATCCAAAGTGAGGAACAGAATTAAATCATGAATAATTTACAGACAAAAATAATGTATTCAGTCCTGGTCTTTAGAAGTGGGAGCAATGCTTTGATAAAGCCAAGATTTTTTTGTAAGGTGTGGTTAAAAACAAAATTTGAAAGCTAGAGTAGATCTCATTTTACCTAATACTTCTAATGCCTAAATCATATCTTTTACACTTAGAAATAAGGGACACTTTATTTCTGCCAGTGGGCTACTTGAATAAGGAGAAGTCTTTTAGCTTTAATTTTATTTTTCGTTTCGTATTATTTTGGTCTGTTTTGGTAAAACTTGGTAGAAGCCCTCAGAAAGGTGAACAGGTAAGAAAATGAGCTGAGCTCTTCTTTTGGGTCTTCCTGAAAATGAATGAAGAAAGAGAGAATAACCTTTAAGAAAGAGTCACTTCACAGACAAGTGGCCAATGGGAGACTGTTATAGGGCAAAGACTGATGGCAAACTACATTCATGATCCTTAAAAGAATAATATAGGCAAGAATGGACAGAAGGCCAGACTGTTTTTCTGTTCCTAGCACTATCCTTTCTCATCTTCACAAACCTCTATGATTTTGTGTTTTAATCACATTGCTTTTTTCTGAGCCTGTCTCTGCAGTGATTCTTGATTTTATTTTGTAAATGTTTTTCTTGTCATGTGTTCATTTTCATTTATTAAAAATTTGCTGTTCACCCCACATGAAATGAAATGTTGGCCAGTGGCTAGGAGACAGTGGTGGCCAATAAGTGGGAACGCTGGTTAAGTGAGCTGCATAAAAACCACCAAAACATCATTAAGGAAGACCCATCAGGGGAGTAGTATGAGAGTAAAGAGATATGTCCCTTGGTGGATGTAGGGACAGAAAAGGATGAGAAGAAATTTGCGGTAGACAGTCTAGAGGCTCCTCATGTGGTTAGACTCATGTCAAAGAGTGTACATGAGGTAGGCATGTCTTGTAATAACAGGAAGTCAAGAAAACTTTTCAGGGGATTGGAAAGCCTGGCTGATAACAGAAGATGGTAGGAGAAGAAGGGGAGGTGAAGGGGGGTAGAATGAAAAAGTTTTTTTTCCTTTATAGACATATAGGACATGGATACATTGGCCAAGAAGTCCAAAAACCATGAGGTTGTATGCTGACTGGGGTGTGGGTGTAAGAGAGAGAGAAAGACATCATCATCATTATAACAACCACAATAATAGCATATTTTATGGCAGGCACTGTGTTTTTACCCATTATCTTATTTGATCTTTTTTTTATATTTATTTTTTTAATTTTATTTTTATTTTTTATTTTTTTATTTCAGCATATTATAGGGGTACAAATATTACGG
>VBSM01002608.1:33407638-33441709 GCA_008086735.1 Cheirogaleus medius
GAATAAGGATTCTTTTCCCCAGTGTATGTTTTTGTCTGCTTTGTCGAAGATTACCCCATTCTATGAGGTAAATACTATTATGTCCATTTTATAGACAAAGACACAGGCTTAAAAAGATTAAATTGTCCAAACTCAAATAGCTAGTAAATGGTGGTGCTAGGATTTGAACTTGTGTTCTTGGTGCTAGGATTTGAACTTGTGTTCTTGATCCTTAGACTATGCTGCAAACAAGTACAGTAGGATTATTTATCAATAAGATGTTACCTCCTCCACAAGGCTTCTGTAACCATCCTTTCCTCTCTTAGTTTGGATTATGTGTTTCTGTTCTTTGTGCACAGCACCTTTTCAAACCCCATTCCTTAACAATTTCATGTGTGGTTTGTACATTTATTATCTCTTCCATATTCCAAGCCTCTCAAGGGCACTTTCCGTGTCTTATCTGGTGCCCAAGTGTTAATCATTTTTATATCTCCACTACTTAGCATAGTGCCTGGCACATAATACACACTCAATGAATGTTTATTGCTATGCGATAGATTGATAATGGAATGTTATCTTTAAGCAATTTTTCATTGTAAGATTGTAGAATCTTATGGGAAGTTTTTCCAAATAATCACATGAAACCACATGAGACTGATGAATTAAAAATAAGTCTTACAGCTGGGTGTTGTGGCTTATACCTGTAGTCCCACCTACTCAGGAGGCTAAGGCAGGAGGATCACTTGAGCCCAGGAGTTTGAGGTTGCAGTGAGCTATGATTATGCCACTGTACTCTAGCCCCAGTGACATAGCGAGACCCTGCCTCCAAAAAGAAAAAAAAAAAAAGACTTAAGTTCAAGCCAGCATTTTTATAAATGTATGCTGATTGCCACAGGGTCACTGTCATGATGTTGTATCCAATTCCTGTTAAAGTACATAAGGATCACTGGCCTTTGCTAAAGGAAAGTTTTATGGTTAAAAAGCAATGTTAAAACTACATATATTCTCTTTTAGTGTTTTTGTGCTTGTATTAAACTTGGTATATTATTTAAAACTGATGAATAAGGAGTCTTTCAGCCTGCTGTTAATTGGATCCTATGAAAAATGCAATTGTGTGCCATGACAAAGAGCAAAATACCTGTGGGGAAGCTAACCAAAACTTGTAATATTGTTTATCTGTATTTTTAACATAGTTAGTATATAGCTGGCATTTCAAGTATTCTGAACAGATTTGCAAGTAGATATAGAAAGGTTTATTTCAAAAGTCTTGATTATATGATATTTTATTTGTTGTATATATTGAGATTATGTATATGTAACGTCCTCTTAGAAATTAAAATCTTTAAAAACATTTCTGTGTAGAGGCTCTTCTTTATTCATAGGTTTGGTAAATTCAATGATTGGGTATGCAAAACCCTGGTCACTAAAATATATATATTATTTAAAAATGATTTTACATATATTAAAATTTTTTTTTGTTCTTTTTTTGAGATAGGGTCTTGCTCTGTCACCCTGGCTAGAGTGCAGTGGTGTCATCATAGCTCCCTGCAACCTCAAACTCCTGGACTAAAGCCATTCTCCTGCCTCAGCCTCCTGAGTAGGTGGGACTACAGGCACACACCACCATACCTGGCTAATTTTTCTAGGTTTTGCAGAGATGGGGTCTTGCTCTTGCTCAGGCTGGTCTCAAATTCCTGACCTCAAGCGATCCTCCTGCCTTGATCTCCAGAGTGCTAGGATTACAGGTGTGAGCCACCGTGCCCAGCCTATTTTTTAATTTTTAAAATTATTTTTAAAAATAATGAAATAGGGAGCATTCCTCAAGGCAACTTGGAAGTGTCCCGGGATGTAGTCCTCAACCACGGCCCAAATAAACTCTGTATTAATTTTGCCTCCGTTTCTTCCTTTTAGGTCAACACTACCATGAAGAAAGTTTTAAGAAATAGGTTTAAATTGTAGTATGGGCTGGGCAGTGTTGCTCACACCTATAATACCAGCTCTTTGGGAAACGGAGGCTGAAGGATCACTTGAGGCCAGGAGTTTGAGACCAGCCTGGGCAACATAGCCTGACCCCATCTCTACAAAAATATGTAAAAATAAGCCAGGTGTGATGGTGTGTGCCTGTATTCCTAGGTGCTTGTGAGGCTGAGGCTGGAGGCTCGCTTGAGCCCAGGAGTTCAAAGTTACAGGGAGCTATGATCAGGCCACTGTACTCTAGCCTGGGTGACAGAGCAAGACTCTCTTGAAAAGAAAAAAAATATTATATGTACCCACACATGCTCACATATATGTACATAAAATATTTGTATTTGCTATTATTAAAATATACTAAATTGTACATGATATTCAAAATTAATTAATTAATTTAAAATTTTAAAATGAGCTGGGCATGGTGGTATGTGCCTACAATCCCAGCTACTTGCAAGGCTGAGGCAGGAGCTGAGGAGTTCCAGACCAGCCCCCATCTCAGAAAACAAAAAGAAATAATTGGGTAGAATCTCCAGATCTTGGTGTGTGATTGTATATGGGCACTGAGGGAGACATGGTACTTGGGTGCATATTGTAGTAGAGGGAAGGAGAATCAAGGATGACACTGGATTTCTGGCTTAGGCAACTTGATGAATGATGGAGTTCCTCACTGAGATGAGGAACATGGAAGGAGTAAAGAAGATGATGAATTTCAGTTTTGTTCATTTTTCATTTTTTAATTTTAAAAATTTTGAAATAATAAAAAAATACACAGAAAATTTGCAGGCATAGTACATAGACTTTTTTCCTGGACTGTCTGAAAATAATTTGCCAGTATGATGCCCACCATCCCCAAGTACTTTACTGTGTATTTCCTACAAATTAGAACATTTACCTTCATAGCCATACTACAACCAGGAAAATGAAATCATTGACATTAGACATTACTACCATCTGATACTCAAATCCCAGTCGAGTTTTGTCAGTTGTCTCAATACTCTTCTTTAGAACAAAAGGATCCAGTTCAGAATCACCTGTTGCATATAGTTTTCATGCCTTTTAAATCTTTTGTTGGGATAAGGTCTTTCCTGGACTTTAATGACTTTGATGCTTTCAAAGGGTACAGATCAGTTATTTTGTAGAATGTGCCTCTGGGCCTTTGTCAACCAGGGTTCTGGGTGAGAATTAAGCTCTAACACCTTAAGAAATCTGTTTTAGTGAGAGTTTTCCAGAAAAACAGAAAGTATGTTTATATATGTGTGTGGGTGTACTTATGCATAAATATATACACACACATATACACTCAAATAATCTATAATAAATATATGTGTTATAATGATTAACTTTGTATTACATATTATGTATTTATTGTTTGTATTTATTTATTATAAAGTATTGGGTCACAACATTATGGAGACTGAGAAATGCTATGTTCTGCTCTCTGCAAGTTGGAGACCCAGAAGAGCTGGTGATATAATTCAGTATGAGTTGGAATTCAGAACAAGTGCTGAGATCCAGGAGTGCTGAGGGCAGGAGGAGATTTACGGACTAGTGCAAACAGTCAGGCAGAGAGTGAATGGAACCTTCCTCTACCTTTTATTCTATTCAGGCCCTCACCAGATGAGTGATGCCCACCCACACTGGGGAGGCCTATCTGCTTTACTTGGTCCACCAATTGAAATCTAATCTAGGCCAGCTGCTGTGGCTCATGCCTGTGATCCTGCTACTCTGGGAGGCAGATGCTGGAGGATCCCTTGAAGGCAGGAGTTCCAGACCAGCGTTGGCAAGAGTGAGACCCTGTCTCTATAAAAATAGAAAAATTAGCTGTGCGTGGTTGTGCACGTTGTAGTCCCAACTACTCAGGAGGCTGAGGCAGGAGGATGGCTTAGCCCAGGAGTTTGAGGTTGCTATGAGCTATGATGATGCCACTGCACTCTAGCTGAGGTGACAGAGCAAGACCATGTTTAAAAAAAAAAAAAAAAAAGCTAATCTCTTCCAAGAACACCCTCATAGACACAACCAGAAATAATGTTTAACTAGATACATGGGCATCCTGTGGCCCGGTCAAGCTGACATTTAAAAGTAACCATCACAGCATCTATTAGATGAAAAAATTAACTTAATACACCTAGAATGGCATTAATCATGTACTATTCTTGAAAGACTTAAGAAAATAGTTCCTGTGTCCTATGGTTCAGTTAAAAAAGGATGAATGATTCTATTTTCACAGAAACACTTCAAAAGTGATGCTGTTTTCTTCCCACTGATTCCTATCAGATGACACACAATTTTGATTTGTCCCATTACTGATGGCCATTTGATTAAGAATTTGTGTGTCTGAATTCTCAATTATTGATTTAGTTTTTTGTCTCCTTTGGTGATTAGTAAGTATTTTGTGGGGAAGTTTTTTGAGACTTTGCAAGTATCCTATTCCTCATCAGACTTTCAATCTATTTATTTGTTTGTTTGTTTATAGCACCATTGATTTATACGGGCCTTAATTTATTACTGTCACTATCTCGATCTTCAAATTGTCCCCAGTTTAGCTAGTGGAAGCCTCTCCAAGGTGGCTTTTGATATGTCTCCATATTTTGATGACTTTCTTTTTCCCTGGCACATGATAATAACAAGCTCATCTGATACTTTCCCTGCCCCAGCCCTGGAATCAGCCATTTCTTCAAGTTAGCCCTGAGTCTTTTTAGGAGCACTAGATGTGCTTCTTGCTGTTGGAGTGTAGTACTTCGAGGATGTCCCAGTATAGAGAGCTATGATATGTATGTATGTACATATGAATATATGCACACAGTTGCATGTGTATTTATTTCCATATCTATTTATCTATTATCTATCTATCTATAACACCATCAGTGTATACTGGTACCATCAATTCTAATCTAGTACCTCAGAGTTTGTTCTGATTTTCTCCCTTTCCATATATGTAACCTCCTTTTTTGAGAAACCTGGCTTCCATTGGGCTTGTGACATTTACTTATTTGCTCAATTTCTCTGCATATAATCATTCTCCCCTCTCCACAGCCATCTCCTCCTATGTAGATGTCCTCTTCCCTTCCTCAGGCTCTGCCACCCTGCTTCAGACTGCCCCACTACATGGATGTAACCTCACCCTACTGAGGGTCGACCTCTCCCTGCTGGACTGATCTTTGTGTGCTGCCTTCTGCACCCTGTATCAGGTGGGCTCTGACTCACAGGCTGCTCCCACTCCTCCTACCCTTCTCCCCTACCCTCTATAAGCAGGGCAGATATACAGCTATTAATATTTTAATTTAGTTGTGAATGAGAAGAAAAAGAGAAGGCCAGAGCTAAAAGGAGACTCCTTCTGGAAAGCATTGTTTTTGATGAAAAAGGATAGCCTTCAGCATGTTTACCTGCAGTCACCTTGGAGCCAATCTAGAGGGTGAGGTTAAAGATATAAAAGAGACAGAAGTAATTGTTAAAAGCACTTCTCTCAGGAGGTAGAAAGGGATAGGATCTAGAGCACAATCCTGATTGGTCTTAAGTGTAAGGGAAGACCACATTCCTGCTTAAATGAATGTGGGAGTGAAGAAGGGGTTGAATACAAGTTGATGTGAGAGTTTCCTGAATGGAAGAGTAAATTTCCACCCTCTGGCTTTTACTTGCTCTGTGCAGGCCTTGCTGGGAAGGAGTGAGTTCGTTCTGAAATCACTGTGGAGAATGAGAAAGTGAAAGGAGCAAAAAACCAGAAAGACTTCTGATCAATATGGAAGACCTGAGGATAGAAACTGAAAATGAATTGAGACACCAACCCAAATGATTGTAGAGTTTTCAGCCATCAGGGAGAATAGGTGGTTTCCATTAGGCAAACAGTTAAGTAGAAAGACAGGGGAAGATTGAGTTGAGGATATTGACTAGAGAGAGGTTGAAATGAAGAAAATGAAAGTTGAAATGTTGAAATAAATAGTTGAAATAAAAAGTTGAAATGTTGAAATAAATAGTGTTTTAAACTATCAGAAAAGTAAAGAAAGAAAGGAAGAATCTGGAAAGACAGTAGATGGGATCATGGCCTATCTCAAGATCTTTGTGTGGTTTGGTCCCAAACAATCAGAAATCATCTCTGTCTAGCTTAAGGGTGAGAGGGGGCAGTGAGGAGTAGGAGAGAGAATTTATTATATGTATATTGGGTAATTCATAGATTTAAAAGTCAGGCTGAACAATCATGCCTCAGAAATACAGAAATTATTGCAGCTTTGGTGTCCAAGTTAGTAGAATGTAACCTGAAGACACCTTCTTCAGATTATCACTGTAGGGAAAAATTAATCCCACTATTTTCCATTCTTGTGTTACTGCTTGGACTCAAATATTGAGAAGAAAGGTTAAGTTTAAATGACCTTGCCTGGATCTTGTGCCCACCCTGTTGGCCAGGAGATTGACCCAAGGTTCTACCATGACTGTGTGAAATGGAGTTTATGTAGTTACTCAAAGGAAGACAGAGGTGCATTTACAGGAGAAGGGGAATTGAAGCAATGCTGGCAAAACCAACAGATGTTCAGCATTGGTGGATTTTGTGTGTGGGTATTGAATTTATGCAAATTAAAGCACAAATTGGTATGAAGAGGAAGACAGTGAATAAAATGCTAATCCTTTTTAGTTTAATTTTTCTTAATTTCAAAAATAATACACGTACATTATAAAAATAGTTAAAACTATCCTCCTCCTCCCAATCTTCAATAAACGTGGATTAATGATCAAAATGTTGCTATAGATGACAGCAAAAAGGAGAAGTAGGTAGAATGTGATAGATTGATTTGAAAATCACTATTTGAACATTTTCTATGGTCCAGATTCTGTAATGTCCAGTGTGGATATGAAAGTGAATAATGAGAGTTTGTTCTCTTGCTTGTAAATTAAAGTACAAAACAGTACATTGAAAACTAAGATTGTATACACATTCAAGATTTATATTTCTAAAACTGTCTGCTTTTGGAATAGATATAGAGAAGTATGTGTCTTTAACTTATGAAATCAAATATGAATAATTTTTATTCTTTTAAAATCTCTTTCCATAATACCTACATTTAAGAATTAACTTATTTGCTGTTGTTTTTTTCATTGTCTATTATCAAGATGATGTATAACTCCTATTCTCCCAAACCACCCCTCCCAACCTACTTTAGAAAGTCAACATTTTATTGTAGCCAGTTTTATTGAGTGGACTCTACTTGGTGGACAGTAATACAATTATGTTTATTTTTCTCCAATCACAATTCCCAGTAGTGCTTTGCAGAATCTCCCAAACCAATTTCTTTGTCACATTCCACAACTTTCTAATCACTTGCAGTTATTAAACACACAAAGCAAAACCAGACTAGTTTCACTCCAGTGTAAAAATCCAATCTCAAATTTGATTTAAATAATTCCTTCAACTCCCTCTTCTAGGACCTAACTCCTTTGTCAAGGAGGGGGAATATTAGAGATGGTGGGGTTGCTTATTGGAGATGAGGAAGTGCCCTTCTCCCCAAGACTTTGCATGATTTTATTGCTGCTAATAGTCTCTGTATAACTTTGTGTAATTTTCAGGTGGTTTAGCTTCATCTTGGTTCACTATGCCTGCAGAAAGGGGAAGCCATGTCTCCCTTTAGTTTTGCCTTTGGTCCCCATCCCAACCCCCTTTAGAAGCAGCTTTTAGATAACCCCTGGCTTTAGCTTTTCTCCTCTCTTCCCTATATTCCTCCATATTGAGTTAAACGTGAAAGCCCTCCTCTGTACCCCATGATAGATGAGTGTTGTAGTTTAGGCTGCTATAAACAGAAAACCATAAACTAGGTGATTTAAACAATAAATTTTATTTCTCACTGGTCTGGAAGCTGGGAATTCTGAGATCAAGATGTCTGAAGATCTGGTGTCTGGCAGCAGTACTCTTCCTCCTTTGCAGATGGTAGTCTTCTTGCTGTGTTTTCCCATGTTGGAGAGCAGAGAGAGTAAGGGCACTAATGCCATTCATTAGGGTTCCATTCTCAAGACCTAATTACCTCCCAGAAGCTCCACCTCCTAGTGTCATCACATCAGGGATTAGGATTTCAACATACGGATTTTGTGGGGTGACACAAACATCCAGTCCATAACAATGAGGAAACCTAGAAGGGGCTGGAGGTTTCCTCTACCTTCATTTTAAGGTCTCCTCAATGTGGTCTCTTTTTATCCCACTTTCCTAGGTTTGGCCATCAAGTCTTCCTATTTCAAAATCTCCAGGAAAGAAGCAGGCAAAATTCTTGGGATTCAGATATACTCCTAAATTCCAAAAGACATGAGTTAGTTTCTCCTGCAGACTCTCTGACTGGGCTCAGTGAACTTTGAAGGCAGGCTTGGGGTTAGACCCCAGGTTCCCGACTCTGTAAACAGTGTTCAGCTAGGTTATGGTCTGTTGATCTTTTCTCTTTGCAAGCACTCCATACTGTATTCCCTTGAAACTATCCCTTCACTTGGCTTCTAGTGGGTGGAGGGGAAATATTTTCCTGCCCACCCAAGGCTGAGATGTTGATCAGGAATAGCAGAGGTGGTTTCTCTGCCTCTGAATAAGTCCTCAAGAGGCTTTTGGCCCTATGGTTGGAGAGACTTTTAAAAGCATGGAATCCTTATGCCTTTTTGTCATCAGTTTTTCAATCATAATAGCAATTCCAAGACAACAGGAAAAATTCTATTCAACATTGTATTATTATAGAATAAAACTAAACTAAAGGGTACCCTGCATTCTTATTTGATATTGCAGTCTACAATGAAAAGAAAAAAACAAACTCTAACTCACAGTATATGGTAAACCAGGTCCTTTCAATGCCTAAGATTTTAAGTTAGGCAACTTTAAAGCAGCATTCACTTTTCAACATCATCAGAAGTACTACTAATGAATAGTAAAGTTGTTTACATTGAGTTCCTATTAGAACATGGCGGGTAAAAGGTGTCAAAATGAGGAAGAGGAGTGAGGCCTGTCATTAAATCATTGGTCAAGCACTTAACTCAGTAAAAATGTTTAACTTTTTTTTTAGAAGGCCTTTGTATATAAGTAGATTTGGGGTTAATTTAAAAACATAAACAGATTTCCTTTAAGACTTTTGAAAGACATTTTAAAAGGCGAAAGATTTATATGATTGGAAGAGAAGCCAGAGTATTGAAAGACATTTTAAATTTAAGTGAATGCTAAAATGTACATGTTAGTCTTAAGCCTCATAGTTCCCTTAACAGAGGTTTGACTAAAGACGTATTTTAGGTTCTGGCTTAAATAGGAAGATGACTTTAAGCATTCCCAATGGCTAATAAATATAGCGATTATCATTCCCAGGGCAGTACAGTCTTTAAGCTGTCTCAGCTGAATTTTTTCAGAGTGACGCTTTCGCTATCCATATCCTTCTTGCTAAGAACTCAATAATGGACTAGGTTAATTAGAGATAGGTAATCTTACCTAGTGTTAATCATCCTTCTGTCAGAATAAATTAACCTTTTTAGCTCCCATTTTCTGGAATTCCCAGCCTCCGCAGACAATGTTCTCCAGGCATTAGATAGCCTTATAAAATTTTAAACTCATTTGAACTTGGAAATATCCATTACTAATAGAATTATTAAACTTAATAATCACAAAGAGTTGCTTAGATCATTGAAGATAAGCCTAATTTAGGCACTGTGCAGGCTTGCTGCTTCTTCATTGTGTGATTTGGAGAAATTCAGTTATCATCTCTGAGTCTTCATTTCTTGACTTATAGAATGAGGATAATTATACCCACCTAAAATTGTGGTAATCAAATGGGCTAAAACCTACAGTGGATTCTGAAATGCATTGTTGAAATGTTTAGGATCGTGAATATTAGCATTATTTTGAAATATGATCAAGTCGGAAGACTTCACTTTCCACTGTTGATGTTAACTGATCCCTAATATCCTGGGATCCTTTTCCCTGACTCCTCTGTATTCTTGGCAGGGAGAAAAATAATGGCAACAAATTGTGAGAGATTGTGTTCTGACCACTTCTGACTCCCATGTACCAATTCTTTGGTACATGTGTGGCCCAGGGAGCAGATGTATTAGCACACGGTGGAGATTCCTGATACCCCATGGCAAATAAACTGAAAAACTAGCATGCATTGAAATAAATATATTAACAGTGTAAATATAAGTTTGTTAGCTTTTATAAGACGACATGATACAGTAGATTTCATCAGAGGTAATATGGGAAATATTCAAACATTTGGCTTTAATTAGAAAGGCAGGAAAATATATCAAACTAGATTCCATTTGGGCAGGGTTTGTTTATCCTTCTCATCTTGAGTTTGAGCCAAAAATCCTCAGTTTTGACTAGTTCTTAAATGTTTCTCCAAATTTGGGCAGAGCCTTTGGCCTATTTAGAAGACTTAGATGCAGCCTGGTTCAGCATTAGATAAGAGGGCTGGACCTATCAGAATGAAAGGCAGGAGGGGTTCCTGGATAATGCTGTGTGTGGACAGAGGGGCACCACCCATGAGTAAATGAGTGTTTCATTGAGGTGGAACAAATCTCATTCATCAGAATTTCTCTTGGGTAAAGATCGTATGTATTGTGTTTAGAAACAAATACTTCGCTAAACTGCTTGGGAGTATTTTCCCCTATGACAGTCCCCAACCAATATGGGCAAATTGCCTTCCAAGTAGGAGCTTTTGTTTTGTTCACAGCACAGGGCTGTGTTGCAGGGTATTCTATGAGGACAATGGAATGTGAGATTCTGTGGAACACGAGGAAGAGGAGCGAGGGGCCAGTTCGTTGGACCCTTTATGTGGGAAAGAAAGGGAAGCAACTTCTTGATTAAAGGAAAAATGGGGGTAATAATAATATTAATGAGAATCCTTACCTACGGAAGGTCCCTGGTACATAGAAGTGCTATGCAAGTGTTAGCTCTGGTTATTTTTAAAAAATTACCTTTGTGGGTGGTCAGGGACATGTAAAGCCCATTTAATGATTATGCAGAAGTGAAACACTATACAGCCATTCGAAAATATGGAACAGTATCTAAGATACATTATTGCTTGGAAAAAAGCAAGGTGCAGAACAGTGTGTACTGTATATTTGCATTTTTACAAAGAATATTTAAATGCATATATGGAGTGATACTCAAGAAACTGTTACTGTCTGAGAGGGAGCCTGGCAGTGTGGGTGGGAGATAAGCCTATTTTTCATTGTGTACCTTTTTGTACTGTCTGAATTTTTACATCATGTTTATGTATTTTTTAACTGAAAAGAGCGAGTTCAAAGTTAAGAATATATAGACGTTAATATCCACTTAGGTTAGACATTTTCCCACTATAGTGTTTCACCTATTGAAATAGGAAATTTCCACTGGCAAATTACAGAAGTGAGCTATTGCTAGCAGAATTTTTAGCAATTTCAGTATGTTTGACTGAACACTGGAAATATATGTAAAATTATCTGTAATCAATCATGATTTGTAACATATTAAGGTATCATATTATGATGAAATATTTGTTGGATCTCATTTTAATACTAATGTTTAATGTGGGAATTTGGATTAGAAATTTATTCTCATTAAATGAAAATATACCATAATAGTAGCATTTATAATTTAAAGCATGTGACATGTTTTGGCCAATACTAAGCTTAGACTTTTAAAATGACACAAGAACAGCCAACTGTTGGCTTTATATTGAATAATATTACATTACTTTTTTATGTATTAAAATTATATATATTTGTTTTAGAATATTTGGAAATAATAAAAATAAAAAAAATAATAAAAATGCTCCACCCATGCCTCACTTCTGTGAGTAGGTTTTTTTGTTTGTTTGTTTGTTTGTTTTTGTTTATGTATATATTCTTACACAGTCTCACTCTATCACCCTGGCTAGAGGGCAGTGGCTTCATCATAGCTCACTGCAACCTCAAACTCCTAGGCTCAAGCGATCTTCTTTCCTCAGCCTTCCAAATAGCTGGGGCTATAGGCGCGTGCCACAATGCCTGGCTGATTTTTTTTTTTTCCTCTATTTTTAGAGGAGATGGGGTCTCTATCTTGCTCAGGCCAGTCTCCAATTCCTGGAGAGGATAGCTCAAGCTATCCTCCTGCCTTGGCCTCCCAGAGTGCTAGGATTACAGGCATGAGCCACCCACCTCTCCCTGCCCTGTTTTTGTTTAGAAATGGGGTCTCCCTATGTTGCCCACGCTGGTCTTGAACTCTTAAGCTCAAGTGATCTTCCTTCCTCAGCTTCTTAGGTAGCTGGGACTACAGGTGTGTGCCACCGCATCTGACTTCATAAATTTATTTTCTTTTAGTTTTTTTCCTTTCATTTTTTTTTTGTAAATTGCATATGGGGTACTACTGGGAAGATGGTGACCAGAATGCTTTTTCGTTCACTTCCACTCCCAAATCCAGCCTACGTGGAGTACAGTTCTCTTGAACTGAATTCAGAAAGTGGAGTGTAGGTGAGGCATGAGGCCCTCTGGCAGAAAAGGCAGAGGAGAACCAGAAAGCCATGGATCCAGGGAGACTTTGGCCACCTGAGGGAGAAGGTCAGTACAGGCTCAGCATGAGTAAACCCAGTCACCTTGGCTTCCAGAAGGTCAAGAAGGAGTTGACTGGGTTGGCTGAATCTTCCTGGCCCTTGAGGCTGGGGGATTTTGGGGAGACAGATAACAAAGAGACCCACTTCAGGTCCTGCAGCAGGGCCATGGCAGTGTGCCTGTTCCACCTTGTCACCTTGCACTCTGCAGGACTCCTGCTTCAAAGGACTCCCTAGCAACCAGAATTGAAACCAGTGAGCCAAAAGAAAAATAACATCCTATCCAAAAGGGCCCAGAAGCCAGAGAGGGGATGATCTGGCAGAACAAGCACTGAAATAGAACTTTTGGGATGAGAAAAAGGAAATTCTGAACTCAAAAATAATAAAAGCACCCAAGGAAATAAAAGTGTAGCACAAAAGAGGCTGTCTGGAGCTAAAAAAATATTCCACATAAATAATTTAATAGAGGGACTGAGGGAGGGGATGCTATGATTACTGTTGAAATCTGAAATAATTGTCTGGGAATCAAGGCCAAGACATTTCTTGAAGTACAGAGTAAAAACATAAAAAGATGGAAATCAAGGGGAGTGGCTACTTAGGAAATATGTCCAGGAGGCCCAACATGTGAGTAATGGTAGTTCCACAAGAGGAAAAAGGAAATCAGACAATAATTAAACAAATATGCAAGACAGTTTCCATAAGATGAATAAAAAAATGAGCTTGCCTATTGTAATATCTCACCACATTCCAGGCTGGGGAGATGAAGAAAAACATATTTAGTATATCATGGTAAAATCCCTGAGCTCCAAGCATTAATAGGAAACGTTATAAGACTTCCAGCAGAAAGAACAAGTCTTAGGAAGGGGAAAAATCTCAGATTGGTATCAGAGCTTTTCTTTTACCGCATCGGCAGCCAGAAGAGGGAGGAGTAGCATCTATTGGTACTTTCGGTACTTCTTCAGTGCCTTAGATATATTGAGTATGTTCATTCATTCATTCCTCACAACAACCCTATAAGGTAGGTATCATTTTTTATCTGCATTTTTACCAGCGAGGAGACTGAGGCACAGAAAGGTTAAGTAATACGCCCAAGGTCTCACAGCTACAAAGTGACAGAGCCAGGACTGGCTCCAGAGGTGCCACATTTTATCATCTCAGATAGGGCATCGCAGTTGAGGAAGACAAGTGGGGGAAATGTCTAACAAACAACAGAAGAACCAGAAGAGAGAAGAAAGGAAGGTGAACAATGAACTGGAACCGTGGTGTGCTTGTGTGTTCTTCTTGCTCCTGTCTTGACCATCTTGGACAGCGGTTCATCTCACGGACTGACACCCCAGGTGGAAAGGGAAAAGGGAAAATCTTGAATTGATTGTTTTAACCTCAAATGAACCTAACAGTGTGAAACATTTCTTAGGGAATCAGAGCTTTGTATTGAAACTTATGCCGCCAAGTTAGTGAAGATAAAGCAAGACCTATTTATCAAGCTTATTTCTCAATCTTTTTACCGATTTACTATTGTTATTTAGTAAATATACTATTGTTATTTACTATTGTTATTGTTATTGTTTAAAAACATATGGCAGTAGGCATTTTCCAAAATGATGTATAACATTATAGTGAACTTGATTGGATATTGGATTTTAATTCATCTTGAAAAAATGATGCCATCTGTTGATTTATTTGCAGTGGAGAAAAATGTCCTGTATAAAGTTGTAAAGTTTCTTGCGATTTAGATTTCACCTGTAGAAAAAAATTCAGATGATGAGTGATAAGGATGAGATAAAGCTTTGCTCTTTTTTAAGTTCCCTGCGGCTATAAAAGAATAGATAGCTCAGAAACTGATCCACACATATTAAAAATGTGATCTATGATAGAGGTGTTATAAAAATTAAGGGGAAAAAAAGGATGCTTTATTCAATAAATGATGCCGGGACAATTCTTTGCCCACATGGAAAAGAAATAAAATTAGATTCTTACCTAATATCATACTCAAAAATACAGTGTTGGTGCATAAAAACAAAAAATACAGTTTTGGTGCATTATAGACTTTACTGTAAAAGAAAATCCTTAGGATTTCTAGAAGAAAACATAAAGAAATATCTTTATGCCCTCAGAATAGTAATTTTTAAAAAAACAAGACACAAGATATAAAAGACACACACAGTAAAGCAAAAGAGATAAAGCCACATAGTGGGTACGTACCTGGGTATTCCTAATGTTACTTCATGTACATTAAAAACAAGCATTAAAAACTGAATCTATGAGCCACAGATTGAGAGAAGATATTTACAGTGTTTATTATTGACTTTTAAAGGAATTATTCCAAATACATAAAGACACTTACAAAATCAGAAAGAAAGAAATCAGCAATCCTATAGAGAAACAGGCAAAGATATGAAGAGGCATTTCACAGAAGAGAAGAACTGAATGGTCATTAACACAAGCAGAGAGGCTTACCCTCACGTGTAATCAGGAAAAATTACATTAAAAAGTCTATGAAACACTCATCAGAGTATCATGTATATAAAGTTTTAAAATGTGCCAAACAATATTGTATATTAGATATATGGATTCTTACATATGTCATAAAGATAAAGCAACATGCAAATAATAATGCTAAACATAGAATTGAGATAGTGTTTTTCTGTAGGATGGGAAAAAGGATGAGATTAGTGTGTGTAGAGGTGCACAGGCTGTTTCATTTTCTGTTTTAAGTTCATGGTGGGTACTTAGATAGTTTCACTGTTATTTCCTGTATGTTTTGGTAAGCCTGAAATATTTTACACTTAAAACATGGGAAAAATTTACTATTGTTATTGTTTAAAAACATATGGCAGTAGGCATTTTCCAAAATGATGTATAACATTATAGTGAACTTGATTGGACATTGGATTTTAATTCATCTTGAAAAAATGATGCCATCTGTTGATTTATTTGCAGTGGAGAAAAATCCTGTATAAAGAAATATGTTTAAAAGTTAATGCAAGGGGCATTTTATTCCCCCAGAAAAATAAAGTATTATTTTACGTCAAAGAAAAGCGCTGTGATTTAGTTAGGTTAACACTACTGGAAGATAAACTATGCACTTAGTTTCAGTAACTCTTGATAAATACTTGTAGTCTGATCTAAGTAATGCTTTCCTTCTCCAAAGTTACACAGTTACAAATAACTAATCATTTAGTGCTTAAGTAGTAGTAGTATCCTTTTCAAATAACTGTGCAGTTGAATGGGTCACAATAAAAGTAAAAACACAAGTGAGATTAGAGTTACATAAACAAGATCAGTTGCTGCATTCCCCAGGGGCCAAGTCTACCAGAAGAAGGTTTAAGTGATAGCCCCTAACCAAGGGACGATGTCGAAATACTCTTCTTTCTCATTGCTGAATTATAGTTTTGCTTATGTAGCATTTTTTCAAGATATATGGAACATTTTTATGTGTTAGACATTTAAGAACTCTATTTGTTATACAAACCATTAAAACCAAACCAAAACAAACCTTTCCTCCAGTGGAAAAATAGGGTTATTTTTAAGGTCTCTTTTTGGCTTTTTGTCTAATATGCCTCTCTCCTTTTTCTCTGTCTGGATCCTAATCTAGGTCCTCATAACTTTCTTGGTGGCTAACAGGGTCATTTTGGAAATTCTGTCTTCTTCTAGGTTCCTTCTTCCACCTCCACCCCCCAATTTTAGTCAGTTCTCTACTTAAAGATGTACAGTAGCTATTGGTTGCCATCCGGATGAAATTACTCAGCTTTGTTTTGAAGACTTTCTAACTTTCTCATTAATCTCAATTTGGACTCTCCACTTCAGCTCAATTACTAACAAAAGCTGGCTTGTGACAAAATTTTCACTATCCTCCAGTAAAATGATAAAAACATGGATATGTAGTTAGGGTTGTATCAAGATAGATTTATTTAAATTTAAAATTTCGAGATTCTCTTTCAAATTTTTTTTTTGGTGATAAAATGCTCTTTATTCATAAAATGGTGATGATAGCTGATGGCAGAATTTAAAAAAGATCTTTTTTGGAAAAAATATGAGTTGGCAACTTTGGGGATCGCCTTCTCCCCAATCATACCAACCGTCCCTCTTCCCCCCCTCCCTCTTCTCTCTCTCTCTCTCTTTGCTTGCTGGTCAGGAAAACTTAATGATCTGAGTCAAACATCTTGCAAATTTCATACTCAATGATCTTGTTTATTCCCACCTCTCTATCTTTTCTTGTAGTCATTCCTGTTGTTTCCAATGTCCTCCTGCTACTTCAATACCAATTCTACACTTGCTACACTTCCTGTAACACCCAGATCAGACCCCCTCTCCTCTTTTACATTTCTTCCTTATTTAAAACCTTGCGCCTCCTCACCCATTCTCCTTAGCACTCATGAGAATATTTCTCAAAACTCCGGCATCGGTTGTCATAAAAATTTTATTTTTCAAATATGTCTTTTCTCTCCAACCAGTTTTAATGCCCATAAAAGAAAGCATTTTTTTTTTGTTTTTGTATTTCCTCTAATCTTTTACCCTACGTAGACTGGAAATACAAAGATTTGGTAAGAACACAAAAACTTGTGTAAAATGTTTTGTATTATGGTAGCCCTGAAACTGTGTTATATATGGGTATAATGATTTATTTATTTATTTATAGACAAAGTCTCACTCTGTTGCCTGGGCTACAATGACATGGCATCAGCCTAGCTCACAGCAACCTCAAACTCCTGGGCTCAAGCGATCTTCCTGCCTCAGCCTCCCCCATAGCTGGGACTACAGCTGCTCATGAGCATGTCCAGCTAATTTTTTCTATTTTTAGTAGAGACGGGGGTCTTGCTCTTGCTCAGGTTGGTCTCGAACTTCAGCCTTCAAGTGATCCTCCTGCCTTGGCCTCCCAGAATGCTAGGATTACAGTTGTGAGCCACCGCGCCCTGCCAATGATTGAATATTTATGAGTTATAGTGACTCTTCATCACATAATTTCAGCTTTCTGTTTTCCATGTCATGTGGTGTTTGATGTATCCATATGACTGGTTTGGGCCAATGAAATGTGAGTGAAAGTGATATAGCACTTCCTGATGGAAGTTTTTTGGGTATATTTAATACCTTTTCCCCCTGTGCAATGGAGACTAGGAATATTCCAGTTGGTGTTTGACCCCTTAGTTTGGTCTCTAGAATGAGTATGATGTGGTGGAGAGACCCTCACAACCTGTAGTGGACTTTGAGTGTGAGCAAGAAATAAATCTTTGTTTCTTAATTCACTGAGATTTTGGAGGTTGTATATTATAACAATGTAACCTATTGATACAGATATGAACTTTAATTCTTAAAAAATGATATTTCTAATTTTCTTTTTTGATCATTTTAAATTTTATTCATTTAAAATGTCAAATATCTATAATTTCAATATATTCTATTTCTTATATTTAAAAATAAAGAATAGAATATTGAAAACAGAATCATTAGAATGAGATCAATGAAGACTCAAAATCATATAGTATCATCCAAAAATATGTAGAACAGATTTAAAAATACACAAAACTGAAATTGGCAAGTTGGAAAGGAAACACATATGAAGGCTAAACTTCTTTGAAAAGAAGCAGCTATGTACAGTCCTTAAGACTGAAATTTCTCATTAATACATCTCAAATATTTCTACTTTCTATTCCAAACCTTAATCCTGAGAAAGTTGGCTTGAATCGATTTTTACAGTGTTACTTTGGATTTAAAAATAACTAAAATTTGAGAGCTGGGAGAAATTTTATTTAACACTTTTTCGTCGTTCATGGTTTAACATTAATGAACAAATTCTTCACTGAGCTTATGTGGTAAGGGTCTCGTGGTGAAAAGTACTTTTTCAACTGGATAGATTAAAATAAACAGCAAAGCAAGAATCTGGGAATCTGGTAGGAACATGTAAAAGAGTCTTGATCCTTTAATAATAAAATATTTTCCCATGATTCTACAAGATGGTTTTGCATGAAAGTCAATAAACAAATGACTAACCTCTAGCTGTAAATTCACTTTTGAATGCTGTTTTATATGCCTGGCACAAAAATTTTTGGGAGCTTGGCGCCATCTGCTGGCCAAATGTCATGTCAACTTTTCAGATTCCCTTTAAGGACTTTTTTCAAGAAATAAATATGAATGACTACACTTTCTAATAAACACCATTAAGTAAATAAGTACAGTTATTTAAAATGTTAATTTTATGAACTTGTGAACAAAAACCAAATATTTCTGTACAGTATAAGCTTCCTATAATTATGTGACAGACTTTCAATCTTGGGTGAATTCTTTGATATTTGAACTTGATTTATTTTTGAGAGTGTTATACACAAAAAATTAGCCTCTTTTTCTTCATATGAAAAACATTATTCATCCAAAATAAATTAGAATTATTTAATAAAATCTAAATTTATTTTTCACAGTTACATAGCTAGATTGAGCTAGAGGGGTGTGTGTGTATATGTTTGAATATCAGAAATTATTTTTAAAGTACAAGATGGAGAAAGGGAAGGAAACTGGAAATAATATGGTTAATTGTTGCTCTGGATCCAGAGCTGTGCTAGATGCTTTCAGTAGATGCTCTCAATTACTTTCCATAGCCACTGTTCAAATTGGGCAGTGTAATTCCTGCTTTACTGCTGGAGAAATGTCTAAGAGGTTAAGGATATAAATGCAATCATTAGGTTAAAATAAATCCAAGTTTATTTTAACAGAATGATTTCAATTGCCCATATTAAGCTATGCCAGAAAAACTGGATTAGCAGATGTTTTCAGTCATTGTTTTCTTTTGTAATGACTGATTTCATTACTGTTAATTAGATTAGGTGGATCTTTGATTTAATTCTATTTTTAGGATAATGGGAATCACAAGATTGCTTATGTTCTTTCCTATGACACTTTCATCCATTGCTGTATCTTCAGTGATCAAAAGAAGCATTATGTATATATGTAGCTGGCGCTCAATGGATTTTGACAAAGAGAGAGACAGAAGGAGCAAGCATAAGAGAGGGAGGGCAGAGAAGGAAGAAAGGAAAGACAAGAGGGAGAAAAACAGAGAGAGAAGATAATCTGGTACTTGTCACATAAAAGGTTTTGGTAAAGATACAGTAAGGAGTTTCACCTATGGCATGGGGTGTTGTGCAGGTAAAGTAAACTGGAGTTTGCTATATTCCATGCATGGTTAAGCACTTCATAACTATAATTTGATTAATCCTAAAACCAAACAAGTTAGTTGGTTATTATTGTTTCCCTTATGACAGATGAGAAAATTGTGCTCAGTATGTTTTAGTTTAAGTAATTTACTCAAGGCCACAGAGCTCAGAAGTGTCACAGTCAAGATTTAAATTTATATCTGTCTGACTCCTAAGACATATATATATATATACACACACACATATATATATATATATATATATATTTTTGAGACAGAGTCTCACTCCATTGCCCAGGCTAGAGTGCCGTGGCATCAGTCTACCTCACAGCAACCTCAAACTCCTGGGCTCAAGCAATCTTTCTGCCTCAGCCTCCCGAGTAGCTGGGACTACAGGCATGTGCCACCGTGCCCGGTTAAGTTTTTCTATATAATTATTTTTCTATATATTTTTAGCTGTCCAATTAATTTCTTTCTATTTTTAGTAGAGACGGGGTCTCGCTCTTGCTCAGGCTGGTCTCGAACTCCTGACCTTGAGCGATCCTCCCACCTCAGCCTCCCAGAGTGCTAGGATTACAGGTGTGAGCCACCGCACCCTGTAACCTGAGACTTTGCTGAATTTATTTATCAATTTCAGGAATCTCTTGGTGGACTCTTTGGGGTTTTCTAGATGTAAGATCATATCATCAGCAAAAAGCAGTGGCTTGATCTCCCTCCTCTTTCATGATTTGGATACAATTTATTTCTTTCTCTTGCCTGATTGCTCTAGCTAGCACTTCCAGCACTATGTTGAATAGAAGTAGTGACATGGGGCGCTCTTGTTTTGTTCCAGTTCTTAGTGGGAATGCATTCAGCTTTTCCCTATTCAGTATGATGTTGGCTGTGGGTTTGTCATATATACCTTTTATCATTTTAAGATATGTTCCTTTTATGCCTAGTTTGTTGAGGGTTTTTATCATGAAAGAGTGCTGAATTTTGTAGAATGCTTTTCCTGCATCTACTGAGATGATCATATGGTCTTTGTTTTTGCTTCTGTTTATGTGGTGAATCACATTTATTGATTTACATATGTTGAACATCCTTGCATCCCTGGGATGAAGCCCATTTGGTCATGGTGGATTATTTTCTGGATGTGCTGTTGAATTCAGTTTGCTAGTATTGTATTGAGTATTTTTGCATCTATACTCATAAGGGATATTGGCTTATAGTTTTCCTTTTTTGTTGTGTCCTTTCCTGGCTTTGGTATCAAGGTGATACTGGCTTTGTAGAATGAGTTGGGGAGGAATCCCTCCTTCTCAATGTTATGGAATCATTTCTGCAATATGAGTACCAATTCTTCTCTGTAGGTCTGGAATTCATCTGATCCTGGGCTTTCTTTTATTGGAAGACTTTTTTTTATTACTGCTTCAATCTTGTTGCTTATTATTGGTCTGTTCAGGAGTTCTATTTCTTCCTGATTGAGTCTTGGGAGGTTGTATGTTTCCAGCAATTTTTCCATTTCCTCTACATTTTTGAGCTTATGTGCATAGAGATTTTCATAGTATTCACAGATGATATTTTGTATTTCTGTGGTATCAGTTGTAACATCTTCTTTTTCATTTCTCATTGAGCTTATTTGGGTCCTTTCTCATCTATTACTGGTTAATCTAGCAAGAGGTCTACCAATTTTGTTTACCTTTTCAAAGAACCAAATTTTTGTTTCATTGATCCTTTTATTGTCTTTTTGTTTTCCATTTTGTTTAGTTCTCCTCTGACCTTATTTATTTCTTTTCTTCTGCTGGCTTTGGGAAGTCTCTGGTTACAAAATCAGTGTACCCAAGTCAGTAGCATTCCTATACAACATTAACAGTAAAACTGAGAGTGAAATCAAAGACTCAATATCATTCACAATAGCTACAAGGAAAATAAAATACCTAGGAATATACTTAACCAAGGAAGTGAGAGATCTCTGCAAAGAGAAGTATGAAACACGGAGGAAAGAAATTGCAGATGACACAAACAAATGGAAAATATATATAATGCTCATAGATTGGTAGAATCAACATTGTTAAAATGTCCATACTACCAAAGTGGTTTACAAATTCAGTGCAATCCCCATCAAAATACCAACGTCATATTTCACAGATCTAGAAAATATAATCCTATACTTTGTTTGGAACCAGAAAAGAGTGCAAATAGCCAAAGCAATCTTAAACAAAAAGAACAAATCTGGAGGCATCACCAGACTTCAAACAATACTACAAGGCTATGGTAACCACAACAGCATGTTATTGGCACAAAAACAGAGACATAGACCAATGGAACAAAACAGAGAACCCAGATATAAAACCATCCACATAGAGCCAACTGATCTTTGACAAAGCAGACAATATATACTGGGGAAAAGAAGCCTATTCAATACATGGTTCTGGGAAAATTGGATAGCCACATACAGAAGAATGAAACAGGATCCCTATATCTCACCATTCACAAAAATTAATTCAAAAGGGATAAAAGACTTAAATGTAAGGCAGAACGTCATAAGAATTCTAGAAGAAAATGTTGGAAAAACTCTTCTACATATCGGCCTAGACAAAGAATTTATGAAGAAGTCCCCAATGACAATCACAGCACAACAAAAACAAATAAACGGGACCTGATTAAATTAAAGAGCATCTACACAGTTAAGGAAATAATCAACAAAGCAAATAGACAACCTAGAGAATGGGAGAAGATATTTGCAAGCTATCCATCTAATAAAGGGCTAATAATGAGACTCTATGAAGAACTGAAGCAAATCAGCAAGAAAAAACAAAAAAACCCATTAAAAAGTGGGCAAAAGACATGAACAGAAGCTTTTCAAAAGAAGATAGACAAACGGCCAATAAACATATGAAAAAATGCTCGAAGTCACTAATCATCACAGAAATGCAAATTAAAACCACAATGAAATATCATCTTACCTCAGTTAGAATGGCTTTTATTAAAAAAGTCCAAAAATGATAGATGCTTATGTGGATGCAGAGAGAAAAGAATGCTTATGCACTGTTAGTAGGACTGCAAATTAGTACAACCTCTATGGAAACAGTATGGAGATTCCACAAAGAACTAAAAGTAGACCTACCATTCTATCTAGCAATCCAACTACTGGGTATTTACACAAAGTAAAAGAAGTCATTTCATCAAAAAGACACCTGCACTTGAATATTTACTGCAGCACAGTTCACAATTGCCAAGATGTGGAATCAACCCAAGTGCCTATCAATTCATGAATGGATTAACAAAATGTGGTACATGTATACTATGGAATACCATGCAGCCACGAAAAAGGATGAATTAAGTTCTTTTGCAGCAATTTGGATGGAACTGGAGACCATTTTCCTAAGTCTAGTATCTAAAGAATGGAAAAACAAACACCACTATTACATTGGACCTAACTGATGAGCACGCATGAGCACAGAGAGAAGTAAAACTCAGTGGAAATAAAGCAGGGGGGAGGGGGGAGGAGGGAATGGGGGGAAACCTACCTAATGAGTACAATGAACAGTATCTGGGTGATGGGCACACTTTTAACCCTGACTGAAGCATAACAAAAGTGATCCATGTAACCAAAAACATTTGTATCCCTTTAATATTTTGAAATAAAATAAACAACAATTTTAAAAAATCAGTCATTGAATACTGTAGCACCCCCTTCTAACAATCTCATTTTCTCTCAGACTTTTCAATCCTATAGGCTAAATAGTCCCCCAAATTATTCCCATAGGCTAATTACTCACCCCAAATATTTTTCAATCAAAACCTCTTCTCTGAACTCCAGATTCACATTTCATATACCTACGTGTCTTTTTTTTTTGAGACAGGGTTTCACTCTGTTGTGTGGGCTGGAGCACAGTTGTGTGATCATAGCTCAATGTAACCTCAAACTCCTGGGCTCAAGAGATCCTCCTGTTCCACCCTCCTGAGTAGCTGGAACTATAGGCAGGCACCACCATGTCCAGGTAATTAGAAAAAATTTTTTGTAGAGACAGGGTCTTGCTATGTTGCCCAGGCTGGTCTCAATTCTTGGCCTCAAGCAATCCTGTTTCCTCGGCTTCCCAAAATGTTGGGATTACAGGTGTGGGCCACTGTGCTGACCCTTTACATGTCTTTTTGACATTCCCGATTGAGGGGTCTGCACATATCTCAACCTTATATATACAAATAAAATTGTAGATTTTAGCTCCAAATTTGTCTTTTCCCTAGTCCCCATTTTCTCTACAAATTACAACCATCAATCCAATCAAAATGAGAAAATTGGGGGTCAGCCTCAACTCCTTTCTTTTAACTCTCAAATTCTATGTTCACTTTTCAAGGATTCACGTGATCTGAGCCCTGCTTCCATCTCTACCTGCGTTTCTGTCTTGCTTTGAATCTGCTGGTCATGCAGACATCCAGCAGCCGTGAAAGCAGATCAAGCTCTTTCTCACAAAAGGATTTTGCACCTGCTATCATTTTCTTGGAACCCTTCCTCTGTCTTTTCTCTCAGGTCTCAGCTTAAAGGAAACCTCCTCAGAAAAATTTGTTCCTGACAAATTATAACTCAAAAACCAAAAAAAACCCAAAAAACAACAACCAATTTTCTAAGCAGTTCCCATGTTTTCATCATAGCACTCTACTCATTCTCTTCTTAGTACTTAGAAAAGTCTACACTTGTTTTACTTCTTTGTTTATTCATTAAATGTCTGTCCCCTCCAGAGACTATCAGTTCTATGAGAACATCAAATTTGTATATTTGGTTCTTTGCTGCAAACTTATGTCCTGGCACAAGGCTTGGTACATAGAAAATATTTGATAAATATTGGTTTAATCAAGAAATCAATTTTCAGCAGAATGTCTTGAAGTCTATCTGTGTATTCAGAATGCTTGCTCTGAGGTGCACAATTATATTCATTTTACAATCAGGAAAATTTGTGTGTGTTTCTATCTCTAGCATCTAGCAAGGTGCTTTTTGCATAGTTGGTGTTCGGTGACTCTTTTGTTAACAAAAGCAAATGATGATTGGAGAGGTCAGGCAGGTCCTCCCACAGTAACGTGCCTCTTTGTGGAAAGTTTGAACTTATGTTCTCTGGTTCTCTGACTCTTTTGCCTGCTGTAGTGTTGGCATAAAGAGATTCTTTAAGGAGGAGACTTTATGCCCTTCTATAATCTATGACAATTCTTCCTTTCATCCTATAAAACAATTCCAAGTAAAATTATAATCTAAAGAAAAGTAATGTGCTTATTATGCAAACAGCCCAAGACAAAGTCCCCCCTTCCAACCAGTTCACCTATATGGCTTTATAAAATGACATTCCATAGTTGCTTTTTCAGATTCAGACTTCACAGTTAATTCCAATATGCATATTAGCACAATGCTCTTGAAAAACTGTGAGATAATAATTCATTTTTTTAAATAGTCATTAGATACAAAATTACTCTGACTTAAAAGAATAGGTTAATGAGATGAACGCTAATACCTTTTAAACAAGTCTGAGATAATTTTTATCACTTGGATTTTCATATACATGTTCACTTCATTTAATAGCTCATTAGTAACTCCTGCACAGAGCAATAGACTAACATGGAAACAAATTATTTTTCAAAAGACTAGGGCCATTTTTGGGTTCAATTGGTTGTTAAATGTTATCATGTGATATTCTTGCAAATTGAATGTTATCTCCCATGAGATTTTATAAATATTTGGTAGCTATCTTCCTAGTCTAAAATGAGGGTTGGCAAACTTATGGGCTGAAGACCTCCCACTTCTTTTTGTATGGCTGCAAACTAAGAATAGTCTCTGCATTTTAAAATGATTGCAAAAGAAAAATCGGAAGAATAACATTTCATAACACATGAAAATTATATGAAATTCAAATTTTAGTGTCCATAAATAAAGTGTTAGTGAGATGTCACCACACTCATTTGTTTTTATGTATTGTCTATGGCTGCTTTTGTGATCCAACTCCATAGTTGAGTAGCTGCGATAGGCTTGCAAAGCCGAAAATATTTACTCTCTGGCCCTTTACAGAAAATATTTGCCTACCTCTGGTCTAAAATATTATATTAGAGACTGTCCATATCTCCTCAGGTCCTACCCCTATAGTGCAGAGACCTTGGCCACTGCCTGAGGGCTTTCTCTCTGTGGGTTTAAAGGGTCCACAAATCAACACGTTTGGGAAGCAGCTCTCAGCCAATGAGAGATGGTGGCTAAATACCCCAGCTTTCTTGACCCTAGGTTGGGCATATTCTACACCAACTGTCAGAGTCCCCCTTTGATACAAGTCTGATTGCCCACAGTTGGCAAAACATACTTCACTGACTTCCCACTCCACGACAGTTTCTCCTGGGATCTCCCAAATCAACTCCATGCACTGGAATCCTGGCCTCAGAGTATGCTGCTGGGGGAAATCTAAACCAAGACAAATGTGAGTTATTCTCATATTTTTATTTATGGTGTTACTTTGATGTATAATCTACCCAGGTGTGGTGAAAAATTTATAACCAAACATTTGGGCAATCTTTTTCTTACTACCAAAGGAAAGACAAGTTTTTATTAATTGATAGTTTTATTTCTTATGACATTTACTGGCCAAATTTGTCCTGAAAGATGCAGTTTGATAATTTCTCATATTTTTGAACATAAATGCCTATTCCAAAAGAGTGATTCTTGAAGTATTGAATCAATCTTTCATATTGATTGATTTCAAATATTCCCTTCATCCTTTGTAAAATTTATATTTTCTTGTTTTATACTAATAAAACTTTTCTGCTACCTTTTCAGAAAACTCCTGCTCAAATTTTATTTTGCATCAATAATAGATGGAGGCAAACCTATATAAGAGGTAGCCTAAGTAATTTTTTATATGATAATTAGCTATACGTTCAGAATGTTTAAAAAGAAGTATTTCAGAACTCTTTGGAAAAATGTCCATATTTTTTTCTTTTTGTACCTCTCATAGTTTTTTCCCCAGTGGTTAGTTAAAAATCACTTAAATAGTGTCAGACCTACACCTCGCCATTTATCCTTTGTTCAAGGGTCTATACGTGTCTACACCTTGAATATAACTTATTAATATATTATTACTTAAGTTACATAATACATTTTTTCCATATGCTTAATGAAACTAGTCTTGATGTCCTTTAACTGTTATAAGGAGTAGAACAGATATTTAAGAGATTTAATTGAAAAAAATCCTGGAGAAATAAAATATTTCATTTTTTGGGTCACATTAATGTTTTATTGTTTAAACAAATAGATTGCCTCAAATTACTATCAGATTTTCAAATTTTTAAACTCTTGTTTTCTTTTGGCTTATGGGCATATAGTATATATTGTTTAAAAACTTTAGAGACATCTAGTTATATAAAAAAAGTTGAATAACTCTGTTTAAAATACTACCATTTGTGTAAAACAGGATACACCCATATATATATATACCCATATACACAGGATATATTTAGCACCATGCGCAGGAAACTCACAGCAGTGCTTTTCTTTGAGGAGGGGAACTGGAAACTGCACTTTTGACCGTATACACTTTTGCACTATTTGTGCTTTTCTTATGACTGGTCATATGAAGGAAGTTAAAAAGAAATAAACAAAAGAAGGAAGAAAGCAAGTAAGAAGACTACCAGTGTTAGAGGGACTCAGGCTGGAACACCAGCTATGCTACTTACTAGCTATGTGGTTATTACGCTCACATGATGAAATCTTTCTGTTCTCACCTATAAAGCAGAGATAGTAGTATTTATTTCATATAGTAGGTATAAAATACAATTATAATACATATATAAAAGCACTTAGCATCTGCCTGGCATATAGTAAGTCTCCAATAAATGGTCATATGGCCATGTAAATGATTAATATTTAAAGTAATCCTCTGCCCTGACTTCTGTAGAGGGTAGGTTCTTATGTAGGTGATGTAGATGGTAGGAATCATGGCAGGGAGAAACGCTCCTGAAAGATGTCCAGGTCCCAATCACTAGAACCCGGGACTCTGTTACCTTACATGGCAAGAGGGGCTTTGCAGATGTGATTAAGGTTAAAAACCTGAGATGGAGTGTTCCGGGTTGCCCAAGTGGGCCAAATCTAGTCACCTGGCTCTGTAAGAGTGGAAGAAGCAGGACAGTGAGTAAGACAGAGGCTGCTTCTGGCTTTGAATAGAGAAAAAAGGCTGTGAGCCAAGGGATGTGACGACCTCTAGAAGCTAGAAAGGGCTTTCATTTTACAGCCAGCAAGAAAATTGGGAACTTGATCCTCCAATCTCAAGGTACTGACTTCTACCAACCACCGGAATGAGTAGGAAATGGTTTTTCCCTTAGAGACTCCAGAAAGGAATGCAGCCCTGCCAATGTCTTGGTTTTAGTTTGGCGAAATGGGGTACGTGACTTCTGAGGTAGAGAATTATAAGATCAAAAGTCTATGTTGTTTGAATCCACTAATTGTGTGGAAATCTGTTATGGTAGCAGATGCCGTAGTTTGCTGTGCTCCATATTGTTAGTTGAGCAGATTTCTCAACCTGCTTTCCACCCTCTGTAGAACACTGGTCTCTTCTTTTTAATTTCCTTATCCCCTTCAGTCTAAGCCAATGGCACTTCTGTTAGTATATTTTCTTAACAGCTTCGTGGGATTTTTATGAATCTTTTTGGGATTTTACTCCATTAGACAAAAGCCACACCCTCAGGTCTTTTCCAGAGAGGTCCCTCTCTGGCTGGGGCTGATGGTCAAGGTACTTTGAGACAAAGTCCCCATTAGATGTGGAAGCCTGTCTGTCTACTGGAGGGGGTCAATAAAAAGTCATTTAGCCACATCCTTAAAACAATCTTAACTCTGGAGCTGCTTCTAACTTTGTGAGCCTCTCATCATCTGGAGAGGCTGGGAATGAGAAAGAATTGTGTTTTCAAATCCAGCAAGGCCTAGGTCCTTTGTATTTCCTCTAGATTTTGCTTAAAGACTGAGTAGTTCTTTCTCAGTTCATCTTTCTGTATTCATATCTTGTCATACATGGCTAAAAGAAACTAGTTGGTACTTTCAACACTCTGCTGAAAAACCTTGTTGGTCTGATCTACCTGTTCCTCATAGGTAACAGTGTTGCCAAACTTGCTGCTACTGCATTAAAAAAAACTTACCTTTTTCCAGCTTCCAATAACAATTCCCTGAATTCCAGCCTGGACCAAACTTTTTGAAGCCTGTCCAGCATTTACTAACAGTCTCCTCAAGGGCCTTCCAGCTTTTGCTAAAGGTTGCTTTAAGGCCCTGTAAGTTTCTGGCCCCATCCAGTCCCAAAGTCAATGCCATGTTTTAGGTTTTGTGAAGAGCACTCCCACTCCCAAGTAACAAGTTCTGGTCCAGTTGGCTGTTGCTGCATAACAAACCACCCCAAACCTCAGCAGCTTGAAACTTTCATAGCTCATATTTTGAGAATGAAAATCTTAATCTTAATTGGACGATTATTCTGTTTTACATGCCATTGTTAGAAGTCTCTTGACGATATCCATTAAATTGTTTGGTCTTGGGGGTCCACACTTAGCTTCACACACATGTGCGGGGCCTTACCTGGGGTGCTTGGGAGGCAGTACATAGCTGGTGTTGTCTACATGACTGAGTGTACCTCACTTCTCCTGCCTGGAAGCCCCAGGATAGCAGAATTTCTTACATGGAGGGTCAGGGCTCCAAGAACAAGTGTTCCAATGACTAAAGAAGCTGAATGGCCCTTTGTAATCCATCCTTGGATGCCAGTTGGCATCACTTGTGCTATACTCTTTTGGCTAAAGCAGTCATAGCCTTCCCAGATTCAAGTGGAGGAGACGTTGACTCTACCTCTCAGAGATTGGAGTAGCAAAGAATTTATAGCTGCCTTTAATCTATTATACTATAGACATATTATGCTTTTCAATGTTTTTGAAGTATTATTATAATGCTAAGGAGTCCTTAAGCCTCTTAGAAAGACCTAGATTAATTTGAGTCATGTCAGCAAACGAAACAAAAATTTTTTTTTTTTTTGTGATTCCTTCATAGATGGTTGAAGGCAGGCCTCCTGCTGTGGACCTCTGAATTAGCAAAGGCATGGGAAGGAAGCAAAGATGCTTATGGAATTAGAGAACAGTTTTGAGAGCAGGAACTATTAGAGTCACCCTGCCTGAGTCTCTATCTGACTGTTCCATTTTCTCCTGTGACCTGGGGAAAATGAATTACCTTTTTTTTAAACCTTAGTTCACTCTTGTCTGCAGGTAATAATAATAATAATGATCATGCCCTTATAGGATTACCTGAACAGTTCAAACAGTTAATATACACAAAGCAGTGTTCTTCAAATATCTGACTCACAGTAGGAAATGTATTTTACAGTGTATTTATATACTAATTGAAACAAAAATATCAAAATATAATACTTATGCTCCATAAGCATAATGATATACTTTGATATTTTATAATATATTCTATTTAAAAAATGTATGCTGGTAAGACCTGCTACCTTATTTTTACAGCCTTCCAATAGGTCCTAACTGCAGTTTCTTAAAAATTGATATAAACAAGTTTTTCAATGCTAACTATACAGATCCATATTGCATCTTTACATAAGGCCATTCATAAATGGGTAATGTTGGGACTGAGTCTAAAGATCAATGAATATGACTTCTATGGCCATAACTTTCAGACAACTTGGACCTCAGTTTTCTAACAATTATTTCTCATTTTTGTGACTTTTAAAATTCTATGTGTACTCTACTTGTACATTTACTTCCTATATTAAAAAAAAAGACTCATAAAACAAGCTGAAACAACTTTATTGTAGAAGAAAAATGTATACCCTTCCCATAAATGGAAAACCAACACTTTCCATGATTATAAAATATCTGCTAGAATACATAATAAAAAATTATTAAATTCCTATTTGATACTCTGAGGCCAAGGCTGACTCTCTTGTTGTTCAAAAGCAGCAAGTTGAAGGGAGGTTCTGAAAGGACACTGGCACTGTCATCTCATTGTGAACAGAAGACGTGAAAGAGAATTGAATCTCTTTCTCACCAGTCCCACCTGTACCATCATCAGTATGGTGGATCCCACTATGGGATGCTCTTCATATCAGACCATTCATTGTCTCTAGAACAACCCCTTTCTCCAGCTTTGGAACTTTGTATAGCTTTTCCCTCTGAATTAAATCATAGCAAATTAAAGTGCTTTCTTCTGTATTTTGTCAAATGTAATCTTGTCTGCGTGTGCCTGTCAGCTGATTACGAACACACTGTAAAACAATTGTTCCTAGATTTGAACACACATTGGAATCACTTGGGACCTTTAAAAACACTCATGGCTGGTTTTAAATACAAAATTTCTTACTAATTTGTTGGAGGTGTGATGTGGACAGTAGGGCTTTTAAATGCTCCTCAGGTGATTCTAATGTGCATCCAAGATTGAGAACAGTCGCCTTTAAGTAATATTTTACTATTGTTTGTAATCAGAGTTTTAAAACATATTTATTTTGTCTTTAACGTCTAAACTTTTTTTCTATAGGAATTTCCTAAAGGACCAAATGAGTGATAAAGAAGTATTTTTAGGTCTTCATGTAACAGTTTTTAGTAAGCTATTAAATTCAGAGTGAAAAATGCCTATGGAGCTTTTTCATTTTATAAAATCATTGGTACACAAATCATAAACTTCACAGCCATCCTAAGAATAGTGTGAATAGATGCTTTCAATTAACGCAATGGAAATATTGTTTTTATTTTGTGGTTTTAAAGTCTAGCTTCTATATTACACACTTTGGGAACTATTATCAGTTCTTTAGTACACTGTGTAATTTCTGGTGGAACATAACATTTTATAAGAATAGAATAACATGAATGGTAAAACTTCCCCCTACATCCTGCAAATGAATGCAATGCATCCGCAGTTGCCTACATTGCTATGTGTAGTTTTAAATGTAGAATATACTGGCTCATTATGTTCACTCTTTCTGAGCAATGTCTTTTTAAAACTGATTCTGGTCTGTGTAAGAAGGAATGCTTTTCCTGTTCAGCACCTGGATGTGAATTTAATTATCAAAAATAAATATGATCTAATGTTTCACTGAGTTTTCTGAATAACCAGATAATTTGGGCAGTACAGCTACCTAAAAAGGCCTGGAAGAAAGCCAAATTACAAGAAGCAACTGCTCTGTTAAGGAGCAAATTATTGACAAATTCATGTGGCTTACACCATTTAACATACAATTAAAAGTGAGTAGAGACTTGCCTAATACTCTTTTTTAATTTTTTTTATTTCAGCATATTACAGGGATACAAATGTTTAGGTTACATATATTGCCTTTGCCCCGCCCGAGTCAGAGCTTCAAGTGTGACCGTCCCTCAGATAGTGCGTACTGCTCTGATTAAATGTGAATATACCCATCCCCCTTCCCTCCTCCCATCTGCCCAACACCTGATGAATGTTATTACTATATGTGCGCATAAGTATTGATCAGTTAATACCAATTTGATGGTGAGTACATGTAGTGCTTGTTTTTCCATTCTGGTGATATTTCACTTAGTATAATGGGCTCCAGCCCTACCCAGAATAATAGAAGAGGTGACAGATCACCATTGTTTTTTGTGGCTGAGTAGAACTCCATGGTATACATATAACACATTTTATTAATCCACTCATGTATTGATGGGCACTTGGGTTGTTTCCATATCTTTGCAATTGTGAATTGTGCTGTTATAAACATTCGAGAGCAGATGTCTTTTTTATAGAATATCTTCTTTTCCTTTGGGTAGATGCTCAGTAATGAGATTGCTGGATAAAATGGTAGTTCTACTTGTAGCTCTTTGAGGTATCTCCAAATTACTTTCCATAGAAGTTGTACTAGTTTGCAGTCCCACCAGCAGTGTATGAGTGTTCCTAACTCTCCACATTCACACCAACATCTATTGTTTTGGGACTTTTTGATAAAGACCATTCTCACTGGAGCTAAGTGATATCTCATTGTGGTTTTGATTTGCATTTCCCTGATGGTTAGAGATGTTGAGCATTTTTTCATATGTTTGTTTGGCCATTAGTCTATCTTCTTTTTGAAAAGTTTTGTTCATGTCATCTGCCCCCTTTTTGATAGGGTTGTTTGATTTTTTCTTGCTGAGTTTCCTGAGTTCTATATAGATTCTGGTTATCAGCCCTTTGTCAGATGTGTAGCATGTGAATATTTTCTCCCATTCTGTAGGTTGTCTGTTTGCTCTTGTGATAGTTTCATTGGCTGTGCAGAAGCTTTTTAGTTTTATCAGGTCTCATTTATTTATTTTTGTTGTTGCTGTGATTGCCTTTGGGGTCTTATTCATAAATTCTTTTTGCCTAGGCCAATGTCTGTATGAGTTTTTCCAACATTTTTTTCTAGAATTATTAAGGTTTCATGCTTTAGGTTTAAGTCTGTTATCCACCATGAGTTGATTTTTGTGAGAGGTGAAAGGTGTGAATCCTATTTCATTCTTCTGCATGTGGCTATCAAATTTTGCCAGCACCATTTATTGAATAAAGTTTCTTTTCCCCAGTGTATGTTTTTGTCTGCTTTTTCAAAGATTAGATAGCTATATGAAGATGGTTTTATATCTGGGTTCTCAGTTCTGTTCCATTGGTCTATGTCTCTGTTCTTGTGCCAATACCATGCTGTTTTGCTTACTATAGCCTTGTAGTATAGCTTGAAGTCTGGTAAATTGATGCCTCCCAATTTGTTCTTTTTGCTTAAGATTGCTTTTGTTATATGGGGTCTTCTCTGGTTCCATACAAAGCATAGAATTATTTTTTCTAGATTGGTGGAAAATGATGTTGTTATTTTAATAGGGATTGCATTGAATCTGTAGATCACTTTGCATAGTATAGACATTTTAACAATGTTTATTCTGCTGACCCTTGAGCATGGTATGGTTTTCCACCTGTTTACATCCTCTGCTATTTCCTTCTTCAGTGTTTCATAGTTCTCCTTGTAGAGGTCTTTTACCTCCTTATTTAAATATATTCCTAGGTATTTTATTTTCTTTGTAGCTATTGTGAAGGGTGTTGAGTCTTTGATTTGGTTCTTAGTTTGACTGTTGTTGGCATATAGGAATGCTACTGATTTCTGTAGATTGATTTTGTAACCTGAAACTTTGCTGGATTTTTTTTTTTTTTTTTATCAATTCCAGTAGTCTTGTGGCAGGATCTTTGGGGTTTTCTAGATATAAGATCATCATTAGCAAAGAATGATACTTTGACCTCTTCTGCCCCCATTTGGATGCCCTTATTTCCTTCTCTTTTCTGATTGCTCTGGCTAGGACATCCAGCACTATGTTGAATAGAAGTGGAAATAGAGGACAGCCTTGTCTGGTTCAAGTTCTAAGCAGAAATGCTTTCAATTTTTCCCCATTCAGCATGATGTTGGCTGTGGGTTTGTCATATATGGCTTTTTATCATTTTAGGTAAGTCCCGTCTATGCCTATTTTGTTAAGCATTCTTATCATAAAAGG
>VBSM01002608.1:33441809-33496921 GCA_008086735.1 Cheirogaleus medius
TGAAGCCCACTTGGTCATAATGGGTTATTTTTTTGATAAGTACCTGAATTTAGTTTGCTAGGATTTTATTGAGAATATTTGCATCTATATTCATAAGGGATATTGGTCTGTAGTTTTCTTTTTTTGTTGTGTCCTTGCCTGGTTTTGGTATCAGGGTGAAATATCATCTATGAATATTATAAAAACTTCTATGCACATAAAGTAGAAAATGTGGAGGACATGGACAAATTCTTAGAAAAACATAGCCTCCCTAGGCTCAATCAAGAAGAAATAGAATTCCTGAAGAGACCAGTATCAAGTACTGAAATTGAAGCAGCAATAAAAAACCTTCCTAAAAAGAAAAGTCCTGGACTAGATGGTTTCACACCCGAATTTTACCAAACCCACAAAGAAGAGCTGGTGCCTATCCTGCAGAAATTATTCAACATCAAGAAGGAAGGAATCCTCCCCAACATGTTTTATGATGCCTGATACTCTTAAATGTTTCTGTATTTTGTGACTTGGTTTCTGAGCAATGTTACAGAAGGAAAAAGACTACAGATGTGTGCTCTACATTTGACATGTGGTTTCAAAACTAAAGTGTGTATAGGAATGGCTTCCTACAGTGTGCCCACTCACCAGACAGCTTGATTTGAAGATGTGAGACCAGAGAGCGTATTGTGATGTAAACCTGTCCTTGGCACTGAAAAATGCATAGGTAGCAGAAAAAAACAAGGTTGGAAATGTACAGAACAGAAGCTAGTCATGTATGAAAGAAACTTAATGAGATTTTTTCTAGCATTTGTAAACAATCCTAAAAATTTACTGGACATTGCAAATTAGGTATTGAAATTAAAAGAAACTTTTAGAATCTGTCAGTAATTAAAAAATGTCTCTCAACCATGCTAAAAGAAAGATTAAATTACTTTTCTATTGTCTACATAGAAAATATAACCAAATTACTGTCATTTGAAAAGGTGTACAAAGAATATGCAGATAAAAATGCAGAGAAAGTATTCAAAAAGTGTTTTAACTTTATTTTAAAAATTAGCAATTCATTATATTTTTCTCATTCTAATTAAATATTCACTTTTATTCCCAATTTTTAAATTTGTAACTTCACATTGAACATAAATGGGGATCTGCAACCCACATTCTGATTGAAGAAATTCATTTTACTGTACACACTTTCCTTTTCACCTTCTAGATCATAACTTCTTATGTGGTCTCATCTCTTCATTTCTGCCTTTAAATTGGTGATTCTACTAATGACTGATCACATCAGAGCTACTTACTGCCTGGGTTTTTCATCTATAGCACATGAACCCTGAACACTTGAATGGCTATTACCATGGCTATTGTATTTTAAGAGTTGTTCTAGAGATGCTAGAGGCCTTAACTTCTCTTGTAGTTATCAGTGATGGAAATTTTGGGGCAATGTTAACTGTTACAAAAGCACCATGGAAGTTTTTAGCAACTCCTAAGTCATAATTATTTTCTCTTTTTGTTTGTTTCTCTTTGGGAGCTAATTTGTTTAGCTGGTGTTGATTGATACAGAACATTGAAGTGGAAATATTCAGAAACAGATGGAGATGGAGGTGAGGCAAATGGAAGGGAACAGGAGTGAAAAGGGGAGATTTTGATTTCTAGATATATAGTTGGGTGAAATAAGTATTAGCTTTATGGCTAGTAATGGGGACACCTGTGAACTTCCTTAGGTTTTGAACGTGATAATAAGGCTTCCCTGCTGATCCCCACTGGTTAACCTGTCTCAGGAGGTGATTTACTTCAATGGAGTATAAAAGGTCATTCCTAATACTTACTAATTAAGGTAGCAGCTGGCAGCGTGAATGATGCCGGTTTTATGAATGATCAAATCAGTTTAGAGTGTGGCTGATAAAGCTTTTGAAAACTGTTGCAGCAGTTTTTTGATGGGTTAAAAAAGAAAAAGCAGAAACCACAAGTAAAAAGCTCCCAAATCTTAGAAAAAAGTTAATAGAATTTAATCATTAAGATTGAAGGAGGATAAAAAAGTAAATGTAAGCTGTATTGATGTTTTAAAATTTAAGCAGAAAAAGGTTATGTTAATTCTGAGATTTAATTCTGGCTCTAGGTGATTTTTAAAATTGTGACTGATAAAGGAATGGGAGAATATATTTTTATAAACTTGATACCAGCAATGTGCCAGTGATATAAATAATAGATGCAGAATAAGTAATTTCCGTAGTGGGAAATCACTGTTTTGGCACAGACAGAATTTTGCATATTACTTGCAGGAAGATGAGAAACCATTACATTGAAAATGATTTTAAAATTCTTTTACTAAGTTATGATGTGAAGTCACATTGGTGACATGGTAGATTCTCTTTGTAGCAACCATCTGATTTTTGCAGTGTGATAGTTCAGTAGGGCAAAGATACTGTTGCAAAATCCCTGCACTTAGTCACTCTTTAGCTCCGTATTAGCTGCATGATATGGTGCATTGGAGGTACAAACTCCAACCTGGTATTGAACAAATACTATACTTCCGCAAGTCAAATTTTCCATGTCCTGTTTTCTCTTGCCCCTAATTTTCCTAGTAAGTTCTATTAGATGTGTTGCAAAATCTGTTTATATGTCAGCATCTGTTCTTTGACCTTTTTCATCTGTGAAATGGTATTGTCACCCACCTACACTGATTAGGTGTCATGGAGCATTTTATTTTGCAAAGCATTTTGAAACATTTTTTCCTTACAGGGGGCAAGAATATATAATTAACTCATTTATTAAGACATAATCATGGGAGGAACTTGGCTATACAAAATAATATGTGTATCACTGAGGTGTTTTTGGCTACAAGGAATAGACACTGTGTCTGGTGAGTTCAGGACAAAAAAAGGGAATGAATTAGAAGTATACTTCATATGTTCAGAAGCAGAGGAAGAGTTGAAAATTCAAAGCCTTGGGAAGGGCAACAACCAAAGTGGCTCCAAGGATCTCTGTGGTGATCAGTCGAGGAGAATCCTTTATAGGGCCCCAGGCTTGAAGTGCCTCAGCTCTAAATTCCTTCTATCCTGTGTGATTCTACTCAGGTTTCAGACAGGTTAACCAGTGGGGATCAGCAGGGAAGCTTTATTATCACGTTCAAAACCTAAGGAAGTTCACAGGTGTCCCCATTACTAGCCATAAAGCTAATACTTATTTCACCCAACTATATATCTAGAAATCAAAATCTCCGCTTTTCACTCCTGTTTCCTTCCATTTGCCTCACCTCCATCTCCATCTGTTTCTGAATATTTCCACTTCTATGTTCTGTATCAATCAAAGCCAGCTAAACAAATTAGCTCCCAAAGAGAAACAAACAAAAAGAGAAAATAATTATGACTTAGGAGTTGCTAAAAAAGAGAAAGAGGCTGACTGTAAGCTTGGGCCAGCTTACAATCTTGTCTCCCCTAGATCAAATGTAGGGGGAAAGGAATCTTCATGGCGTTGATCACATGCTTACCCTCTGTTTGGCAAACCCATCAGGGCTCCATCGAATATAAGCCCACTGGAAGAGCAGGGTACTGTTGCCAGAATAAAGTGAAAGGGGTGTAGGACAAGAAAATGGCAGGTAGCCATTACAAGTCCATTGGGGCACACTACCTGCTCTTAAGTAAACCTCTGACAAATAAGGCAGCAGGGGAAGATCATTTATCTATTTATTTGTTTGCTGGGGCTGCTATCACAGGTACCACAGACAGGGTGGCTTAAACAATATAAATTTATTTTCCTTACAATTCCAGAGGTTAGAAGTCCAAGATCAAGGTATCAGCAGGGTTGGTTTTTTCTGAGGCCTCTTTTGTTACCTTGTAGATGGCTTTCTTCCTCTAGTGTCTTCACGTGATCTTTCCTCCATGTGTGTCTATGTCTTAATCTCCTCTTCTTATAAGGACACCAGTCATATTGGATTAGGGTCTACCCATATGACTTCATTTTACCTTAATTACCATTTTAAAGGCTGTATCTCCAAATAGTCACATTCTGAAGTATGAGGGGTTAGAATTTTTTTTTAATTGACCATATCCAAAAATTTATTTACTTCACTTTCATTCTCAATGAAATTGTTTACTGTATAAAAGATTTTTGATTGGCATTTTGAGGTTACTATTCAATTATCATTTTTTTTTTATTTTTTAAATCTTGTTTTATTTTTTATTTTTTCTATTTTAATAGATTGGGGGGGGTACATGCAAGTTGAATTCCGGGGTTAGGATTTTAACATATGAATTTTGGCGGTGGCAGGGGGGTTACAATTCAGGCCATAACAACTACCTAGTTAGTTGTTAGATGACAACTAGGTTAGATGACAATGTATTTAAATGGTTAGCATAGTAAGTCTTCAACCAATGATAGCTATAAATATTGTTACATAGTTTGAAACATTTGTCTTACAGACTAGGTGTCAGGTATTGCACTAGGTACTCTGATACAAAGATGGGTTAGTCATAGTTCTTGATTTTAGGAAGCTCAGTAATGTATATTTGTGTGTGAATTGTGTATATATGTGTGCTATATGTCTGGGTGCATAGATATGTAATATGTAGCACCTGGTAATAATACCACCTAACTTCAGAACACAAATATCAGTTCCTGCTTTTGCAAACTGCACCCTTTCTTTTGCTCTCAGAGAATTTATAATCTTTATCTTTCCCTCAAAGTATTAACACCTATTATTTAATAGTCTATTTCTAGGAATGGCTCAGAGGTGACAGCAGGTCAAGCAGACCAAGAGTAAAACTTAAAGTTGGAATTATTTTGTATTTTATCTTTTATTATCTTCTTTTAATGATTTTTTTTTTTTTACAGATTTTCATATTTTTTGTAGAATTTTTTTGGGGGGAGGGAGAGTTTGTTTTAGATAAGGTGATATATTTGTTTAGGGAAGGCTCTTGTGTATGAGATTTGGTGTTGCTTAGATTTTTGATGTTCAGAAAGTTATTTTTCCATGTTAAAAACTAGCAAACTTTATCAAGACTCACACATAATATCTGCAAACATGCTCATTGTAAAAATTCAAACAATATAGAACTCTACAGAGGAAAAAATCAACACCTCTCTTCATACTTTTCCTCTCTAACTTCTTCGGTCCCTTCTCCTGTCTAATAACAGGCATAAAGAGCTTGGTTTGCATCCTTTTTTTCAAAATCACGTAGACATCTACACAGACTTTGGGGAGATTTTTGATAATATATAAAGTCATGTACCCACCACAGTCATGACATAGAACAGCCCCATCATGCCTCAAATTCCCTCATGCTTTTCCTTGGTGGTCTCCTCTCACCCATCCCCAACCCCAAGATAGATCTGTTTTGTATCTCTATAGTTTTCCATTTTCCAGAATCATAGACTATTATCCAATAACCTCTTAATAATATTTTATTATTATAATATTAATATTATAAATTTTAAATAAATATTTAAATTTTAAATAAATATTAATATAATTATTTTCTGCTTAAATAATAATAGCTAAGATTTATTAGATGTTTAATATTTGCTTTATTCTTTTCTTAGTAAGTACTGCACATGAATAAACTCACTTAATCCTCATTACAGTTCTAATGGGTAGATCTTCTAATAATCCCCATTTTGTATATGAGAAGCTAGAGCACAAAGAGGTTAAGGAACCTGTCCAAGATCACAGAGCTAATAAGTGGCAGAGTCAGGATCCAAACCCAGGCAGTTTGGTGCCAGACCTAGGTTTCTAACCACTATCTACCCTGGTTTGTAAGAATTGGTTTCTGTTGCTCATAACTGTGAAGTTGAATGATAGAATTAATGATCAAAAAGACTCAAAATACACATTCATGGATTTTAATATTGAGTTTGAGAGACAGAAATTATTCAAATAATCTCATCAATGAATGTATAATTGCAAATGTAGGTAAGTGAAGGAAAAGATCACAATCCTTTAGAGTTCATCAGAAAGGAACCTGACCTAGACTGGGGGGTCATTGAAAGTTTCCCAGAGAAAGTGACACATTGACAGTGATATGAATGACTGAACTAGGTTGACAATGTGTGTGAGCCTATGGAGCATGCAACTGGAGTATTCAGAAGGAACCTGCAGGTGACAAGACCCAGAGGCAGGAGGCAACAAGATGCCAACTCTAACCAGAGCATGGATGGTAAAGGGGGGCCCTACTGCTAGCCAAGGTAGATGACGCTAGAGAGGTAGGCAGGTGACCAAATCATACAGGGCCTTGGAGGCCACATCAGGTACTCATGAGGCTTTGCCTTTCTCTGGCTCTAGGCTGCACTTGAGAAAAAAAGATGGGACAATTTGTGTAGTCCTTGGCTTTGTTTTCTCATGGGCCAGGACTCATGATGGAAAGGTAATGAGTGCAGCATCTCTTGTGTAGATGTTTCCTGGAAGGTATTCCTAGACCACATGTCTTACCTCAAGAGATTTTGGGGAATATATTGGGATCCACATGATGTGCACTGAAGCACTATGGGGTCGGGTTCTTCTTGTTAGAACTAAGGTTGCTTAAGAATTTCTCAAACGTCATGTCTGTAAGCTACAGAATGTGCAATACCTTCTATGTGGTATCCTTGAGTGATTGGTAGGTATCTCAATAAACACAGCACAGTTAGCAAATAAACACCCTTTCTTCTCTCTGCAGCCTTCATAAACCCTGGCTTCAATGAACCATGGCATTGTTAGAGTACAGCATCATTTTATAAATAAGGGCACTAAACACAAAAGACAGGTTAAGTGGGCCAGGGTTGCACAAATAGTTGTTGGAAGAGCCACAACTAATGCTCATGTTTTCTGACCTTCAATGTACTTAATAAGAATTTTGACGCACATTATTTCCAAAACAGATTGACAAAAATTCTTTGTTTAAATGACTTACTATGATAACACTAGCCAATACATTCCTATTTGATAGAAAGTCAAGACACACAAAATTGAAATTTTCCTAGATATTACATGCATATTTTCAGTAAACCAATTTAAAAATCAGTAACAGAAGGCCTGTGATAAGATTTTTAAACTTTTTTTTTTTGATAATTTTACATTTGACTCATCTTTTATAAAACCCAAATGTGTGGGCATAAGTTAGTGCTGAGAGGAAAACTTTCACAACTCTATGAACTCAAGAGGACCATAAGGCATTCAGAAAAATAAGTTAATATTCTGAAGTGTATTAATTAATACTTTTGACTACCCTGACCAGTTAAAGATCCCTGGGGACATATACCCTAATTTTGAATCCAATTAAAATGATATCCATTACTAAATTAACCCATGTACACTCAAATCTTGATATAAAATGACATAGTCTCAAGACACTGATTAATTAATCAAACATGCAAAAATATGTCAAGAAAATTATTAATCCACCTATTCTGATGTTATATCTCAAAGGTCTTTAAACTCCTCATATGTATCTTAGAAGTATTATATACTATATCCATTCTTCTTCACTTCATTTAAAAGATAACACTAAAAAATATTTCACCATATGCTTGTTTAAATGCAGCGAAAAAATGTTCTTTTCAAAGCATATGGTGATATTATTAGGTGTCTCTGAATATAGCAAGGTTGAAAAGAGAACTCTCTGAACTAAATTGAAATGATTTTCTGCCGTAGTGTTCATACATCAGTTATCTTCTCTGGTTATCATTGTTTTAATAAAGAAAAATCTAAGCACTTGGAGATTAGAATATCTGCTGTCACCTGCTCTAGCTATGGTGGATAGAATTTCAGGGCTGCCTTTTCTTCTCTTTCACTGTGTCAGCCTATCTGACTCTGTTCTCAGCCTCTTGCACTGAGGGGTTTTGGTATCACTCTATCATCGTCCATGTTTGTATAATGTTCAGTAGCAGGGAGTCTGCTTTTATCTATGGCTTAGCTACCTTGCTTCGTGCCACGCTGTGGGATTATCTTCTACTAATGGGGAGAAGCCTTGAGTTTCTTTTTCTTCAGTGAAAGTGTTTGTTTAAAAATGTTTCTGTTTTGATATACTCTATCTTTGAAGAAAAGAAACAAAATTGAAAATAGATTTTATATGGTGTGATGATAAAGACATTGATTGTTATGAGAAATATAAATTTAAAAATTAATGTATTGAAATCTAGGAAACAAAACATCCTGGGTTTAGGTGGGTTTGGTCATGTTATATATTCTTTTTCTTCATTTTTGCAACTCAAGAGAATGTGTAAACATTTACCAATGTATTAAGGATAGTAGGCCTTGTCATATTTTAAACATGTTAGTGAATATATTTGAATAATAAACTTTTCATTTTAGGACATCAGTGCCTTATATTTATTTCACTGATAACAAGAATCTGGATTTTTTTTTAATTTTAATTTTTTCTTTAAAGTGCCTGACTGGAATGAATATGTGTTTATCTTAGACATTTGTTGTTTTCAGCCAAATTCATTGCTATCTGATATGGGAAGTTTCACTTATTTTAAGCCCTGTTTTTGTATCATTTAAAGTGAGTGTTCTTGGTTTAGGTTAACAAATATAACTGTTAGCAAACAAATGTGGATTGTACAGCATTATACGGAGAAGATAGATACTACTGAGAGTGATGACTCATGATCATTCAATGGATTGTTTGCCTTGCTTCTTTTGTGACTTTTTTTTTGTTGGTGAATATTGAAGAAATGAATAATTTTCTCTAGCTTTCCCAACACAGTTACTTTCTAAGCAACTTGTTTTTGTTTTCACCTTTTTACTGGGGAATAGTGCCTCCTGAGGTGAAGTGCTACAATGAGCCAGATTCTATTGCCTGGTGCAATGGTTTGCAAACTTTAGTGTACATCAGCATCACCTGGAGGCTTGTTATTGATAAAATACCGATTGCTGGGCCTTGTCCCTAGAGGTTTTGATTCAGTAGGTCAGGAATGGGGCCAGATAATTTGCATATCAAATTATCCAGGTGATGATGACGTTATTGCACATTTTGAGAACCACTTTTACAGTATAGTGCTGAGTGCCTGTCTTGTGGACAATAATCGGTTGTCTCTGTGTCCCAGGGGAGGCAGTGAAACATTATACTGCTTATTGAGAAAGGTCCTAAACAGCTCCCAGTCACCTGAAGTTCTTTCTTTTTTTGCTACAGTGCTTGGCCACTAAACCACTGCAATTAAAGAGCCTCATGATTTTCCCCACTAGGCCTGGTTGTTAAAAAGAGTAACTTCCTTTTTCTTTATTGTGCCCAAAGACAAGCACCCAGATTCTTTCCTCTTTATGGGGTTTCAAGTAATCATTTTGGAAAAAAGAGAATAACAAGATAAATATGCTTAAGAAAGTTGTAAAGTTTGCAGATTCTCAGTTGTAATGTTTGCAGTGACTTCTGATCCATAGTTTGGAACTCCCTTTAAAATGGTAGTTGGATGTCTCAGTGGGTTTGCTCTTGGCTTTTGTTCTGAAGGATGGTGCTCAGTGAAGGTAAAATTCCCTTCTAATCTAGCCATGTGGCATCTTTCCTTCATGAGATCCAATCAAAGAAGAGCAGAGGGCTGGGTCCAGTAGCTCAAACTGGTAATCATAGCACTTTGGGAGGCTGAGGCAGGGGGATTGTGTGAGGCCAGGAGTTTGAGACCAGCCTGAGCAAGAGCGAAATCCTGTCTCTACAAAAAAATAGAAAAACTAGCCAGGCATGGTGGTGTGTGCCTGTAGCCCCAGCTACTTGGGAGGCTGAGGCAGGAGGATTGCCAGGAGTAGTTTGAGCTTGCTGTGAGTTATGATGATATTACCACTGTACTGGGACATCGCAAATATGTACATACTCACCTTACAAGTGTAAGTTTTTCCAGGCCTACAAAACTGTACTCTATCCAAGAAGTTGCAAACTCAGATGCTCTAGACAGCTACATAGTTAGAAACAAATAAAAAAATACTTTTTTTTTTTTTTTTTTTGAGACAGTATTCCTCTGTTGCCCGGACTAGAGTGCTGTAGCATTGGCCTAGCTCACAGCAACCTCAAACTCCTGGGCTCAAGCGATCTTCCTGCCTCAGCCTCCCAAGTAGCTAGGATTATAGGTGTGAGCCACCACGCCTGGCCTAAAAAAATACTTTAAGGCCTATAAAAGCGATACTTTTTCTAGCATCATTAATCAGGATTATTATTTCGTTGAGTATTGGGTCCAAGTCATACTGATAGGAATATACTCTCCTCAGGGAAACTATATTATATTGTCTGTGGCAGAAAATTAATACTCGGTGGTGTGTGGATTGAATCATGTGCCCCCAAAAGATATGTTCAAGTCCTAACCTGGGACCTGTGAATGGGACCTTATTTGGAAGTAAGGTCTCTGCAGACATAATCAAGTAGAGATGAGGTCATCCTGGATTAGGGTGGGATCTAATCTGATGACTGGTATCCTTATAAGAAAAGTGAAATTGGGGCCAGGCATGGTGGGAAAAGTGAAATTGGGGCCAGGCGTGGTGGCTCACGCGTGTAATCCTAGCACTCTGGGAGGCTGAGGTGGGTGGGTCGTTTGAGCTCAGGAGTTCGAGACCAATCTGAGCAAGAGCAAGACCCCGTCTCTACTAAAAAAAATGAAAGAAATTAGCTGGACAACTACACACACACAAAAAATAATACATATATATATATATATAAATTAGCCAGGCATGGTGGCGCATGCCTGTAGTCCCAGCTACTCGGGAGACTGAGGCAGGAGGATTGCTTGAGCCCAGGAGTTTGAGGTTGCTGTGAGCTAGGCTGATGCCACGGCACTCTAGCCTGGGCAACAGAGTGAGACTCTGTCTCAAAAAAACAAAACAAAAACAGAAAAGTGAAATTAAGACACAGACAAGACACAAGCAGAATGCCATGTGACTGTGGAGGCAGAAATTGGAGTAATGTATCTACAAGCCAAGGAATGCCAAGAATTGAAACCACAGGAATTTAGGAAGAAGCAGAGGATTCTCCCCTACAGGTTTCAGAAAAAGCACGGCTCTACTGACATCTTAGGTTCAGACGTTTAGCCTTCAGAACTGTGAGATAATAAATTTCTGTTGTTTGAAACTATGCAGATTGGTGATAATTTGTTATGAGAACCCTAGGAAACTAATACTCTTGGTGTTGGGGGGTGATGTGTTTGCCTTTAGATAATTTAAAAGGAATAGTATTGCAACTATTGTTGGTAGAAAGATTGATATGGAATCTGGCACCTACTTTATTCCTTGCTCACATAGAATTAAAGTCCACTCCTTTCTTTTTGGGGAAGGCAGAAACTGGAGCAGAAAAATGAGCATTAAAATCAGAATGAAAGAAAAATAATTTAAAAAATCAGCTGAGACTTGAAACATCAAAGTTCACAAGATGCAAGAAAGGACAGTGATATGGGACTTATTGGAGAAGAGGTAGAAATTCTTCAGGAGGGAATTGGAGCTTCTGGACCAGGGAGGGGTCTGTAGGAGAAATGTAAAGGTTGCATCACAGAAAACAGTCTGGAATGGGAGCTCTTCTTGCAGTCATGTTGGAAAGCAGTATCTGTCACAGTTCACCCTTTAACCCTAACAATTTACATTCACAGCCCTCTCTTCTGTGCAAAATATGCTTATTCTTTCCCCTTCTGCCAAATCTCATTTCATTTATGGCATTTGCTCAAAGTCCAGGATTTTGTTATTGATATCAGACCCAGGTACAGGTGTGGCTCCTGGAATGTGGTTCTTTGGGTATGTCTCCTTGAGATTTATACCTAGTTTTGGCACACAGACTCTAAGATGGTCCCATGATTCCTGTTTCCTGGTATTCACACCTTTGTATCATCCCTTCACCTTTAGTATGGGCAAGACCTGTGATTTGCTTCTAACCCATTGAATAAGATACAGGTGATGGGGTGCACATGACTACATGTATATGATTACAGTACTTAAGATTATAATGTCCATCTTGCTAAAACACTCTCTCTCGATGGCTTTGAAGAAGCATGCTACCATTTCGTGAGCTGCCACATAGAAACAGCCATGCAGCAAGGAAGTAAGGGTGGTCTCTGAGAGCAAGGAAATGAATGCTACTAACCATGAAACCTGACATGTCAGAACCGCCTCTAAGGCATTACAGCTTAACACAACAGTCAGCTCATGATTACCTCTTATGGTTCTGGCATTGGTTAGGCTGGCTCAGCTAGACATTTCTCCTTTGAGATCAGTGGTGGCAGTCAGATGGTTCCTGGGGCTGGGACTTCAGCTCTGGCTATTGGCTGTGACACCTGCTACTCATGGCCCCTCTGTCTCTGAGTGGTCTCTCTGCTTCCTCATGGCATGATGACTGGGTTCCAAGAGAGCATCTCAGTGGTCCTGGAAAGAAGCTCTCTCACCTTCTATAACCCAGCCTCTGAAGTCATATAGTGTTACTTTTGGTTTAGTCACAGTCTCACCCAGATTCAAAGAAAGATAATGTAGATCCCATCTCAGGATCGGGGAAGGGTCACATTATAAGAAGAAAATGTACTGTGAGAGTGGCCATGTTGGAAAATGCAATCGGACACAACAGCTGTATCAGAATAGTTTAAATTATAGCACTGTAAGGTGTCTATAGTTAACAATGATATATTATATATATTTTCAAATGGCTCAAAGAGAGGGTATTGAATGTTCCCAACATAAAGAAATGATAAATGTTTGAGATAATGGATATGTGGAATTACCCTGATCTGATCACTGTACATTGTATGTATCAAAACATCACTATGTACCCCATGAATAGGTATAATTATTATATGTCAATTAAAAAATAAATAAAAAATTAAAAAAAAGCAAATTTAAAATCCTATATAGAAACCTTCGCTGGTTCATTGAAGCAGAAACAACAGAAAGAGAGAATTGACTGGAAACATATTGTATAATTATAGAACTGATGGAATGGCAGGAAAAATAGCCTCAGAAAATGCAAACCAAAAAGCCAGTAGAAGGTAATGACAATGTTGGACTGGTGGGAGGATGGAAGAGGAGAATTCTCAGAGAAGCAGAATCTATCTGGCTTCTCACCCTGAAATATGGAGGTGGTGGGAGAATGTGCCCACAGGAAAGGAGGAAAGCATGATGTGTCTAAATAACCTTGTGATTTCCTGAATTTACACTCTGATTTTGCTGCTTCTTTTATTGTAATAACCACCCTCTCATCTCCCACTGTTCAAATCTACTCATCCTTAAAGAGTCAGCTCAAATGCCAATATTCTATAATGCTTTGCTGGGTTTGTCAATTAGAATTGATTTCTCTCTTCTTTAACTCATATTGCACTTCCCCCTTTTCTTAAGAAATTTATTGCACAATGGTTAGTATTTAAGTATGTGTTAACCTGCCTCATCAAGCCAACCAGGTATAAGTTCCTTGAGCACAAAGTTCTTGGCTTAGTTTTCTTTATTTCTCCAGAGTATTTCAAAGCAACAGGTGCTCAGGCATATTTGTCAAATGAATATTGTTGGGTACCCAGTTACAGATTCTATGAATAGTTTAGTGGTAAGTCCTACATATGTTCCTTTTCGTTGCTTAAAAAAACCCATAAATATCATTCTTTTCCCTTCACATATCATTAATAAAAGCCTTCAGAAGATCAGTCATATGATGAAGCTTTTATTTCTTTATTTAAAAATAGTTTGAGATTAATGATGAATATTATCTTAGAATATTGAATAAGATGAAATGATAAAATGTTTCCAAATAATTACTTTCTCAATCTGTAATTTTAACCAATAACTTAAAGTGATTTTAGTTTTCATTATTAGTTAAGCACTTCTGATGGATTACAATAGCTGTTGCTATTGGATATGATACATTTTTTTCTTTAGCTGAATATGGATATGTTTGTAATTTTTAGATTGATTAAATTATTATGTTGAGAACCTCTATTTTTACTTTTATGATGCATTTAATGCTCAGCCAAGACAGAAAAGTGATGTGCAAAATCAGAATTCAGGCAAATAAAAGTATATGTACAATGGAAGCCTATACATTTGAAAATAAATTTATTTTAGGGTGTGGTAGCCAGCCTTAAAGATGGCCCTCAATGATCCTCACCTCCGATTTTCAAGCCCTTGTGTAAGCCCCTCCCACACTGTACCAGGATTGGTCTGCATGACCAATAGAATATGGTGCAAGTGATGGTGTGTGACTTCCATGGCTAGGTCCTAAAAGGCAGTATAGTGCCTCCTCTACTTTGCTGTCTTGGATCAAGCACTCTGGGGGAATTAAGCTGCCATGTCATATGGACATTCAAGGAGCTGTCTAGAGAGTTTCCCAGGAAAAGGGCTGAGACCTCTTGTAGAAACAGTACACCAGGAACATGAGTGAGCCATCTTGTAAGTTGATCTTGCAGCCGCAGTTAAATCTTAAGGTGACTGCAGCCCTGGCACCTAAACTGTGACCTCACGAGAGATCCTGAGCCATAACTGCCCTGCCAGGTCACTCTTGATTTCCTGACTCTCAGATACCATGCAATAATTAATTATTATTATTATTTTAAGCTGCTAAATTTGGGGGATAATTTGTTACACAGCGACAGATAGTTAGCATAAAGAGATATTTGTTAAACTTAAAAAATTCAAATATAAGGCAAATAACTATGATGAGACTGAGGATACCATAGAGATTTCTTTAATTAGAGAACCATAAAGCTCACAGCACACATATTTTCCCAGTAAGCAGTATAGTTGTCAAGAACTAAGTAGTATAGTTGTCAAGAACTAAGTAGAAAATGTGTTGGACGTAGATTTGGCAAGAAAATTATTGTTTTTTTTTTTTTTACTGTATGATGACTTGAAGATGGGTACCATACTGTGCATATGTTCAACTGTGACAACTAAACTTATTTCCCCATTAGAGACTTTTGCAACAGGTTCTACCTCTATACATTAAACATATAGCTCTACTGACAAAAAAAAAAAAACAAAAACCCTCCCATACATCCATTTGCAGATAAAATATTTTAGTAAAAATATCATCTTATTATTTTTTGAAAGTTCAGCTTCACAGTAAATGATGCATGGATTCTGTGACATTGCTGGCTGCCTCTCCATATGGGGTGCTGAGCCTGCACGCGCGGTAATGCATGCATCCCCACATACTCACTAATGAAGCAAGGTAAAGAAATAGAAAAGCTTTTCATTCCCTCAACATGCAGCTGGTGTGTGATGCCAGATGTAAAATCATTGATGTTCTTGCCAAGTTCTCAGGATCATGTCATGATTTATTTAAACCCAGACAATCAAGACAGCGTTGATTTTTAAAAAACAGTCAAATTCAAGGAGACGGCTGAGTAGGTGAATAGGAACATATCTTTTACACTAAAACGTTGACTGTGTATAAAATACAAGATTATAATTTATATCTTTTATTCTTCCTTTTGTAGATTATTGTGGTCTTCCTCTGAAGAAAGAGTTAATGGCTCCACTTTCTAATCCCTCAACTCCTCCAGAATTACTTTATAATGAGGCACATAAATTCAGTAGAGCTCTAATTGAAAAAAAAACAAAAAACTGTGTTATCTTGAAACAAATGTTACAGATGCCTATCCAAAATGGATAGTAGATGGCATGCCTTCTTTTAATAGTTTCAAGCATTTCCTTTGATACTTTGTAATTCATGGTATTAGACTTGATTATAATGGAGACCAAGCTTTAACATTTCTTTGAGGGGGGTTATTGCTGCCATCTGTAGTATCCCGACATGAAGCATTACAAAGGTTGAAGATGTTTTCCCCCCTCAGAGGAAACTCTTTATCTGGCAATAGGATCTACAGGGGTCATTCTTCATGCCTCGTCACCATCGGGGCAGTGGTAATCTAGAACTATTGGAAAGGGAACTAAGTTTTTTGAGCTTCTGTCATGTGCCAGGCACTTGGGTATCTTACTCGATTTTCGAAACAATCAGCACAAGTCCCCTTTCTTCTCACCATAGACCTTCAGCAGACAATTTTTTTTATCGTAGTAAAATATATGCAATATGAAATTAATCATTTTTACCATTATTAAATACACAGTTCAGTGGGCAGCATTAGGTACACTCTCATTGTTATGCAACCATCACCATCACCTATTTCCAGAACTTCAGAAGGGGCATTTAAAATCATGCAACACGGCCGGGCGTGGTGGCTCATGCCTGTAATCCTAGCACTCTGGGAGACTGAGGTGGGAGGATCTCTTGAGGTCAGGAGTTCGAGACCTTGAGACCAGCTTGAGCAAGAGTGAGACCCTGTCCCTAATAAAAAAAGAAAAAAGAAATTAACTGGGCAACTAAAAATAGAAAACAATTTAGCCAGGCGTAGTGGCATAGTCCCAGATACTCGGGAGGCTGAGGCAGGAGGATCACTGGAGCCCAGGAGTTTGAGGTTGCTGTGAGCTAGGCTGATGCCACAACACTCTAGCCTGGGCAACAGAGCAAGACTCTGTCTCAATTAAAAAAAAAATCATGCAACACTTCTTAAAAATCAAAGAGCCCTTTGTCTCTCAAGGAAAGTCATCCAGGAAGGATGGAGCAATGGTAAAAATTATATTAGTATATATTATGTTTATTTAACCTTATAGTGACTCAATAGATATTTTGGTGCCTACTGGAAACAAGATATCCTACTAGGTGGTTCAGAGAATCTACAGACTCATGTGATTAAAAAAACCCCACTCTCAAGTGTCAACTGGAACTCCACAGTCTGGCCTTAATTCCTTTAGTAAACTCACTCATTCAACAAGTCTAGAATATCTTCTCCATGGTGAGAGCTCTGCCAGGTATTTGGGATGTATGTAGTGACATGTTTTCACAAACCTCAAGGAGCTGCATTCAAATAATTATTGGTGTAGCTCTCTCTAATCTTTTTGTTTTCTTATAGCAACCATAAAAGGTAGGTATATTAATCATTTCTATTTTATAGACCAGAAATCTTAGGCATGTAGGTGTTAAATAAGGCCTATGGTCACATGGTAGTAGAACTGGACTTAAACCCAGGTCATTTGATTCCAGAAGCTATGTGTTTAACCCTACCCCACACTGCCTCTGTGTGTCAATGTGTGAGTATGGACATAGGACCTTCAGGGAGCTCCTTCCAAATTAATCATTCAAAATAAATCACTCTTCAAGGGCAAGTTGGGTGAGGGGAGGGGCAGAGAGGGGTCAGTAGTGTTACTCTAGGGGAGCTCCCTCCGTATGGAAGGAAATATCTGACTATGGAAAAGTGTTTCCTACCATAAGGCGACACTGCTACCCCAAATGGTCCCTTGCGAAAATCAGAAAAAGGCAAACCTTCCTCCGGACACTTGCTGCAGGAAAATTTTCATTAAAAAATAAAAAAATTTCTCACAACTGTGATGTGAGTGACACATTCTGTAGCATGTGCAATGTATAATCAGTACAACCATGTGTGGCAACTCTGCCCTATAACATCCTTAACCCTTAACAACCTGTTAAAGGCAGAATTGTGTCCCCCTACAAGTCCACATGTGAAAGTCCCAACCTCCAATACCTCAGAATGTAATCATATTTTGAGATAACATTTTAAAAGAGATGATTAAGTTAAAATGAGGCCATTAGGGTGGAACTCTAATCAGATATGACTGGTGACCTCATAGGAATAGGAAGATATGCCGGGGGCACATGTGCACAGAAGGATGACCATGGACTGTGTGAAGAGGCAGGAGGAGGTGGCCATCTGCAAATCAAGGAGAGGCTAGAGAGGAAACCAATCCTGCTGCGTCTTGGTCTTGGACTTCCAGTCTCCAGAACTGCGAGAAAATAAATTTCTGCTGCTTAAGCTACTCACTCAGTCTGTGCTATTTTGTTATGGCAGCCCTAGCAAACTAGTACACAGCCCTAACATTTTCAACTCACTAGAATAAAGCATGGGTGTGGATATGCCATGCTGGGCATTCACAAGCAAAAACACACACACATATTCTTTCTTGCTCTCTCACACACACACCACATACACACACACACACAGACGTGGGGTGGGGAGAAAGAGAGGGGGGAGAGAGAAAGAGAGAGAGAGAGAGAGAGAGAGAGCATGCACTATCTCACAATAGCAAACTCTCAGCATCTTTTTTTTTTTTTTTTTTTTTTAGAGACGGGGTCTCGCTCTTGGTCAGGCTGGTTTCGAACTCCTGACCTTGAGCTATCCACCCGCCTCGGCCTCCCAGAGTGCTAGGATTACAGGCGTGAGCCACCGCGCCCGGCCCACTCTCAGCATCTTAAAAGCTTATGCTCCTAATTCCACACCCTCCTTTCCTCACCTAGTACTGTACTACCTCCCCATTATAGCATCAATTATGTTTTATTTGTGTACTCATTTGAGTAATTTTCCCACTATACCCTATGCCTCATGAGAAGAGACCTTCCTTGTAGCCTCAGTCCCTATGCAGTGAATGGCACATACTAAGTGATCCCTAAATATTTATTGGGTGAATGAATGAAGGAAGGGATGAGTAGGTCTCTGAACGTGTGACTGTCTTCAATCAGATGTTTACCTGATTAACTCTGACATATACATCCAAGAAAAAATGAAAATATAATAATTATACAGAATAATGATTTATTTTTCCAGTTAAAATGACTGAGGTACACCCAGAAGTAAAACATTTCTTCATTTGAGTACTTTGCTTAAAGGATTGATTTTTGTTTGATGACATACAAATCTGAGGTCTGGGCTATTTTCCATCATTGAAAGTCCCATAACTTTTCTTCACATGCCAGGTTCAATATGCCAGCCAAATTCTAGCAATTATGAGTTTCCTTTTTAGAATTCCCAAAGAGTGTAGATTAAGAAGATCATTCTTTTCTTTCCCCTGTTAGCCATTATGGTCATTTATTGAAACCACCAATATGTAGTACAGCTGGTGGAAATATCAACTTGGGCCATAGCCATAGCCACATTCTTTGGCTCAACAAACCTCCATGAGTTAGTGAAACAATGACTTGATTTAGTAGAGTTTGAACTCAAGGGTAGACTAGCTAAATTGTAGATGGTGAAAACGAGGAAGATAAAAGAAGAGGGGAAAACTTGAAATTCTTATACAGCTCCTATAGCTGTTCTTTTCAAACTTCCATTTGCTTATGTACCAGTGCTTAGAATTTTATGTGAATTATATCACTTAGTTTAATTATTATTCAACTCTAGAATGTTGGTACAATTACTGCCCCACATTTTTAGATGAATTACCTATGGCTGAGTGAGCTTAAGCAACTTGCTCAAAGTGACCCAGCCACTTTTTTCTTTTTGTTTTGATTGCTAAAATATTATATGTTCATTATAGATAATGTACAAAATAGATTAAGTATTAACAATAAAATAAAAAATCCACAATAATCCTCAAAGCCATAAATAACCATGATTAACATTTTGGTGAATATCTTTCTAGTGTTTATTTTCCTTGATTAGATGTGTCTTGTACAATGTTACAAGTATACTACATAGTCATGCACCACATATCAATGTTTTGATAAATAAGAGACTGCATATATTAATATAATGGTGGTCCCTAAGACTATACTACCATATTTTTACTGTACCTTTTCTATTTTTAGATACACAAATACTTACCATTGTGTTACAACTGCCTCTAGTATTCAGTACAGTAACATGCTGTACAGTTTTGTAGCCTAGGAGCAAAAGGCAATACCATATGGCCTAGGTGTGTAGTAGGCTACACCACCTAGGTTTCTGTAAGTGCACTCGATGATGTTCACACAATGATGAGATCACCTGATGACACATTTCTCAGAACACATTTCAGTATCTCAGACTATGAGTTGGTGTTCGTAACACCTTTTTTTTTTTTCATGGAAACTGATGGAGTCTTAGTTTGAAAAGCATTTAAAATACATATACTTGGGTCTCAGACCAGACCTTTTGAGTCAGAATATCTGAACAAGAATCACAGATGAATTTGCGGCATTCTGATAACAATATGTTTGGAACGGTTATTTTGCTTTCTGCCTTTATTCACACAAAATAGTTCCTGAGCACTCAGTCTGTGAGGGGCATGTGCCTGGCACTGAGTGGCATAAAAAGATAAATAAGACGTAGTTGTTCCTTTCCAGGGCAGTGAGCCTAGCAGGGAAAGTAAGAGCCTTGAATAAAAATGATGACTACGGCACAAAGCAATGTTTTGCTATAAAATGAAGGTTCTATGAGAGAGTAGGAAATACTTCTGCTGGGGGATCTGTGTGATGGTGACGTGAGACTTAAAGGACATCTGAGCTGATGCCAAAACATGGTGGAAGATGTGCGTGTAGGAGGGTGCTTAGGATTTCGGGGGGAGGGGAGAGATCGTGTTACAGGAGAAGAAATAGTAGGAATTAAGGCAGTACAGTGCAGTGGGAAGTAGGATTATAGCTAGTTTGGCTGATGCCCAGGGAGATAGGAGAAGGTAAGACTGAAAGCCAGTCTGGCGTGCATTTGAAAGTAGCTTGGAACATCTTTGTCCAGCAGACAAGAAGAAATCACAGAGTCTTTTTGGTAAGGAGTGACCCAATCAAGGCAGACTCAAACTCAAAATGGAAACTACCTGCCAGATGGATTGTTGGGAAGAGTTGTGGGGCTACAGTCAGGGAGCCCAACGTGAGGTCACTACCAAAATAGAGATGAAGCAATGGGAAAAGAAAGCAGCAGAGAGTTGCAAAAAAGTGCCGAAGAAAAAAATAGATGCAACATGGTGTTTAATTAGATATGGTGGGGGTGTGTGAGGAATAAAGCAAGATGACTCATATTTGGAGCCAGAGAGAACAAGTGTACCCTTAACAAACAAGGAAGTCAGCAGAAACTGGTTCTTGGGGAAGTTTAATTTTAGAAATTTTAAGTTTGAGTTGCTGCCAGGATAGCCAAATTTAACCCCTTTATTGGGTCTTTTATTCTGGAGGATAAGAGGCAAGTCCATTCTATTACCAGAAAGAGTTCGGCTGTTGACCAATCACCTATCTTAATTTTCCCAGTGGGGTTCCTACCCTCTGCCCCAGGGTTCTCTGTTTCCTTCTTAGACGGGCAGTATCAGGTCTTTTCTGTACACTTGTGGATTGAAGAGAATCTGTTTTCCCTTGTTAATATTGATTGCTTTTCACACTAAAATGTCAATGGGTCATTTTGGTTCTCTCCACTCGGTCTTATCCAAGATGTTTTCCATACCAGCATAAGATTGTGAAGGAAGGACAGAGCGAGTCATGGGAAAGAACATCCTATCCACCCACACACGTTTACAACTGCGTAAGTGAACCTGAGACTCTGGACAGAGATCAGGGTCAGAGAGGGAGATGGGTAGATTGATGTGGGAGCTCTGTGTGTGAAAGTGAGTGGAAAAGCAGTAAAAGCAGATCTTCTGAGTTATGCTCTGGCATGTTCTGTTTTACGATTCACATTTTGTTGGCTGTGTCTTCTAAAACAGATCATACTGTCCTAGTGAGTCATTCCACGTTGTTTTCTTCCTCAGTTCTATTCTGCGTTTGTCCCTAATCAACTTCCTCTTATCTCTAACCATTTCACCAACACTTCTGTCTAAGCATTTCTCTTGTCTCCACTGAGGTCAGAGAAAAGGGAAATAAACTGAGATCACCATCCCATCAACAAGGGTTTATGGAGTGCCTTGTATGTGTGGAGCATTATTCTAGATGTTTCAATCACATTATATAATATAAGTGATCAACGTTAGATAAAGCAAGGCTTACCTTTAAATGCCAATTATTAAAAGTTGGATGAGTTATTGAGAAAGGTCACAGATTCTAAACATGGAAGAAATTATTAGGTTGGGTGCTGCCTGCTAATTGATAATGGAACACAAGATCTTATACGTTCTTAGGATACTATGAATATATTTTCAAATATATGCTTTGTGACATATAGGCTGAAAATTATTTTCCACTACTTTCCACACCTGTGTAAGCAGAACCCTTGCCATTGAGCTTATGTCTTTTATATAGGATTATCTTGTATCTGCCACCTCCTCCAGATAGGCTTGTGTGTGGGCCAATGAAAGTGCAAATTCCATTCTTTCACTTTTTGTATTTGCAGTAATGTTTTTACATGATTATTATGTATCATAATCAATTCCAAATTAATTTTTAAGTGAGAATAATAAATAAGTGTCATCTTACATGCAGCAAACGATTATGCAAAGGACAAAAACGTTTCTTTTGCATTAAATATAGAGAAAGATGAAACAGTGTCCTAATTCAGCAGGAGATGTGCTTGTTTGGCATAACTAAGACATTTCCAATTTAGAGAATAGTGGTAGTTTGAGGGTCAAGGAAGAAGTTACCGAAAGATTAATGTGACATAATTTTTCTTTTTCTGTAGATTTTCTACGAATAGACCAGAAGATGCGACCACTACAGGTTGTTTGGATGAGAGCGATTTGAGGCAAATCTGCTTTATAGAACCACAATCCCCTACCTCACTCTGGCCGAAGTCCTAGTACCTGAGTGCAGCTCTCCCTATAACACCGTCTGACCTTGGCCCTTGCTGTTTTCTTTGGTGTCTCTGAAGGTGGAAGTAACAGAAGCACTTGGCATGTGCTGGGCATGGTGGGTATATTTTCGAGTAGTATTTTTCCTCTTTATCATCTCTGTTCTAACTACTTTCTCTGGGTACAGCTTTGCTCTAATTATAGCAAAGGCTAAACAAGGTGAACTTCAATCTAGGAACTTTTCAGTTTCATAATTTTCTTGAGAGTTAGAGAAGAGTTTTTCTAGTAATGTCCTTGCTTGTTTGTTACTTTTTATCCTGCTTTGTGGGATCCATCTAGTTAATTGATAAATCATCTAATTACTACTGCATGATTGTGGACAAGTTACTTACAGTCTCAAAGCTTATTTTCCTTTTTAAAACTGGGCATAACAACACAAATTATAGGTGTGTTCTGAGGATTCAGTGAGATCATGCATAGTGCCTAGAACATATCTTTGATGAAAATATCAATTTGGTTCCATTTGACACCAGCATTGAGATGTGCTACATTCAGTGGTAATTCTGAATTTCAGAGTTTTGAGAATGGCTTGAATAATTTTATACTAACTTATTATAATATTAATAGCAACTGCTTGTTAAGTGCATACTATGCATAAAGCACTATGTGAAACACTTAATGTTTACTGTTAAATTCTCACTATAGCATCAGGAGATATAATATGTTCTACTATCTCTATACAGCATGGGTAGAAATATAACAACAGACTAGTGATAGTCTGAGGTCTGTGCTCCTAACTACAGTATGCTGCCTGCCTATGACCATCTTCTAAATACAGGTGTCACATTTTGAAAGTGTCACATTTTGAAAGTATGACACATAAATTCAAGTCATTATTCTATAATGACTGTGAGGTGGAAAATGTTGCACTTGGGGTGGAAAAAATTATAATTTTGGATTATAAAAAATTATAATTATGGATTTGAAATTTCATGATGAGGTATATCATGGATCAAGGCCATCTGGGAACAGCTTCTCTTCCTTTCTAGGACACTGATTAAGGGCATGATCTCTGGAACATATTTCCTGTATTTGTATCACAGCTGTTTACCACTTAGTAACTCTGTGACATAAGGCATGCTTAACTTTCTGAGCCTCAATTTCCTCATCTGTACAATGATGGTAATATTATCCACCCCATAGAATTGTTTTGAAGATTAAATGAGTTAATACATGTAGATTCCTTAAAACAGTGGTAGAGTGGCTGACACTTGGTATGCACCATTCGATATTATTAGTATTTCTATGTCCTTCACATTATACAACTCTTCTGGCTGTCTCGATGTGTACATAGTTGCACTCTTGCTAAGAAATGCATAGATTTACTTAAGGATGCTGTGATTCTTGTTCACAGGATCAGAATCTGGTTTTGGAGTTTTTATAATAGTATATTATAATACAAGGACAATTGTTACTATCAAATGCCTTCCACCATCAAAAACAATTATTACTTAAGAATTACTGGGATTAATTACATTTTAAATCTCCATATTTATAAAATTGGAACCTATTTAAAAGATCAATATTAATAGAAGCCAAATATATGGAGGGACCCAATTGGCCTTATCTTAAGTCATAATTTCAGATTGGAAGTTAAAGTGAACGAAAATATGTGGTTGTGTAGAATTGTCTTTTCTATTCTTTTTATGCATGCATGTGAGTGAGGTACACGGTTAGATAGCTTAGCCTTTTTGCCCAGCTCAAGGAGGAGTTAATAAAGTAACGTTATGTAAAGTGCATTGAACTCCTCAAGAGAGAAGTATTATATTAATACTTGCTTCACAGTGATGTTCTCAGACTTAATGATAGAAAGTTTATAAATTCCTTTGGTACTCCCAGTAACATCCTGATGAAGCATCATTTCGTTTTATTGCAAAGAGCTCTATGTTACACAGAATGCAAGTTAAGAGGGGAATAACATCCCAGTCTTTATTTTATAATCAGAAGTACATAAAATAAAAAGAAAACATTTTATTCTAGTTGTGAGCGGTAGGGTTGATAATTTTTATATTTTCTTTCTGTTACGTTTGGGAAGTGGTAGAATTTATAAAGTGGCTTTAATTGAGTACTCATCGTTAAAGATTTAATGGCAGAAATAGTGATCATGATACAAAGAAATCTTTAAGGAAGCCAATATTCAAATATTTTAAATTAAATTATAGTTTTAAGAGTCAAGCTTTTTTTTTTTATATGATTACTATTAAGTTTGGCATTTTTGAGACATGTCTTAAATCGATACGTGTAATACTTACAAACATCAGTAGGGAGAATAGTATTGTAAACACATATTCTTGCTGTAGGGTACATTTTAAATGTCTAAACACTAATCAATATAGCAAAATTAAGTATTGACTAAAATAGCTTTATAATAAGTAATTATTGGTTTGCTCTTTTAGAAATGAGACATTTTCACTTTGGGAATAAAGAGTAAATTTACTGTCATGAAATTAAAGTGTTTTTGACCTTTTTGTACAACTTTCCTCTCTCTATGAAATGATTAGGTTTAAATATGATTGCACAGCTGTATTATGTTGCAAGCATCAATTTTTAATTATTATAAGGTCAATGTTAGAACAAATGTGATTAGTACAGTACCTCAGTGCACTTATTTACTTTCCACTCAAACACCACCCTGTGTTTACTAAAACCAACCCAGACCTCTCTCTGTTGTATGGCTTGTTAGATTTATGACAAATCCTTTGTTTTTTTAGTGTTCATCCTATGTATGTTATTTTGTTGGTTCTTTTAGTTTTTAAAAATACAAATTGTTTGATTTATCTTTTTTCTTCATAGGGAGACATTTATTTTTCTATGTGTCTGTGTGCATACATCTCTGTGTGTATAACCATAGATAACAATAGCTTCGCAATCCTCCTGCCTTGTACAACATGAATATTTCTTCCACACAATGTTACTGAGGACTGATTTGTGTGAAGTCCATCTTAAGAGATATGGGTTTCCTTTCCAGGTATAGGTTTTTAAGATTCTATGTTCATAGAGATTTGCCACTTGTCCTTATGTTTGCCTATTGCTTTATGTGATTTTGGATTTAGCTCTTTAAATTAAAATATACTTACTGCTTATAAAAAATACAAAATAATACATCCTGTATTATTCATTAAAATTCCCAAGATTTTCAGCATTAATAGTAATTTAGGTTTTAATCACAAAAGTGGTTTTCTAATTATTTTTTTCACACAGAGCCTCACTCTGTTGCCCAGGCTAGAGTACAGTGGTGTCTGCCTAGCTCACAGTAACCTCAGACTCCTGGGATCAAATGATCCTCCTGCCTCAATCTAGTAGCTGGTACTACAGGCCTGTGCCACCACGCCTAGCCATTTTTTTTCTATTTTTATAGAGATTGGGCCTCGCTTTTACTCATGCTGGTCTCCAACTCCTGACCTCAAGTGATCCTTCTGCCTAGGCCTCCCAGAGTGCTAAGATTGCAGGTGTGAGCCACTGCACCTGGCCGTTTTTCTAATTCTTAACTAGTTCTTCAGATTTCATTTTACATTGGTAATTTGTTTACATTTTTAAAGCTGCAAAATACTAGGCAAAAAACATTTGTTGTATTTAGTAAGTGAAGCAGCATAAGATTTCCTGCAAACTAGAACACACGGGCCAGATAACTTCAACTTCATGGTTTGGGGACTGAATGGTCGGATGTTGACTGGGCTCCACTGGGAGTCTTAAGATGCAGCAGTGGAGAGCAAACCATCCAACACTTGGCTATGGCACGTGGAAAAAGGGCTGCCGGGGAAATGACTCATTAGAAGTAATGAGCAGGGCGGGCTACAAAGACGGTCCATCTTGCCTTTGATTTCTTCATATTTCCTCAATCGATTTAGTAGGGGGCATAAGGGTATAACTATAAGAACTTACCCCTATGTTAGATGATGCAGCTTTTTCTCCTTATCCCCTTCTCACCCATTATGTTATTTTTGAGTCACATTTTCTGAAAATAGTTTCTTTTAAAAGATAAATATGTAGGGTCCTCTTGCTGAAAACTTTCAAGGCCTTATATATAGGGTCTAATGACGAAATTCCAGACATTGCAACAAGGAGTTAGGAGATATTTTGGAACTGGATGGTTTTTCCCCACACTGCTTAAATTATATTATCCAAGAGTAAGCTCATTCTGAGTGGTTTTGTACAAGCCCAGTTATGGCAGTCAATGCTGAGAGACTTTTTGAAACATCTTGACGTAAATACCTCTAGAACCTCTGACGGTAAAGCTTCCTGTATAGCATAAGCCTATGACGGGCTTGTATTTCAGTGTTTCTAGTTTTAGAAACTGTGCTCTTAGCTACTGAACTCTTAAACTAAGCTATGTAGCCCCAGCATATTTATCATATTTGTAGTTACTATACTTAGTTATTCAACAAATATAAAAAAGATAGCTGCAAAACTGTTTTCACGTTTCTGACAATAACTTACATATCATTATTAATTTTTTCTAAATCATATTGAATGGAGAGATTTTATGATTTAAAAAATAACAAATCTAAGTACCAAGTTCCTTTTATTTTCCTCCTCCAGCTCTCCCATTGGCTCTACCTTCATTACTTTTTTTTACATTTAAAAAATTTTTTTAGATTTTTTTTTTTAGTAGAGATAGTCTCCCTCTTGCTCAGGCTGGTCTTGAACTCCTGAGCTCAGGCGATCCTCCTGCCTCAGCCTCTCAGAGTGCTAGGATTACAGGCATGTGCCACTGTGCCCGGCCCTATTTTCATTACTTAGATACCAAAATATTTATGAATAATGCACTATAAACACTGTTGAGAAATTCTTCTTACAAACAGGGCATCATGAAAGCAAGCAAAAAAAAAAAAAATTGTTAGTATACACCGAAGTTGTAGAAAGATCTTGAATGGATGATTTAATAGAATGTATAAGCCATAGAAACATTGATCGAGGTTAAAATCATGCCTTATACCTGTCAGTCATGGTATTTGGGCAAAAGGCTTTTGCATTAGTGAAATGTCACTGTTTTAAGAGATCACACAGCTGATGCAGCAATTTCATGGAGACTTTGTCATTATCCTCATTGAGCCCAACCCTTTTTCCAAGATATAATTACAACAGCTTCAAAGGATGAGAGGGCCAGCTATGGCACTTCATTTTCAGTCTCTTACTGCCTCCAGATTTGCTTTACCTTTCAAGACCGAACTAATTATCACACAGATTTTGGACACAAATTATCCTGTGAAAGCAACAGAATATTGTATATATATTTCTAAATCAAATAAAGTGGATGCATTCATTATCCACCTTAGTTTGCCTAGATAGTCAATATTAGTTATAATTTGTTTGTTGTTTCCCACTTTTTTGGTATGATACAGGAAGCCCACGTGGCCTAAACACTTGGGAAAAATTAGGGAAGGGCTTTTGGTCATCAGTTTACTTTTTTTGCCATCATGATAATGCTCATGGTACAAACCTAGATGGACCCTTTGGGAGGTTTAGGGCTCCACTGGCTCTAAGCCAAGCCAGGATAGGGAACTTTGAACACCCTGGAATCACTTCCCCTACCTTATCACCCCCTCTCTCTGGTATGGTGAAAAATTTTTATGAAACCATGTGAATAGCTAATTATCCTGTGAAAACATGATCAATCACATCAAAAAAATGAATTACGAAGTTATAAAAAGGAAAGGGTATAGAAAGTAATGGTGAGATGTTGGAAGCAAGTATTTTAGAAAGAGCGGCCAGGAAAGGCCTCCAGGAGCTTGTAATGTGTGAACAGAGGCCTACATGAAGTGTGAAACCAGCCATGTGGATTTTTGGAGGAAGAACATTCTAGCCAGAGTGAAGAGCCCACTAACTCCTCTCCCGAGGCCTACTCCAAAACCATCTCCCTCATTTAGTCCCATGGAATTACCCTCTTTCTCCCAGGTGGGGCCCCTCTCCATCCATCAACCCCCTGCCCCTCTCCAGACTCTATGGCTTCTGGAAGCAGAGGCTTTTCCAAATTGAGCCCTGTTAACTTTGACAACACAGCCCCCAGGCCTCCAGGATTTTGAGGTTAGTTTGCTCTCTTGCAGGAAGAAGAGGGCAGTATCTCTCATTCTTTTGGGTATGTAAAGAAGCGAGAAGAATACACAAACCATCTCAGTAGATTGCTGCATTATGCATGATAAAATGTTTTGAAGTCTGCTTGATGACTGTGGTGCCCACTAAAACTGCAGAAGCAATCTTCATAAAGGAATGGAACAGAAGATTTTCTACAGTCAGGGCATGCAATTATCTTTAAGTTAGAATGTTTTGTGTGGTCCACTTATGCACATAATATCGTCCTGTCTTTAGTTAAGACATTTTCTTTGAACTCTAGACTTGTATATTCAACTGCCTGCTTGTTATTTTTGCTTGGATATATTATAGATATTTCACATTTAACATGTCCAAAAAACAAATCCTCAGTTTTTTTCCTGCAGGAAAAAAAAAATACTTATTTTCCTGCCATCTTTCTTATCTCAGTAAATGGCAAAATTATCCTTTAATTTGTTTAGGCCTTAAATCTCTTAAGCATTCTTGATCCCCTGTTTTTCCTGACATGCTATATTCAATGTAGCTGAAATGCCTTCTGGCTCCAGAATCTGACCACTTCTTACTCATTTCTCTGCTATCACCCAGGCTGAGTCCACCCACATTCCTTGCCTGGATTATGGCAGTGGCCTTCTAACTTGGGTCCCTACACTCTACTATGCACCTTATAGTTCATTGCTCTCATAATGTGGCCCATGGATCTCTGGAGGCCTCTAAGACTTCTTCAGGGGATTCATGAGGTCAAAACTAATTACTTAATTATTTGAGGACATATTGGTGCTTTTCACTGTTATGCTGTTGTAGTATTGATGCAGAAGCAATGGTGGGTAAATTGCTAGTACACTATCATGAATTAAGGCAATGGCACCAAACTCAACTAGTAGTCAAAATATAATCATTAGCAATGCACCAAAAAAGCACAATTTCACTTAAGAATGTCCTTGATAAATTAGCAAAAACTATTACATGTACTTGATAAAGTAGCAAAAACTGTTAAACTGTGATTTGTTCTTACTCTTTAGAATACAATTTTTTAAGCCTTATAGTTTATGGAAAACAATTGACAGTTATTGTTGCTGATGATAAAGTTTTTAAATGAAAATTAGAATTTTGGAAAACTTGTATGGGTTACTGTGAGCTTGAGAGTTTTTCAATACCTAAGAACTTTATAAATTAATATTAGAAGTGCTATTAATGACTAGTCTGAGCAAGAGCAAGACCTTCTCTTTACTAAAAATAGAAAAATTAGCTGGGTGCCATGGTGTGTGCCTGTAGTCCCAGCTACTCAGGAAGCTGAGGCAGTAGGATCACTTGAGCCCAGGAGTTTGAGGCTGCAGTGAGCTATGATGATGCCACTGTACTCTAGCCCCAGTGACATAGCGAGACTGTCTCCAAGAAAACAGTATTATTAACAAATGTGATTTTTGATATTATATAATGAAATATATGAAATTTGGAGGATGTACATAACTCAGTGAATCAAGATTTTTTTCAAATGACCAATGCGTCATGTTAAGAGATTACATATTGGTAAAATATCATTCAAAGTACAGCACTGCTGGGCACAGTGGTGTGTGGCTATAGTACCAGCTATTGGGGAGGCCACCGTGGGAGGATCGCTTAAACTCAGGAGCTTGAGACCAGCCTGGGCAACATAGAGAGATCCTGTCTCAAAACAATGAACCAAACAAAAGGAAACAAAGTAGAGAATAGACCAATAAATATTTTTGTAAAAGAGTAGGCAAAGTTTATTAACATGGTTTCTAATTCCACATTGAAAATAACCTTTAAGAAACTACTACTTGTTAAGTTTTGATGTAATATCAAAGAAGAATATACAAAATTGTCTGAATTAGTAAAACACTCTTTCCTTTTCCAATTACATTCTTGTGTAAGGCTGGATTTTCTTAAATGTACTTTAATCAAAATATCATGTAGCAACAAATTAAATGTGGAAGATATGAAACTCCAGTTGTCTTCTATTAGGCCAGACATTATTACAATTTGCAAAAGTGTAATGCAATGCTACTCTTCTACCACATTTTTCTGGCTTGAAAATATACTTATTTTTCAAAGAATGTTATTTATATTATTTTGTAATGAGTCATTATTATTATTATTATTATTATTTGAGACAGAATCTCACTTTGTTGCCTAGGCTAGAGTGCCATGGCGTCAGCCTAGCTCACAGCAACCTCAAACTCCCGGGCTCAAGCGATCCTCCTGCCTCAGCCTCCCGAGTAGCTGGGACTACGGGCATGCACCACCATGCCCGGCTAAATTTTTCTATATATTTTTAGTTGGCCAATTAATTTCTTTCTATTTTTAGTAGACACAGGGTCTCGCTCTTGCTCAGGCTGGTCTCGAACTCCTGACCTCGAGCGATCCGCCTGCCTTGGCCTCCCAGAGTGCTAGGATTACAGGTGTGAGCCACTGCGCATGGCCAGTCATTATTATTTTAAAATGAATTATTAGATACTAAAAACATTCTTACTAAATATTGTGAGATATAACCCACTCAAATAAAAGCTCTTTGGGGTCCTCAATTCTTAAGGGTAAAGTGATCCTGAGATTAAAAAGTTAGAGAACCGCTGCTATTATTTCTTTCCTGCATGGCAGGCAGAATAAGCCACACCACTCTTACCACCCAATAGCTCCTCCCTTGTGCTTGGGAGAAGCCAGAGCTTTCACAGTGGCCCATGAGTTCCTCACTCCTTGAGCCCACCTTCTCCAACTCTCTCCCTTCTTCATGTTGTTCTAGACATCCTGTCCTTACACATTCTAAAACATGCCAAACTTATCTGGCCTCAGAGATTTTCCCTCTATTCCCTCTGTCCTGAGCCCTCTTTTCCCAGATCTTTATTTATCATCTCATTTCTTGGCTATGCAAATGTTACCTTAAGGGAGTCCTTCCCTCTTGCTTTTCCCTGATACTTTATCCTGCTTGCTTAAATTTTCACTGTGGCACTTCCCAAGGTGATGTTATTAAGATCTTACAATGAATCATTTAAGAGGTGGGTTTTAATATATTATTTCTTCAAATCCTCAAATCCTTCCTTTATAATGACTTACTACTATTTTGTAAATAAAGAAACTGAGGCTTAGAGAGTTCAAGTAATGTGTATAAGACTCTACAGCTGGCAAAATTAGTGGGAACATCAAAATTCAAACTCAATTCTTCTGATTTCTAGTCCACTGCTGTTTCTATTTTACTACGATACTATTTTGAGGTATCAGGGCGTGAGTAACAGTTCTTCCTTATCATCTTGGTTAATTAAGTGCATGTTGATTTAACACTCATGTAATATTGAATTATCACCCTTAGCAAATACCAGAAGATATAAATGCTGCCTAGAAAATTGTGAAATACCATTCAGAGAAAACAATTTGTTTCTGAAAATCTAATTTCAATTGGAGGTCAAAAGGAAATTTATATTATTAAATAAATAGAGGACTAAAGGAGAGCAGAATTTGTATGCACTTACACCATGAGGTACTATCATACAAAACTGATGGCATCTTTCAGAATTGGTTAAAAGGAAGTCTCTTCAAATATCTGCTCTGTCTAGCCATGAGGGTATCTCCTGGACACTAGCAATGGCAATTATTTTCTGCAAGCAAAGTAAACACTCTTTTCTGTTGCCAAACATTAGTAAGAAACACAGCCGGGTAGGAGTGAGGTGAAGAGAGAGAAGCAAGGTAAAGTATATTTAAACTGATTTAAAAAATCAGCTGAATGTAATAGTTATTAATCGTAGTAAAAAGGCACTAATTAGACTTGTATTCCATGTTGAAAGCAGCAACCTTCTCTGTGATTTCTCCAAGTTGTTTTTAGATGAAAATATAGAAACCCAAGAAAGTGATTTGATTACAACTCTTTACTTTCAACATTGGTAATTACCACAATAATTTCTCACTGCAGTACCTTTGAATGTTAGTTATCTATTTAATTCTATGATGCGTGTCACCGATATACCTAACTGCTAGAAGATGATATGGTAATATACTTATCATTAGTGCTTACTGATGTGTGAATTAAACATTGGTATAAAAGGTGCTTCTCACAGTCATGTACATGTTAATTAAATTGGGAAGTACAAAAACGCTTTTTTTGAACAACTTTTAATTTAAGCAGTTAAAATAAAAATGTTACACATCAGGATGTTCTGATTCATGTATTCTGGAGTAGAGGAAAAATGACTTTGGCAGGTTCCTTCTTAGAGTCACCAAGTAGGTGTCTTTTTTAAAATTAAGTATTTTGATAAACTTTGAATGTAATAAATATTAAAAGATTATTTACAGAAAGATAACTCATAAGTCAACAGGATGAAGAGGCTGCTAAAAATGCCAGTATAATTTTTAACTGCTTTACAGATGTGGTATCAGGAAAGAGAGAGGTAATAGTGCTATTGTACTTCATGTTGGTAGGAGCAAATGTGGAGTATTGTTTTCATCAGCAAGAGATGTGGCCCCGGGCAAGGGGAGAATAACCAGCATTAGTAGAGATTTAAAACCATAATAACAAAGCCAGCTCTGAAAGTCAGGGGGATGTTTAGTCTAGAGAGACAAAGACATAGGTGGATTTACTAGCTCCCTTTAAAAAAAAAATTTTTTTTTGAGAAAGGTATTGGTTTGCTGGTGCCCTTATTATACTGGTTAGTAAATAGTTCAAATTTCACCAGTATCTTTGTCTACTTACTTAATATTATCTTTAAGTGTGTCACAGGCCATTATATATAATAAGATTTTTTTTTAACAGAGCTACTAAAATACCCTTTATTTGAAGAGATCCGTTCTCCATACAAGGCAGTAGGGATTATGAATAACATATATATATTTTTTTCTGGACATGTTTATATTGAAAACCAGGAACTAAATGGGAGCAGGATTCACTTCTAATTTGACAGTCATATAAAGAGTCATATGTAAAACCTCAATTAACTAGTGCTATTAATATATTTTTAATTTATTTAATGAATTTTTGGTGTCTGTTATGGTCTGGCACCCTGGCAGCTGTCTGGCTTACCTGTCTGTTACTTCAACTTTTGCTAGATGGTCTGTTTATTGGAAAGACACATAATAAAATCAAGTGGTGCTTAAATGTCTGGGATCCAAGACTCTGAAGTTCATCCCAACCCTAAAATGTTACAATAGAAAATTAAGAGATACTTTTCCATTTAGGAATATACAAACACTTCTTGATCAAAACTATTCAGTTAACCGATTGAGCTGCCTTTTTATGTGTCTTTAAATTACGACACGATGGTTATATAGCTACAGACCAATTACAAGCAAGAATAGGCAGTGAAATTCACAAACTGTTCTCCTTCCTGTTTGTATGGCATCTCAAAAAATTAGTGTTAGTTCTTGGTCACAGAATTTTCTAAATGAAAACTTTTGCAGTTTTGACCTCTCAGAATGAGATTTTAAAATTTATGAAGCTGAATATCCAGAGTAGAGAATAGTTTCTTTCATTACTGATGTTACTTATGACTTCTAACTAAGACAGAGGTGGTTCTCTCAAGAAACAGTTTATGTAAAAATGTAAACAGAGGGTGTTTTGTAAATTTGCAGATTGGATTTTCCTGCCCTTGCCTGTAGTCAGCATTTTATTTTAAACCATTTAACCATGAAAGCGCTATTATTTTTATTTCAGCTATTCTTTATAATGTTCCAATCAAATTCGTGGGATAAATTGTGTGTTCAGTTTTTTGGGGGGTCTGTTAATGCCCATTGACTTGATGTGATTCACTCCTGCTTTTTGCAGCCCTAACGCTATAACTGACCTACAACTGGGATTGCTCTATGATCTTGACTTCACTAATGCAGAAATCTAACTAGCTCAGATCCTAAATATAATTCTGATTGAGAACTTGGTCATGGCCTATGCTAATTATTCAGTAACCAAAAATCAAGCTTATTAACTCTTCACTATCACGTTAAAAGTAAGTAGGAAAACTGAAATATTATACATATAAAGAAGGAAATTGTACCCATGTGAAGAAAACTATAAAATCTTTCGAAGTTCATTAACCTATTGGAAAACCATCATGCTCTTGAATGGGAAGACTCAATAACAAAACATTTCAGTTATACAAAATTAATACATATATTTAAAGCAATTCCAACTGGAATCTCAATGGGGTTTATATTTTTTAAAGTAAATTGGATAAAATAATACTAATTATTTGAATATAAAAGAATGAGTCCCAAAGGGTAGCCAAAGAATTAGGAAAAGATGAACAATGGGAATAAGTTTGTCTTGATAGACATTAAAACATTAAAAATCAATTATTAATAAATAATATGGTATTAGTAAAGTATCAAAAATATATATTGGAAAAATAAAATAGAGCAATCAAGTCAATATATGAGGGATTTAATATATGGCAATTGTATGGGAACAAATGTTTTGTTTATAAATAGTGTTAACACAACTAGCTATTCATTTGGAAGGAAGTAAAAATGGGCCTTTCATTGCTTTTATCATGTATGAGATATAAATTCCAATAGTGGTAAGGGTTTATATATTATGAATCCATTGAAATAAGTCATTAACTCTCTATCAGTTGAGTTGGAGAGATTTTCAAAAAGTAAAGTTAAACCATGGTAAACCATACCAATCCCTATACACTGAGAAAAAAAAATAGCTCAGAGCAGTCCGAGCTATGTGAGGTATGCAAAATTTATCAGGCCCAGAGAGACATGAGTGTGGGACTTTAGTCACTCTCCCTCCATGCCTGGGGCAATTGTTTAAAGGTATTTTGTTTCTGACTAGCTGCTTCATCCATTATCTCCATGTTCCTGGAATTTGTGATATAAAATACAATATATAGCCAATGGATAGCTTATGTTATTTTAATGTAAATTCTTGGTAAACAGCTTAAGAACTACCTCTTCTTTTTTTTTCTTTAAAAACCCACTTGTAACTGCTGCTAATTGGAGCATACATCCAGGGCAACTCAAGTCTATGCTCCTGGTTTGCAGCCCTCAAACTTGGCCCAAATAAACTCTCTACTTATAGTAATTTTGCCTCCTTTTTTTTCTTTTCTTTTAGGTTGACAACACACACACATAGTGAAAGCCACAGAAAGCTATATCCAGGTTTCTAACACTGATTATCTTGCTGAGAATGTAATGATTTATAGGCAGGTAGAGGGAAGATAAGAAAAATAAATACATAAGCAAAGGGAGAAAGAAACAAGCCAAAGTTTTCACAGTAAAAGTACCCTTTATGATGTAAGAGTGTGTGTGTACATAGGCATCAAGAGAAGCAGGAGGGAATGGTCACTAAAGTGTTAATGGTGGTCATTGTGTGGTGGGATTTCTAATGATTTTTGCTTTCTTCGTTATGCTTTTCTGTACTGATTACATTTTAGTTTCCAGAAAACATTTATCATTATATAACCAGAACAACAACTGATGAAGGTTTTCTGACTGGACGGCAATGAGAGCTCAGGGATAGGAAGAGGGAAAGGAAAGAATTTTACACATGCAACAAGAGGAAGTTATTAAGTTACTAGGTAATGCAACAACCGTTAATATTGTGTCTTTCTAAAAATTATTGACATGCTAAGAAAAATAACGATTTGGTACAGAATGTGAAACTTTTACTGTTTTCTTTTAATTTTTGTAGTGTTTGTAGCGAAAGAGGAATAAGTTTATAACAAAGAAACAAACATGATTTTTGTTGACTCTATAACTATGATGGTTTTCTACCGTGTCACCTAAGCTTGGTCTGTCTTTCCTACTATTCTTTTTCCTGTCTGGTTCTGAGTTAGGGTTGCTACAGAGAAATGTGAATGAGATTTGGGGAACAAAAGTGAAGTAGCCACCATTACATTCTGCAGGTTGCCTTGATTAGAGGCAGAGAAGAACATGCTATAGCACTGGTGGGTTTCATGGTGTCTTTGCTTTCCTGTGGGCATGTTGGTGCTTCTTGCTGGCTGCTAGCCCTGTTGGACAACTAGAACTTCAAGTTTACCACCAATTGCTTCACTGAGAAGTCTGCAAAGTAATAGCCATAAAGAACAAACAACTGTCCGTAGACTTTTACATCATTCTTCATGAGAAATAGCTGGAAGTTCTGATTTGTTTGTCCACACCAGAGGTGGTTAATACATTTTTACCTGAGTTTTTTGGACTTTCAATTCTCTAGATCCTCCCATAATTATATAAAATATAATTTCTATAATAAATTCCTTATTCCACATTTTTCATAGTAGTTATGCTTTTTTGATAGAATTTTGATACAGAATTTAGTTCCTGGAAATGGGATGTTCTCAAAATGAAAACCAAAATTATAAGGCACTGGCTTTTAGACTAGGTTGCAGGAGGAAGGTGAAAGAGTCTTGAAGAGATTGTTTGCATGAAATGAAAGAACCTTGAGTAAATTGTTGTTAAGAGCTTGAAGAATAGTGAAAACAATTTTAGTGAAGACTGGACAAAAAGGGGATTCTTGTTATGTAATAGGGGAAAGGTTGGCAACACTGTCACCTGTGATAATGTAGAAAATAGAAAGTGTACACAATCAACTTATGGGTCTGGCTGAGTAGATTTAGACATTGCCAAGTAGTTTTTTATGGCTGTGATAAAACAAAAATGAGAAGAAAGCTATGAACCCAAGAAGAAACTTTGTTTAAATAGAATTTAGAAAAATTTAAGGAATAGTTTTAAAGCAAAATTAGAGGAAATATAAAGAAGTCAGAACTTTCTGTGTTAAAAAAATAAAATTGTTTCTCATCTTTGCCATCTCTAATACAGTTGTAAATGTCTTCAATTTCTTGTATTCCCTCTACCCCCAATCACAGCCCCAAGTCTATACTGATTACTCAATAGTTTTAACTAACTAAATGTCTTCTAACTAACTAAATGCTTCCTGGAACTGAAAGATAAGTTTTTACATTCTTTGTTGACCTAGCAGCTATACTGAACTTGTTTAATATCAACCATTAATCACCACATGAAACTTTCTGTTCTGTACTGCATTAATGGTTTGATAATCTTGGGACTATTGACTCATCTTGAGTTGCCATTATCTTGTTTTCTTATTTCTCCCTGATGCTGTCTTGACTTGGCCTATTATTCCTCAGCCCTGTGAGCCTGGTATATTTTTCCAGTGTGCCCATACTTTTGCCTTTGAGTTTCCCTATGCCCCAAATTCTTTGCCGTGGATCCTTCATACCCTCGTGCTTTAAGCTCAAATGTCACATCCTCTGAGACCTCTTCCAGCTATGCAATTATGTTTGTTTGTTGACTGTGGACCTGTTTGGGGTACACAGCATGAGAAATTACGGTGCTTGGCCACTGAGATTTTAGTGGTTGTTTATTCTATCACTCCCCATAATCTCATTTGTCCTCCTCCCACACTAGTATGTGAGATTTAAGAAAAAAGAGTTTTTGTAGTTGTTTATTTCAGTTACTGTGACATTCTCAGAGTATAGCAGAGTGCCATACTAATAGATGCACTGTAGGTATTCAATAAATATTCATCGAATCAATGATTGAACTCTCAAATTCCTCTCCCCCTCAGCATGGAGTGGGCCTTGGGGAACCAGCTCCAGGTAGGAGCTCTTAATTCTGTACACTGGGAACTATACCGACAACTTCACCGTGGGCCTGGCCAGTGGCAGCAGCAAGAATGGGGAAGAAACCTACTTTAACAAGTTTGAAGGAAACTCAACCCATTCTGCTAAGGTTAAATAAAAAATATTGGAATGTTAGATTCCTCTTTAATATTCCTGTGCTTAAAATCTGTCTTTATGCCCCATAAGAATTGGAATGACTAGCCTGAGCAACATCAAGACCCAGTCTCTACCAAAAATAGAAAAAATTAGCCGGGCGGGGTGGTGTGCTCCTGTAGTCCCAGCTACTCGGGAGGCTGAGGCAGGAGGATCACTTAAGCCCAGGAGTCTGAGGTTGCAGTGAGCTGTGATGAGGCCACTGCACTCCAGTGTGGGCGACAAAGTAAGACCATGTCTCAAAAAAAAAAAAAAAAAAGAATTGGGATGACTGTGTCAAAACGGAAATTTTTATTAAATTTTTTATTACTTTGCTAATTGGAGCAAGGTTTAAATTTTAAAGATAAGTGTTTTCATTCGCCTAAACTATAGGCAGAATATTTCCTTTCCTCTCAAATATATATAGTGACAAACAATGGAATAAGTTCATCTTATCTGGTGTTTTATAGGTAATTTTCTCGCTCACTGTTAAGATTGCTGGAGATTCCAGAGGGAGAACATGGTTTTCAAGATTCTACAAAGAAAGTTGCTTGTAATAAACTTTTAAATTTTTCATTCTTTAAAAACATGTAATATTGAGACTTTTAGGACTCACCTATATCCTTTTTTTCCTTCCAGGCAAATAGGAGGATGTTTTCTTCTCAACTTTCAGTTGGGAGGAGCCGTGAAACTAGCTCCGGCCAAAGGGCTCTGCTAGGCATGTAATTTCATCATGTAATTACTGGCATGAGACCCTGCAGCTCTCTCTCCCCCTTCTATGGTGTCTCAGGAGGCTGCATATTCCAGATGTGCAGCCATAAGCTAGTAGAGCCTTCACAAACTGGCTTCCCTAAGTGACTCTCTGGTGACCTGTGTAAAATATGTAGCATGGGTCCCCGAGCCACTGCATCCTTAAATGTCTGTTTGTAGACCTGTTAGGGGTATATAGTATAGAGTGAGAAGTTATGGTGGAAGGCCACTGAGATTTTGTGGTTGGTTGTTAGTGCATCATAGTCAATCCTAAATATGTAGCATAGTTGAGAAATGAGAATTGCAGTTGATTTTTATTAGCTTACCTCCAGTAGAAAATATATATAAGTATTTAAGGAATCACTTTAAACCGTCTTGCAAATTATTGTTTTAAAGAAGAAATTTCTACATTGTGTGTCTGACTTTAATGAAGGGGAATACTTGTGTGTTCTTGATTTTTCTTGATAGTATCGAAGGAAAAATCACATACTGAGGTACCTGGTTGTAGTGTTACAAATGCCTTGATCATATGTAGATACACAGGAAAAAGCTCTTCGACTTCTGTAGTTTTAATTCACAAAATCATCTTTTATTTCCACTTAAAAGTAGCTTCAGCTATTAACACTTAAGATTATTTTTCAGCTTTCATTTTGCTATAGAAATTAGCATTTTTATTACCACAAATTATTCTTGTTTGCTAATTCCAAAGATGTCCAAAAGCAGAGCAAGAACAACCTCCTGGGCTGTTAGACTTTGGAAGAGAATAGTAAATCAACGGGTAGATAGGACTATATATCATATTAAACACAGGGAATTCACCACAAAATCATTATACTAAAGAGCGACAATTTTGATTGATTAAAATGGTATGGGCTGGATAGTGTTAAATCACTATGAGTGATATGACATTATAATTTTACATATCATATTTCTGCCAAGACAATGAAGGTAAAAGGCATTGTCATCAGATGATAACAGACAATAAGAAGAATCCTGATGTTAGATTTATTACCTGGTTTAGATTTAGAAAGAAGTAATTCTTGTCCTGTTCCACTTATCAAATGACTGTAAATTCAGTGATGATGTAAAATTCTAAGGCAGAGCCACTTATAGGTTTGACAAAGTGCCAGCTATAAAGTATTTATTGTTCTCAGTGGTTCTGCCTCACACACTTAAATATTTATCAGAAACATAAGCCCCTCTGATAAATGTTTCTGATCTTTGTGGCTAGACTTTTTTCTACATTTAGATTTTTCATCAGAAACCACTTCTCTATTTTTATTATGTTAATAACACTGAGCTCATAATTTGAAAAGGCAATATATGAGTTTTAAAATTTTATTCCTTTCAACTTCTGATTTTAAGTGTGAAATTTTTGAGGTAGTATTCTTAGTATAGAAATGAGGATGTTCTTATTTCATCACAGGTCTAGAGGAGGCCTGGCCCAATTTTCTGAATGTCATCCATAGATCTGTCTGTCTCCACACATACCAGATGAGATTTAAGTTGGTGATGGTCTAGGTACAGTCTGAGAAAGTTTATGGTCTTCTCAAGTATATTAGGTGATTGTTTAATGCCACCTACCTCTGTATCCTGTTTCTGAAGAGCAGAGGCACAGGTAGTTTCTTACTCATGGTTGCACACGAGCCTGTGCTTGGTAGTATAGCTCATTGGACCGAGGATCACACCTGAGTCAAAGGAAGGCAGTTATGTGCTGAGCAGTAATCTGTGGGATGGCATGTAATGGCAGGAGAATCCTGGGAACAGGGACGTTCTAGACAGGAGACAGGAGACTGGCCCTGATTACATCTTCTTACTAGAGCATTCAAATGTGAGACACACAGATGCTAAAGCAACTCAGAAGCACAGAGAATCACAGAAAGAAGGCAATTAGCGGATTTCATAAGGTTGCCAAAGCTACCACAGGCAAAAAGACAAAGACCGAAAGAAGAAGAGCAGAGATACTAAATAGTACCAAGAAAAGTAGACACTGAAATACAAAGTCGTTGAACCATCAGGATATTGAAACCTGGCTAGGTTGCTAGAGTAAAGCTGTTGAGATTATGTTTTGTTATTCTTCAATTCCCTGGGTATCTTTACAGCAAACTAACTTAACTACTTTAAACTGGGCTTCTTACTCTTCCTCCAACTTCAGAAAGTCTAACATATCTAAGAAAATATAATGAATTCATAAGATCACAGAATTTTGACTCTACTAGAGAGCTTACAGACATCTTGCCAAAACATTTCCTACTTATTTTTATTGTGAGGAATTTCAGTGCCAGAGAAGATAAACAACAGAGTCAAGGCCTTACTTTGCTCTACTGGCCGAGCGTGTACTATCATCATAAGCTTTTTAGGACCACAGACATGTCTTTGGTATCTGTTTCTTCTGGCCCAGTTACAAAGTAGGAGCTCAATAAATGCTTTTCCAGTCGTAGTAAAATCTTATGGCATTTGATAGTTCAGATTTGTTTGCAGAACTGGTTGACTCTAAATAGTTAAAAGCAGAGATACAGTAAAAAAATGAAATGACTCTTATTTAACCTTCTGCAATCTGTTTTGTTAACACTTTTCTGCACACCACACATACACATACTCATACACACACTCAAATAAAGGAGTTTTAAATCTCATTAGGAATATAATCTGATTAAGGACATTTTATATCCATCAAAATGGGTCCTGGAAGATTCGTTGTGCAAAGCTGGCATTTGGGGTTCAGAAATTGCACGGGCAATGGGGGCAATGACAGTATCTGACTAATTTATAGTTAGGTCTCCACACTTGCTTAGATTCATGGATTAAAAATGAAAAGGGTTTTGTGTTCTGGAACATTTTCTGATTCAAGGATAAGGAAGGTTAGTATGGAACTAAGTTCTGTGACCCTCTAATAATTTACGTGAAGCTTTCAGCATCAGTCTCATTTTCTTGAATACCAAAGGCTAAAGAGTTTTTGGAATAAATCAAAACTTAAAAGAAGTCTCTGGGAAATAATATATGTCTGCATATATTATAATATGTGCTAATACATGCCAGCATACTATTTCATAGAAGGGAACAATTAGTCAAATTCAGGGATATTTCTTCAATTTTAGCTACCTCTGTGAAAGAACAATAGTAAGAGCTATCGAAGTTATATCTGCTACTCAATTTTATTTTAACTTTCAGTTTTATTTTCCCTTGAGAGAAATCCTTCAGAGCCAGAATAAATAATTCTCCAAGATAGCATATAGCAAAAAGAGAATGGCAGTTCTAATCTTCATCTGGATTTTACCTTAGGCGTTGTAAAGGACCCATTTTTGGTTTTGGATGAATTCTGAATTGTGGACTGTATTGGAGGGTTGGGTTCCTTTTGCTAAGAAAGTTTCCTAGTCTAAATTTCCTATAAGAGGACTTCTGAGAATTGTGATGATTTCTGAGACATTATTAAGGGATTGGGCTTAGGAAAGAGAGACAGTGCAGCAACTTTCCATACTGTTCTACCTTGGAGGAGAGGAAGTAGTATTTACAGTCAGAGGTGTATGCAAGGGCAAATTCTGACCATTCACAAAATTACTCACTGTGCCAGATGGGCTTGTTTGCATTCTGTAATGCCACAAGCAATGTTTTCTGTAAATTCCAGAAAAAAAGAAAGCTTAAAGAAGGAAAAGTGAAGAAAAGTTTGGTGTCTTGTGTGAAACAAAAGAAAGAAAAATTAATAAAAATTTGATGAAGGTCTTATAAATAGGTGGGTTTTATATCACATGCTGAATACAAAAAAACATTTTAAATGCTGAGCTGTGTCTATTAACGGGGATCTCAAAATTGTCCTCCCAGTGGCTCAGGATTGCTGGCATTTGTAAGGGAACCTCTGTGCACTCCTGAGGAGAGATATAAGATCATCTTAATATCTTCCTAATTGTTTAGGAGCCAGAGCGCTGTTTTAAAAATTAGTTCTAAAGGACTCAGGAGACTTTGACTACCTTAACGTCATAGAATTTGAAATTTAAAAAACGGTTCTTTCTAGCTTGATAAAATTCCCATTCTGCATTAGCTAAGCAAGTTTACTCTGCTTGGCCGAGGGTTGCTCTTGAGGCTTGGGAGAGGAACTTGTAAGGCCATGTGTAGAACAAAGGACATGCCATAGAAAGGTCCTCGAGTGGGTGTTGGGATCCACACAAGGTGTGGGCCAACATTATAGATTTGCCGCAGGTTCATCAAATGGCAGTGCAAGAACAAATGGGATTGGTGAATATTGAAGTTCTAATTCAAAATGGGTCCTTTAATTGTCTACTCAATTGTGGATGCTGGATAGCCATTAATCATTGCTTTTTAAAATTGAGATTGTTTTGAAGCTTAATTTGCTCTATTTGGGTTATCACATATCTATTCTTTTTATCCGTCCATCAATCCATTGTATAGTTTTTGATGTATTTCAAAATAAGTTGCAGATACCAACCAGTACCCTTTATCCCAAAGCACTTCAACATAATGAACGCTGGAATACTGTTATTTATTCTTTTGAGGTAAGATTTATATAGAGTGAAATTCTGACAGGGCCACTGTGAGGGTGGGAGGCCATGAGGAGAGGCCTGGGCTCCGGCATCACTCAGTCAGGTCACCCATTCCCGTCTGCTTTATTTGCTTTACCTTCTGAAGAATAATGTATTTGAAAAAATGGTTTCACAGTGAAAAAAGAAAAAGTTTTGAACTTTACTAGTCTGAAGTATTACAATTTATTTTCAGAAAAAAAAAATCTCTCTTTCAAAGATTTTAGCCAGTCCTGATATTACAGACGTAGGCAGTTTTAGAGACTCCTCGAACCAGTTTGTGTTTGTGAGCTGCGGCACAGGGACGGCATCTTACGTGAGACGGAATGTGCGGCCTCTGCTCGTGGACACCGTTCAAGGGATTCCGTATGCTGTGGCTTTTCCCAGGCCTGAAATTATTATTCCCATGTCACTTCCTGAGATGCAAAGTAAATCACTGGCCATTTAAACTATATTTAAGCATTGTGTTATGTTCGTGGTACAGACTTGTTAACAATAATGTATGAGTTTTCTATTGCTGCTATAACAAACAACCACAAATGTAGTGGCTTAAAACAGCACGAGATTATTACTGTACAGTTCTGCAGGTCAGAAATCTGATACAGAACTCACTGGGCTAAAATCAATGTGTTGGTAGAACTACATTCCTTTCTGCAGTCTCTACGGGAGAATCCATTTTGTTTTCTTTTTCAGCTTCCAGAGGGTGTCTGTGAACCTTCCTCTCTTTTCAAAGGGTGGAGACTAGACCTATTTGTGTCCTTAGAGTCCTATCTTCCACTAGACCATGCACTGCCTTCCCTCCTCTTGTCTGCATAGCCAGCACAGGGGCTGAGTTCTTTTCACCTTTCTTCATTCCAGCCTCTTCCTTTGTGTACCTCTTCCACTTTTAAGGACACTTGTGATTACATTAGACTCCAGAATACTTTCCCTATTTGAAGGTCAGCTGATTAGCAAACTTAATTCCATCTGCAACTTCAATTCCCCTTTGCAACGTAATTTTACATATTCACAGGTTCTGGGAATTTGGATGGGATGGTATGGGATTAGTCCGCCCACCACAAATGACTTATTTATTAGTTTCATTTGATTATCGGAAATCAATTCATTTTGTATCGACGTTATTTGCTGTTCTTTGCAACTTCATTCAAAACTGGAATCCTGAGTAGTTCTCATTTGGACATAAAGCACCGTGGCTCTACTTGTTTACGTTGATTGTAGTGTTGAGAGCAGAAATTTCAAATCCAGGGTCTGTCATCCTCTGGGGGAGTCCTCTGGTGCATCCTGCTTCTTCCTGGACAAACTGCAAAAGGAAGCCCCCGCTGGGTGGAGCAATTAGAAGGCAGTGCTGGGACTCACTGTTGGGTTAGAAGTTAAAGGATAGATTTCAGCACCAGCTCAGCAGGGTATGACCTATACACAGCAGCCCTCCTACTTCCCTTGTGCTTTCTGTAGAATGAGCCCATGCTTTCAGCCTCTGCCTTCAACAGTTACTTGCTCTATACTTTAGGTTACCAAAGGGCAACCTGTGTCTTATGAAGTCAATTTAGGGCTTAGCCTAGTCCTGAACAAGGAGTAAACTCCCCGGCCTGCTGGGATCTGTGGGAGATGATACCAAACCACACTCTCCCTTTTGACAAAATTTAAGTATTTAAAAATAACAATTTATGGATTTCAAGCTACTTAAGCTATCTTATTAAGAGTTATTAAAAGCAATCTCATTTCATGATACGTTAAAAAAAATCAGGGTTCATCTTCTATATATGCCCCCTCACGGTTAAAGTCAACACTTGTGCCCTGCCATCTGTGTAGGCCCAAGGAATCAGCTACTTGGAGAACCCGGAAATGGCCAGGAGCCCTTAGAAGAATAGTCTCTCTGGGAACCCATTAGCTCTGAATCCCAGTTTCCCTGGAGGAGGTATGTGAGGTATCTGACATTTTATTAGGACAAATTTTCTGGAATAGGGTTCACTCAAAGTAGGATTTCTCTGCTCTTAGCTTTATTAAGCTTCCTGGACATTTTGGGAAAGAACTCTAGATGCCTTGTAGTCATTTTCTTATTCCACAAACTCTGTAGACGCCCAACATATTAAGGAACAGTTGGAGGTACAATATGTGTAAGAGGAAGTATTGAAAGTACATAGAAGAATTAGGAAAGAAGGTTTAGGACACTAATTACAAACTTCATCTAGTTCCTAACTTTTTCTTGGGGATGTTTTTAAATGAAAGGTTGCGATGGGTTTATAGCACAGTTATGTGTTGGTTAATGATGGGGATATGTTCTGAGAAATGCATCCTTAGGCGATTTTGCCATTATGAGAATATCATAAAGTATACTGTCACAAATTTAGATGGTTTAGCCTACTGCACACCTAACCTATATGGTATAGCCTATTGCTCCTAGGCTACAAGCCTGTACAGCATGTTATTATGCTGAATACTGTAGGCAACTATAACACAATGGTAAGTATTTGTGTATCCAAACATATCTAAACATAGAAAAGATATAGTAAAAATAAGGTATTATAATCTTATGGGACCTCTGTCATACCATACATGTGGTCTGTCAGTGGCTAAAGCATGGTTATGCAGTGCATGACTGTAGTTTCATAGGTATCTTGGGTCCCATGATATGTGTCATGTTATTAAACATTCTTCCATTTGTTATTAGAAAATATTTAGCTCTCAGTGTAGGAATATTGCATTCCTGAAACTTAGAGTCTTCATGGTTAGACCAACCAAAAGAATTCAGGAAAACATTTTTTTGTGTTCTAATTATAGACGTCAACAAACTTTTAATGATAGGATCCTGAAAATGTTCAAGATACTCTTGGACATGTGTGACAAAAATCCAATTCAAATTACCTTGAGCAGAGAGGAAATGTGGTGAGTCTTGCAGCTGGAATAGTTCGCATGCCTGGAGGAATTGCTGGAGGATTCAGGACCTCAGATACTAAAAGGGTCTCAGTGCCTCTGGACTCTTTCTATCTAGCTTTTCTCTCTGCTGGTCTCTGACTGGCTTTGTTCTACACACAAGCCCTTTTCAAACAATGCAGAAGATGCCCGCTGGTAGCCCCAGAGTCCTGGCTTCCAGATTTAGCAATCCCTGAGGAGTGAGAACTCCTTTCTGCCAGTTAAATTCTAAGGAAGGACTTTGATCTTCCTTGAACTCTATGCCCAAATGCTTGGGGGAAAAAATCTCTCTTGTCATGAGGGCATTATAATTCACAGTTCTGGCTCATGTATCCTTGAGCTCATTACCCACTTCTAAGAAGGTATTCCTGACAATGTTATAATTCAGAGGAGCCAGTACTGGGGGAAGACAGTGAGGCATTCACTTCAGATGAGGATACATTTTTGTCTCTGCAAAATAGATGAGGACATTAGACAATTCAGAAATCAAGATAAGTAAATTTTAATGCATATTTTATTTTGTTTTCATTTATTTATTTTTTGAGACAGTGTCTTGCTTTGTCCCCCTGGGTAGAGTGCAGTAGTACCATTGTAGCTCACTGCAGCCTCAAACTCCTGGGCTCAAGCGATCCTCCTGCCTCAGCTTCCCAGGTAGCTGGGACTACAGGCATGTTCCAGGATGCCCGGCTAATTTTTCTGTTTTTAGTACAGACAGGTCTTGCTCTTGCTCAGGCTGTTCTTGAACTCCTGAGCTCAAGGGATCCTCCCACCTCGGCCTCCCAGAGTGCTAGGATTACAGGTGTGAGCCACCCCACCCAGCCCCAATGCATATTTTAAAAAGTCAAATTGACCAACTATGCCTTGTGGATTGACTGCCATTTTGGTAAGTGAAGCTTTTATTGGAACCAGAGCTGAAATGAGGGTGAGGTGGGTGGGGCAGGGTCGGGTTCTCTCTTTATTTAAAATTTTGATATTTTGTTCAAACGTTTTTTGGGCAAGCAGAAACTATAAGATAGGGGTGCTGCTGTGACTTGTTAGGGTTTGGAAAGGCTAATTGGACGCTCTTCTTCTGCATGAGTTCAGTTGAGAGACAGACAAAGGGGTTGGGCAGATAAATATTTTAAAACACTACTTTTTTTTTTTTCCCTTGAGAAAGCTTTTGGAGAAAGAAGATGGTTTAGTAAAGGTCTGTTGTCCCTCCTCCTCTGCACACCTGGAATGGTACCTGAGGTGTGTAGAGGAGGCCTATTTGCCTGGATCTCTGGTCAGCACTGGTTCAGGGCAGACAGGAAGGAAAAAACTCTGAATTCCTTATAGATTTTAATAAATTATTAATAACACCACTCAATAATCAAATTAATCACTTCTAATTCATGGAAAGAAAATGAGGCAAGGTGCTAGGGTTGCTACTAGAGGGTCTCCTTATATGGAAGCAAGGAGTCAGGGAGAAGAGTTTCCACTAATAATACCTTGAAAGCACCTACTGCTCATTTACTTTCAGATATTTGAAAACCATATTTTCATCAAAGAAAATAAATCTGTGGATTGACGTTGGACTGAGAGCTGCCACTGATACTACTACTTAAGGAATTGCCATACAACTCACTTCCCAACTTCAAGGTTATAAAAAGCTGGTGTCTGGTGAGTATCAGCTGTGTGAAATTGCTCAGTATCGGGCTCTGGTTATATGCTACCTGGGTCCTGTCCTAAAATACCTTAAGATCTAGTTGAAAAGGGGTATTAGTGAAACAAGATAGGTCATTTGAAGAACCAAATAACTGTTACAGTAACCAGAGAAAGAAGAAATTGATGAAGAGACATAATTAAGGCATCCTTCTTCATGGAAGAGGATACACTGGAGGTGGGCCCAGAAGACAGCATTCCAAGCAAAAGGACAGTGTGATTAAAGTTACCCAACTTGGAATACACATTGACTATTTGGGAATTGGTAGGATATTTGACTGGTTGTGAATCCAGTGGAAGAAAGTTACCAAAGCAAACTACCAAACACATTCACATTTTCTATGGACCAAGCTCTATGGTGCTTTTCACGTATCATCTAATTTAGTCTCCTCAAAACCCAATATGGTAGGATTAACTTCATCAGTGGGACAGCTGAAATTTATAGAAGTTAAACAATGTTTCCTGACCACATAGATAATATTTAGGAGATGGGAATAAAATCCAGGTCTATTTAAATGCAAATTTCATGATCTTAACATCTGTAATACTGTGAAGGCAAGGATAGAAAGGCTGGGTAGGTGTGTTTTAACAAGTTCTCTAGGAAAAAAAAGGAATTAAAAAAAGAAAAAGAAAGGCTGGATACGGACAGGATAAGGGGCTGTCCTCATTTTTGCTCAGTTGCTCTGGATGAGGAAGAAAGCAAAATGAGATTGCTATCAGACAGGGTTTCTACATGAGTGTGTTCAAGAAAAATGTGCTCACGTGCTGAATAATTGCTTTGAATCACTCATATTGCACATTCATAACATAAATAATGGGTAAAGAACTTGAATAGAGCAAATATAAGCCTTGATCTTATATTTTTTCATCTCATATAGGCAAGACAGACTAGCCAGTAATCAGGTGTTAAACAGTATAAAATCAAATCTCCTAAGGAATATATAGGGTGGTAGAAATAGAGTCAGAAGAGATCTTTGTGGGTTTACACAGAGATAGAAGATTCTCATTGAAATAACTTCATTTTTAATTCAGCAATTTCTATTTTTATGTTTCTTAGGAATAGGTTAGTGTTACCACATATCACCACAAGATGTCACTGTAAGACTAAAATTAAATTGCTGTTTATGCTCTGCCCCCTCCCCAGCTCTTCCCCCCACCCCCAGATTTTTTTTTCAGTGAAAAAGTGAACTAAGAACTAAGGAGAGATACATTTGGGGTGGGGATTTAAAAATCAGTGCTTTTATCCTAAATATATCTTTTATTTTGTGTTACCTTTTGCAGAACCTTTTGCAGAACCTTTTATCACTTGTAGAAAAAGAACTTCCAATAATTGTATTTAGAGTCAATATTTTTAATTAGTTTTAGTTTGACAAGGTATTCATTCACTCAAAAGTAGGAACATCTTTAGATCTAGCCTTTGGGTTGTCCATTTGTGGGGCTATTTTAAATTGTGGTTTTAATAAGAAGAAAGCAGACATAAAACAGTGTCCTGTGCCTACTGTTATCTACATTTATGAAAACAGTATATCTTCATGGTGATAAGGTGTTGGTAAGATATTCTTTTGGTTCTATGGTCTTACTGAGTTTAATAGAAGGAAGCCCAGCTACCTTTGTGAATGCCATTTTATTCAACGATATCTTGCTTTGTTAAGATCCACAGAATTTTATTGGCTAGATTATATGATGAAAATTTCTCAAAAGGAAAAAAAATTCATTTTTTTCTCCACTGTATCGTCCTTGCATTATTATGCAGATTTTACTTTGGATAAAATATTTCAGATTTTGGAATTCTGGTTTGCTTTTTAATATTTCAGAATGTTAATATTGCTTTACAATTATTTCCTTCCTTCTAATGGTTTTGTCATATTTTGTGCCTGCTCTGACACGTGCATCCTTTGCTTCCTGTGATCCTCTCTGCTCTTCACAGCTCTGCCTTTCTGATTGAGCAACTCCATCGCGGGCGCCTTTCTGTTTTATTCATAGCTCATTAGGCGTGAACATTAGTGCTTTGCCTTACTTTTTCCCACTAAGTTTAGTTTATTCTGTGGTCTTACAGGTTTCTTACCAGCTTTCTCTTAAGAGGATCCTCTATTAGTTCTTCATCTTTGATAACAATAAAGAAGATGAAAATACCAGTTTATTTCCCCAATTGACCTTTCTTGTAGTTGGGTGACAATATGACCCCAAAGTAACTGGTTGAGAAACCAATTTAGGTGCCCAGTTGCTGTTTTTACTACTTCCTATCAAATATTTATTTGGATTGATGTTTATTCCCAGTGAAAAGACTGGATGCTTGGACTCATGTGAACATAGCCTTTGTCTCATCCCCTTGCCTACAGTTGCTCAATTTCTTACTGTTACTACCCAATTTCATTCAAATATATCCTATTGCCTTTAGAGAGTGTTTCTTCCTTATAGTTCCGAATCTTCGGAATTACACAAGACATGAGAACAGAGCTTCTCAGTGAGGTTATGTTTTTTAGTGTCCTCTGTTAAATAGTTTTTTCTATTGTGCAAGCAAACATAAGAAGAAACCAATATGCCTGAGATCTAGTAACAGGTACAGGTACCCCTCCACCCCATTTTTAAACTACTCTTCATGCAGGACAGCAACATTAAAAACATTCCCCCATATATTCTATATAGAAAAGCTCCATAGAGATAAGAAATATCATTTAATTATGCAACTTATCTTTAAGGACATAGTACATGCATGCTGGCATTTAGCTACTGCCAGCATTTTTATTGTAGGGATATTTAGCAGGAACAAGATTCAGTAGCCAGAAACCTCTTTTCTGCCATGTAAAGATATAATGCTTGTTCTTCTCAGGCCTGGAGATGTCAACTCACCCTGTATCTAGCTTTTCTTAGGTGTGGACTGTGCTGGCTTGTTATCAGGGCCTGCTCCATCTGATGACCTGATCAGTCAGACTGAAACTGGCTTCATCTCGCCTTTGTTAGGAGAAGATGGGTTTTGAATGTTTCATCAACAATCAACCAATATACAAGAGACACAGGACATAGGGGAACCAATAATCAAATACCAATTATCAAACACCCTATGGTTCCCATGGAATTTGGCTAGGAAACACGAAGAAAATACGACCCAGAGTACACAAAAGAGAAGAACATGAGAAAAGACAAAGTTAAGCCAAGTATTAGGTTTATTTGAGCATCTAAAGAGCAAAACAGTCTTATTAACAATTTCTCTCTGAACAAATCTATCTACTAGGAGTCGCAGCTGATCTGCAGTGGAATCTAGGTCATTGTTACTCAAAGTAGCTGCACCAGCATCACCAGGAACCTTTTTAGAAATATGGACTCTCAGGCCCCATCTCAGAACTACTGAATCAGAGATTTCTTTTAGCAGGATCTCCAGGTGATTTTTATGTACGTTAGAGTTTGAGAAACACTGATTTAACTCATGGTTAGAATAGGACTACTTTATTCAGGATTTGAATGGTGGTGTTTCTTCTCCTTCTCTTCCCTCTCATAAAACATTTGGGGAACATCATTAAAGAAAGAAGTTTCCATTTTTTTGAGACAACAGAATAAAATAAGAACCCAACTTTAACTTTTCCAAATCCAAATTAAAATGCAATGAAAGGGAAAATATAAAATAGTTCCAATGTCTTGAATAGCAATATATTACTTGACTTTTTTTTCTATATTAGTATTTATCCTCAATGAAACAGTTACACAGAGAAATGCCACTAAATTTGTATTCTTTAATTTTCTCTTGTCTCCCCTGTCTCTTCCAGCTGTGAATGACTTCTTTCTTTTCTTCAATCTTTCTCCATGCCTCACCTCACTTGCCCATGTTCCAGCTGGTAACAGTTCATGAAGCATGTTGCAGTGTTAATTCCTTGTTAAGAAGGCTGTTTCAGCTGTTGGGTCTTTGAGAGGTCAATGTCAGGACCGTTTTACTTTGAACCCTTGACGGGCAGGGTAAAGTTGGGGACATGTCGAACTTCTACCGTCTCACACTGCAGGAAGCCTTACAACTGTAGGCATCTCTTCCCATGATGCAATGTTGCTGGCTGTGTAAGCAATTAGAAGTATTCTGCTTCTAGTCAAATAATGAGGGGGATATTAAGACATTTAAAATTATTAGAGGAGAAGACATGGTATCATTAGGATTCTTTTATATTTTAAAATTCAGTGCAGTCAAGTATAGGTATTAAAGATTGGATGAATTTTATAACCTTTATTTCTAACAGGTGACACATATTTTAGAATTTATAACAAAGAAAAGAAAAGAAAATGAAACCTTTTTCTCCAATTTTATAATACGAGCATATTGTTTAGAATTGTCTGACTTCATTAGGGTGTTTTAGTTTGGCAGTTGATGTTTTAGATTTAAAAAATAACATTTTAAGCATTAATTTTTTTTCTTTTCAATGTAACATAATTTATTGAAAGCAAGTTTTTATCTTTTTGTTCAAGAAACATACATTGTTCAGGTCTCTAGCTGTGAGAGGGAAAAAAACATATCAGTGGCTTAAATTTAATAAAATCCAGTTTCATTCTAATTGCAGCATACCTAATCTTTTTTATTCCTCCACAAAAAATATGCAGTGTAAAACATACTATTTTTTCACACTCTTTTTTGGTTAATTTAAGCATGGAATTTGGTCAATTTTTACTCTTGCTTGTAAGGTTAACTATAGGCCAGAACTGTTTGTTTTTTTAATATTGACTTAACTCTGACTGCTGTTGACATTTTTTAAGGTCTATTTCTTTTAATACTACATAATTTAAGGGGAAAAATCAAGACTAATTAGTTGTTAATGAGAAACGCATATAATGAGAAACAAATGTAACATTAATGTCATGTACAATGTATGTCTGTGTGGTTTAAAAGGTAGGAACACAACCATTATTCAAAATTAGGGAATAAAATCATCGTAATAATTACTAGCAGATGTGCTGTAACTTGTGTTGCAAGTCAAAATTTCTTTGTCAGAACAATGTGGTGCAATATTTGATAGTATGCATTTGATGGGAGTTTTAAAGGCTTTATATATTTTTTTACCAAAATATTTTTGTATCCAGCAATCTCCTTAGGAGATTGGAAAAGATTTAAGGTACTATTATATTTTTCTCTTCCTCACAACATTATTCTTCCTCATCAGCACAGAGATATTCATTGACACTCTGGTGTCAGATTGGGTTGTGGCAGACCATGGCTCTGCCAGGTTGCTGTATTCTCATGGTCTAAGGAGCATCTTGTGTGTTGCCCAGCTCCAACCTCAAACTGCAACCTCAAACTCTTGGGCTCATGTGATCCTCCTGCCCTCAGCCTCCTTAGTAGCTGAGACTACAGGCATGTGTCACCATGCCCGGCTAGAAATCTCTGTAATATTGAAATTAGCTCTGATAAAACAAATTCATAGGTAAAAGCAATCATTGGAGTATGTATGTGAGGGGATGGCGTTTTACATTTATGTTAGAGCCAGTTACTAATTGGCTCCTAATAAATGATACTTTTTGTAAAAGTATGGCACATGGGCTGTTTGCATCAGGATCACCTGGCATGCTTGCTAAAATTGCAACTTTGTGGCCATCTCCATAGACACAGTGTCCCAGAATGACTGGAGGCGGTGCTCAGGAATCTGCATTTTCCACCAAATCCCTAGGTGATTGTTAATCACACTAAAGTTTGAGAACCACTGATGTAGAATGTTATTTCACAGTCTAATATCTCAGATGGTCTCACCCTATTTGTAATTCTCAGAGTTATGTTGTCAGCTGGTGAACATCTGTCTAGAATTCTAATACAAGCAATAATAGTGCATAATAACATACAATATCCATTAATGTTGAACAAGGGTGTCTGTTCTCTGGCATTATGAAACCTAGAATATTGCTTTTCTTTCTATGTGTGTTAAGAACCAGTAGCATAAATCTCAATTTTTGTCTAACTATATTTCTGATGGCTGTTCTTTCATTCATCATATCCAATGCTTTAGTTTCTTTGCTTCTTGCTATTTTATTATGTTCCTGATCTTCTCTCTGAACTAATTTTTGAAAGTTATTTTGAAAATAATTGTTTTTAGAAGGATAAGAATAACTAATAACTAATTATGATTCAGTTTCTGATCAGGATCATTAAGTTATTAAATATATGTATTTTTCTTCTTATTGTTCAGGGTGAGAGAGGCTAAGCTTCAGTAACGAACAATTCCAAAATCTTAGTGGCTTAACACACACACTCAAAATTTATTTCTCCTTTATGCTACAAATCTAACATGAGTATGTGGGGTTTTACTCCTCATAGCCACCAAGGAACAGAGGATACAGGAAGCTCTGCTTCTTGTAGTTGTACTGTCTGAAACATATGGACTCTTTGACAAGGGAAGAGAGTTAAAGGATCCCACATAGGCATTTAAATGATTTGGGCAGAAAGAAGCACATACCATTTATTTTTTCTCATAGACCACGTCCCCTACCTGGTCACATGGCTTTACCTAATAAAGAGGGACAGGAAAATGTGTGTGGGGGGCACAGATGTATATTTGGTGGGCAGTAACTCTTGCCATACTTTTGGTAACTTTCAATGTCTATTTCAGTTACTGTATTTCATTTAATCAGGATGTAGACAGAAAGAAGACATCTTTGCTAAATAATGTCATTGCTTCTATCAGTCAGTGAAAACAATTTTTGCCTAAGCTCTCAAAGTTAGGCACTACAAAAAATACAAATAATGAGTAAATTACAGACGGAGAAAAATTATGATACAAAAGATAAACAGAATATTTGACAAACTAAGACCCGAGTGATAGTTATTATTCCAACAAAAATTGTTTTTAATGCATGACAATTCTAACAAGAATGCATATTGGATAGTGTCTACCAGAAACTGCACAGACTTTTTTGGGTTCAAATTCTTTTATAAGTAATTTATCTGAAAATGTTTCAGGTGCTACTGAGGGAGCAAAAGTTATAGCAGTGAATAAAACAGGAGGTTCCTGATCTCCTGGAACTCATGTTGAAGAGATAATGTCCATAGAGTGACTTTTGTTCTTTTGGGTATATGCCCAGTAATGGGATTGCTGG
>VBSM01002608.1:33497021-33514156 GCA_008086735.1 Cheirogaleus medius
AAAAAAAAAAATTGTTTTTCATTATCTATCACCATAATATTTGATGATCTAACGGGCTAAATTTTGATTTTTTCCTTTCTTTAACATCTTCATACTCTTCTTGAATAATCCCACTTACTTCCATAACTTCAATATCAAAGTTTTTTTTACAACATTTTGGTAAGTCCAAGTAAAATTTCTCATTCTCATCTCATATGTATCCTTACAAATTTGCTCCCTATCTTATGCTTTCTATTTTAATTACCAAACTCTCCACATACTCCGTAAGCTAGAAACTTTGGGATCATTGTTGTGTTTTCTTCTTTTTCATCATCCATAGTAAAGTATTACCACATCCTAGGTGTCCTCGAATTGGTCTCTTTTATTTCTGTGTCCACTAATATTGCCATAGTTTAGATCATCATTACCTTTCACCTAAGTGAATCATGACTTTACTGTTCTTCTTATCCTAGTTTTTTTTTAATTAATGTTCATTTTCAACATTATCAACCAAGGTCTCTATCTAAAATATGAATCTGATTATGTCTACATGGTATTTCAACACTGTTAAGACTCAAATGTTTATATACATTCATTAGTTTGATTCATTCATCAGTATTTTTAGGCATCCATTAACTATGTGCCAAGAATTAAATAAGAAATAAAAATAATACACCATGTCCTTGTTAATTAATGTGGTCCTTTAGCTTTTTTCATTAGCATCTCAGGAATACAAGGCAATACTGTTTTTCTCTCTCAAGGCTACAATTTAGAACATTGAATTCAGTTATTTGCTATTTGTTTTTTCTCTTTTTTAGAAATGAGAGCTCATTATGTTTCCAAGGCTGGTCTCCGAACTCCTGGGCTCAACTGATTCTCCCTATCTGCTTTTCTTTTAAACCAAAATTTATTATGCTCTTATTCCTGCATAATCTGTTCCCTAGCATGGAATTTTTTTCTCTATACTTCTTTATTGTTCTCGCATCAATTTATGGAATAGAAAATCTTCAAGATATAGCAATGAAAAAAAAAATAATAATAAAGCACAGGAGGGCCGCACCTGCCTGGCCAGCCAGCACTGAATGATCTGACCCACTGGAGGACTCCTGGCTCCCCCACCGACCTCCACGCCCACTCAGACAGGGATGCGCCTGAAGTCGGTGCAAAGTCACCGCATAGGGGTACAGGCTCTGTGAAGATAAGACAATAGTGGGAAAAATTTTGAACTCCCCGGTGCTCTGGGCTGGGACCCCACTGGGCGGGGGAGGGACTGGTTTGAGTGGTTACTTCCGGTGACTGCAACCCTGCTAGGGAGTTCGGAGACAGGCACCCCGCAGTTGGTGGGCAGTGGGACCAGAGCCCAGGGAGGTGAATGCTGAAAAGGGGCTCTGTCCCTGGAAACTGCTGACAATTCGGCTGGCTCGGGGCTGAACAAAAAGAGCAGGACCCTCTGCTAGACAGACTGTGGGACTGCGATGCAGAGGTGACAGCTGGCTGCCTGTTGATTCAGCCCGCCTGACCAGTCTGCCAATTCTTGAGTGGTCGCCCCCAACGCTAGCTCTCCAGGGGTAGCGGCCTCTGTCATTGGGGTCCCCAGCCTGGAGATGCGGCTGCACCTGGTGGTTTCGGGCAGCACCCTTCCCCCAGCCTGGGGGTTTTCATGCCAGGCGCAGTGGACCCCACCCTTGGAGGTTGGGAGAAGTGAGAAAAGCTGCTTTCTCCGTGTGGCTGGTGTGAATCTGTGGGACTTTGGTGCTGAAAAATAGTCAGAGGCCTATTGATTCTACCCGCTGGACTGGTTGAGTCATCTGATAAGATTATAACTCCAGGGCTTGTTCTCCAGGTTTGGGCAGCCACCAGCATTGGAGTTTGTGGACAGGGAAGGAAAAACCTGGCCAGAGACCTCAGCAATTCCACCAATTGATCCCTCCCATCAAGAACAGCCCTCCAAGTGTGGTGAAGGAGCCCTTAATAACATATTAGCGGCTCCCCCTAGCGGCAGGTCGAACAACCATAGACACATACACACCCAGGCTTGAGGGAACCAGCTGCGATCTATCTTGCCCCTACCCATACCTTAAGGGGGAACAGGGTCCAAGCAACCCTCAGGAGTGGCAAAGATGTGGAAACAACCCAAGTGTCCATCAATACATGAGTGGATTAAGAAAATGTGGTATATGTGTACCATGGAGTTCTACTCAGCCACAAAAAAACAATGGTGATCTAGCACCTCTTGTATTATACTGGATAAAGCCGGAGCCCATTCTACTAAGTGAAGTATCACCAGAATGGAAAAACAAGCACCACATGTACTTGCCATCAAATTGGTACTAACCGATCAACACTAAGGTGCTCACGTGGAAGTAATATTCATCGGGTGCCGGTCAGGTGGGAGGGAGGTGGTGGGGGTGGGTAAACTTACAACTAAGGGGTGTGGAGCACACTGTATAGGAGAAGGGCATGCTGGTAGCTCTGCCTTGGGTGAGGCAAAGGCTTTATATGTAACCAAAATGTTTGTACCCCCATGATATTCTGAAATTAAAAAAATAAATAAATGGTTGAAATGTGAAAAAAATAATAAAGCAGCTAACATTTATTGAGCATTTACCAATTGCTAGACACTGCCAACTGCATTACTCAATGTTTAATTCTCACAATAATTCTTTGGACTAGGTATTATTATTATATCTTTTTTTTTGAGACAGGGTCTCAGTCTGTCACCTGGGCTACAGTGCAATGGTGTCATTATAGCACACTGCAACCTCAAACTCCTGGGCTCAAGTGATCCTCCTGCCTCAGCCTCCCGAGTTGCTGGGACTATAGGTATGTACCACCATGCCTGGCTAATTTTTCTATTTTTTGTAGAGATGGGGTCTTGCTCTTGCTCAGGCTGGTCTTGAACTCCTGGCTTCAAGTGATCCTTCAGCCTCAGTCTCCCAAAGTGCTAGGATTACAGGCATAAGCCACTGTGCCCAGCCTGTATCTGTTTTATAGAAGAGAAAAGTGAATCCTGCACACTTCTAACTATGGAGAGAATCTTTCAGATATCATACAGCTAATAGTGAATGGGTAGGGATTTAAATCCAGATCTGTCTGGCTTTATACCCCATTTAACTAGTTAGTATGCTTAGTATATAGCAGATACTTAGTAACTGCTAGTTGGATAATTAATCACATGTATAATAACAGAATGAAAATTTCTCAGTTTGTGAGAAGGATTTTATCAGAAATTTCTTCTATGTTCTCTTGAAAAAACAGTGGACTCATAATTTATTTGATTGCAGAGAAAAGGCCATATTTAAATGGTGATATACAGAAATGATAGTGGATTTAAACTGTTTGTTATTGTTCAAATTTCTTTTTAAAAGAATCTCATAACCATCATTAGATCCTTGTAAAAATTAAAGTTGGATAGTTGAACTATTCTCTATTGCCCAAACATGCCATTTAGTACAAGTCTTCTTATTATTGAAGAATAGATGTTCCTGCATCATTCAGTTTCAATAAACTGAAAGTATAGAAATAGTAACAATTGTAAAAGAGCATCAGTATTTCTGCTCTTAAAAAAGTACAATATAGGTGTGTGTGTGTATATATATACATATATACACACATCTTTGTCAGATTTATTTAATAAGTACATGTGACTTTGGGGTATTATGCTATACATATTTTTTTCTTTTTTAAGAACTTAAAATCTGAAGGAAATTATATTTACCTGGTCATAGAACATTACTCTAATGGACCATATGCAAGTGAGAATATATTACAGAAATCTATATTCATATTATGATATAAAGACAAGTTAAAACAACATGAAAAGCTGCAACATACTGAAGCAATGTAAGAGGCAGGATGTGGAATCCTTGGGTGAGCAGCACAATCCCACTGACCCCTAGTTGTCTTAGAAGACAGCTAGATACATGATAAAACTAACTAACTAACTTGCTCCCAATTTCTGTGATCAGAGGACTATCCTTGGACTCTAACAAGCTCAGAGCAGAGAATCTTCTTCCCAGCAAGTGAGAGAAAAGTGAAAGTTAACCAACTCATTCATTACTATCCTGGAAGAGTAGAAAGTGGTCCTACACACTGATAAATGAAAAAGAGCCAATATAGAAGTGGACAATTTTAGGAAGCACATAACTAAACTATGAACAAACAAGTGAAATTGCATGTGATCTCACTAATAGTCAAAGAACTTACAATTTAAAAACCTGAGACACCATTTTTACCTATCAATATGGGGGAGTTGTCATCAGGAAAAAGAAAATTCAAGAACCAAACATTTAGTTAATAAGTGATAAGAAACAGGCAGGAGCAGAAACAAATGAGGCATTTTAAAAATCTATTCTATGGAGAACTTGTCTAATTTCCTGGGAGCGAGAGAGGTAAGTTTCATTTAAAACAGCTTCAAGTAAATGGAAAATGGTCAAAGGACGATGCAGGAAAGTGACTATCAATGCTTGGAGCCACTTGAAGTCCAAGTGGGTCCTTGGCTTCGTGCAAGAAAGAATTCAGGAGCCAAGTGACTGTATAAAGTGAAAGTGAGATATATTCAGAAACTATAGAAAGTCTACTCCACAGACAGTAGAGACCGGCTCTCTGCAGAAGAGAACCAGCCCCATGGTTCCCTTAGCCCCTCTATTTAAGCAATAGCTTAATTATAGGCTAAACAAGAGAAAGAATGTTCATGTAACTTGTCCTGCCTCCATCTTGTTTTGATCAGGGTAATTTGAAACTTTGTTTTGAGACTTCCTGACTCAGTTAGGCAATGCTGCAGCAATGCCCAAAGCAATGCCCAAAGCAATGCCCAGGGCAATGCCTACAGCAGTGCCCAAAGCAATACCTGCCAGTTCTTGTCTCAAGGGTAGACTGAATGAAGACTCAGATATGTTGAATATTTCTCTTTCTTTTTTTCTAGACTTACCTAGAGTGCTTGGATATGATCCCCTTACATGCGTTTGCACATATTTCAAGTTCCCTTAACCCAAGAAACCTGCACACTTCAAAGCACAGAGGAGGCATTACACCCAGGGCTTACTGTTTCTCTCTCTAACTGCTGTATCCAAATTGGTGTCTGGCTTGATACTCCAGGACTGCTCGCCTGTTTCAACTTTCTTAAAAGAACTAGAAACAGTATTATATCTGAAAGTTTAACACTGATCCAACAATTCTTTCCAGCAATTGAAACCCTCTACTTTTTCTTAGAGAGAGTGTTCAGGAGAAAATAAAAAATCTTTTGGGAGAAAAGGGAGTGGGAATAATGCTTCGTTTTAATAAATATTTAATGCTACTTTTCCTAAAGGTAATAAAAATTAAGTTAAAGTAAGAGATTTTAGAGGGTACAAACAGCTTCTGGATTTAGAACTGGTTTATTTTGTTTGTTTTATTGCCATTTAACTTTTTCTTTTTATTTAATAAAATGGAGATAATAAAAAATGATAGTGAAACAATATAGCATAAACCTTAGCATTCATTCAATAGTGCGTGACTAGAAATTATATATATATATATATAGGCATAATGAGTATCTTTCATTTTCCTAATAGAAATATAATAGTCCAGATAATATATTTTAATCTAGTCATTTTGAACACTTACCATTGGTAGTTAAATAATACCCAAGTTCATAAAAAGTCAGATCTTTGCTATACTAAAAGTGATTTCATCTAATATTTTTTCTTTGGATTAAAAAAATTCCCAAACCACATAAAAATTTGGTACCTGACAAAAAATTTGATACCAGATAAAAAATTTAGAGATATACAAAAAAGTGAATGATTTCCTCATATCTAGTTCTGCCTCCCTTGAAATCAGCCACTTTAATAGTACAATGTGTGACATTCTACACCTTTCTTTGTATCTATACCAAGATATCAAACATGTATGCATGTACTCAGGTTTTTAAATGAGATATTACTGTACATGTTGCTATAGTGTAAACTTTGCTTTTTCCATAGACCTCCAGATTAATAGAGTTAAAACATTCTTTTTACTGCTGGCATAGAATAGACATACTATAGCATGTTTGATCTTAGTCCTATAGATGATATACAGGGTGATTTCAAGTTTTTTTTAAACACAAAACATCCTTGTACCTATATTCCTATGTTCTGATGCTTGTATTACTGTCCAATATATTTCCCAAAGTAGAATTTCTGCTTTTAAGAATATTTGAAATTTCGCTTTTAATAGATATTGCTAGATTATTTTCTAAAGATTTTCTTTAGCACTTTATATGCCCTCCATTGCACAGAAAGCACCAGTTTCTCCACATCCTTGGCAGCATTAGTATTTTTAAGTTTACCATTTTGATAGATAAAAAATGGCATCTCACGGTTTTAAAATTTTAATTTCTTTGACTATTAGTGAGATCACATGCAATTTCAGTTGTTTGTTCATAGTTTAGTTATGTGCTTCCTAAAATTATCCACTTTTATATTGGCTCTTTTTCATTTATTAGTTTGTAGGGCCACTTTCTACTCTCCCGGGATAGTAATGAATGAGTTGGCTAACTTTCACTTTTCTTTCACTTGCTGGGAAGAAGATTCTCTGCTCTGAGCTTGTTAGAGTCCAAGGATAGTCCTCTGATCACAGAAACTGGGGGCAAGTTAGTTTTATCATGTGGCTAGCTGTCTTCTAGGACAACTAGGGCCAATGGGATTGGGCTGCTCACTCAAGGATTCCACATAGCAAGTACCCAGGAGAAACTTTCTCTCACTGTTTAGTGGATCAATGGATTCTATTGAATTTTCATAGCTATACTCCTTTGGAAAGGCAAGAAATTTGACATCTATGCCTTGGGCCTTGAGGAGAAGCTGTTCTTTTTCTTTCTGATTTTTCTCTTGGCTGTCATCTGCCTCTAGGAGAAAGAAGTCCCAGTCATGATATCCTTGGAGATCTGGATAGAACTCGGAACCTCAGAGACATCCCTAGTCTCTGCCAGCATGCTTATAGCGGTTGAATTACTCCATTGGGACTGTAAAAGGCAAATGTGTGAGGGGTATTTGCTGACACTGCCTAGATTTTCTGTGTTCACATTTTCAATTACATATTTGCTTGACTTATAAGCAGAAGTTTTTGACCTTATGCTTCTGAAATTGCTTTCCAGATGAAATACTTCTCTGTTTGGGGTTGTTTAACCCATAAGGTTATATAGCCAATATAACATAGCAATTAAGAGTTAGAATTTTGGAAAGAGATAAATGTAAGACTCTAGTTATTTTACTTAACAGGGCTTCATTTCTTTATTTATAGAATAAACATAATTATTCTTCCATTGTAGGATCGTTTTTAAAATTAGGAATTAAATTTTAAGAAAGTCATCTTACCAGAGTATCTGACACACTTTATAATAAAGACCCAATAAATAAGAGCTTTAAAAGAATCTGTAAAATTAAACCTGTAAGTGAGGATTCATATCCTTAAATTAATTTTCTGGTTCTGGCAAGTTTAACTCTATGATTTCTTTTTACTGATCAGTTTTTACCATTGCTATTCTAACAAACGCCTCTCCATGTCTTTCCTTTACATGTATCAAAGTTTTCCAAACAGTTTATTCCTTTCCCAACTCTGTATAATGGCCAGATTTCCTTCACAGTTTTAGAGTTTTCACTTAAAATGCATTAAAAATAAAATGCACATTAACGTGGGCTCTGTGACAATCACTATTTCACCTATCTGCTTTTTTTTCTGACGTAGAATCCCAATCATTGTTTTTGAAACAACTTATTTTTAATGGATTAAAATTGGTTTAATATAAATAATGACAGTGGCAGACAACTCACTGAATTGAACGATCATAAATGTTTTTGCCCTTCTTTGGCAAAGGTTTCAGGTAAACCTTGAGTTTAAAGTAAAGTCTTAAGCAGCCTTAGGCTCTGCAAATAACAGCTCCAGCAACAAATCAAAGAATGATGTTTATGTTCTTCCATAGAAAGATCATTACCAATTGATCTTTTCAGTGAAACCCACACACATGAATAGCTGCAGAACAATTGCAGTCAAGTCAGTATGCTTTCTGAAAGTGACCCAAAATGTTACATAACGTGATAAACCATTTGAAAGCATTCTATCTGGAACAGATGGAAATGTTGAACTTTATTTTGATTATGTATTCATGGTGGCTTTTTTGTCTTAGAAGTTTTATTATTATATTTAATTGTGTATCCCATGGTGAAATGTACTTGTAGTGACCATCCATAATTCACATAAAAGGTAGTTGATCCTAGAGAGTTTAGAGAAAAAGATTTGAGCTTTCATTCATTCGGTGAGCATTTATTAAAGCACTTACTGTGCAATAGGACCTGTGCTAGTTTCTGGGATTACAATGCTGGAAGACAGAAATGGTCATGGTACTAATGGAGTCATAGCTCAGCAGAGGTGTCAGACACTAAACAGATAGTTATAAGAGTAATTAGTTACACTTGTGATACATGCCATGAAGGGAAAGCACAGATAGAAGGAAAATCAGGGTGACCACTGCATGGTTGCCTTAATATTCACATTTTGCACAATAGAATTCATGACAATCCTTTCTGAGAATAATATCTGGAAGTTTTATTTTATTTTTATTTCTGATTAGGATATATATAAACTTATTTTTTTTAAATTGACAAAAATTGTATATATTTTGTGGTGTATGACATGATGTTTAGATATATGTATACACTGTAAAATGACTAAATCAAGCTAATTAACATATTCATTACCTCACATACTTGTCATTTTTTTATGGTGAGAACATTTAAAATCTACTCTCTTAGCAATTTTTAAGTATACAATACATTGTTACAAACTGTACTCACCATGTTGCACAATAGGTCTCTTGAATTTATTCCTCCTGTCTAACTGAAATTTGTATCCCTTGACCAATATCTCCCCAATCACCACCATTCTGCCATCTCCTTCTAGGAGTTTGACTTTTTTAGATTCCACATATAAGTAAGATTATGAGGTATTTGTCTTTCGGTGCCTGGCTTGTTTCACTTAATGTAATGGCTTTCAGGTTCATCCATGTTATTGCAAATGATGGGATTTTTCTTTTTTAAGGCAAAATAGTATTTCATTGTGTATATATACCACATTTTAAAAATCCATTCATCCATTGATTAGAGTGATTCCATATCTTGACTATTGTGAATAATGCTGCAATGAACATGGGAGTACAAATATCTCTTCAAGACCTTTATTTCAATTCTTTCGGATAAAAACTCAGAAGTGGAATTGCTGGGTGATATAGCAGTTCTATTTTTAATTGTTTGAGGAAACTTCATACTATTTTTCCATAATGGCTGTACTAATTTACATTCCCACAATCAATGTACCAATATTTCCTTTTTTCCACATCCTCACCAATGCTTATCTTTTATCTTTTTGATAATAACTATCCTAACCGTTATAAGGTCTTGTCTCATTGTGGTTTTAACTTACATTTCCCTGATGATTAGTGATGTTGAGTGTTTTTACATAGCTGTGGGCTATTTGTATTTTTTCTTTTGAGAAATGTCTTTTCAGGTCCTTTGCCCATTCAAAAAATCAGGTTATTTGTTTTCTTGCTTTTGAGTTGTTTGAGTTCTTTATATATTATGGATATTAACTCCTTATCAGATGTATGATTTGAAAATATTTTCTCCCACTATGTAGATTATCTCTTCATGCTGTTGATTGTTTCTTTTGCTGTGTAGAAGCTTTTCAGTTTGATGAAGTCCTATTTGTCTATTTTTTTGTGATATCTGGGAGTTTTAGATGTGATACTTGTAACTGGATAAGGGAAAGGGAGAGGTTGTGAAAGGAACTAATGTTTATTGAGCTTACACTATGTGCCATGCACTTTAAATACATTGATTAATGTAATTTGAAGAAAAAGTGTAAGAGAGAGAAATGATTATTCCCATTTACACATGATGAAACTGAGAACAGAGAAGTCAGGTTTTGACTCATTGCTCTTTCAGAAGCACTGTGCTGCTTCCAGCTTCATTAGCCCTTCTACTAAATTCTTCACATTCATGAGCAGCCTTCTTTTGCCTTAGGCCAATACACGTCATGGGTATTTTGTGTAAAAATATTATAGAATACTATTACATCAGTCAGAACTCTCTCTCTTCACCTGAGGCTCTCAAAGCAAATAGAAAATGAGATGTAATTTGGATTTCCTAAGTGACTGGGAAAAAGTTAACATCTTCATGACCACTTGAAATAGTTTTACTTGTGAAAAGTCTGGACATGGTGAGGAAAACTAACCTTTTAATAGCAGAGATAATGCAGAAAGTATGGTTTCCTTGGTATCTACCAGAAAAAGTGGTAAATTCCATAAGTACTTCTTTAGCCATGTACTTTTATCAAATATAGGACCTTTAACTTGGAATCTACAAAGTTTTGCTTTTAAAAAATATTAAGTTAAACGGAAAAATATTTCATAGTCATGTGAGCCTGAACAATTATATACATACACACATACATGAAAGTAGGCTTGTGATTCATGTAATATCCTCTATGAATGTAGAAATGATTCACAAAGTAGAAAAGACTGACGCAAATCCAGGCAAGGAAAAGAAAACTGCTTTCAGGTGCAGAGTATTGAATGCATAATTCAACAGTTAAAAAGAATAAATTTATGACCAGCTGATCAGTTAACATTATTTGTGGCTTCCTGTGGTTCCATGATATAGCTGATTCCATTCTCTTTCATAAGCCACAAACAACATTCATTTGCCAATATAAGAATTAAGCTGACACATGTAGTAAATGGGTCTAAAAACCAACTAATAAAAGTGGAAGTTTGTGAATATTAGCCTATCAGTGTCAGTTTCAGGCTTTACACAAAACACCAAGTCTGCTTCCCAGAAATTTCTATTCCATTGGTATTCATTTGGTATTGGACATTAGTTATTTACTTATAAAATATGTGCTCATTACAAAGGTCTGTGAGTGCAGTTGCATTAATTATTCATTCTAAGATTCTGAAACACATTGGAGGTTCCGAATGGTAATTTCTAGCTACTGATGGGAAATGTTCCACATGAGAGCCCATCAGCAAGGTTTCAGGAAATAGGTCATGGATTTGGAAGGTAGGAACCAATTGGGTACTTTTATCATTTCCCTTAAAGTTCTTCACCATTTAGAAAGATAGAATGAGATAATTAGGAAAGATGTCTTTTTTCCTGAAAAGTCAATACATTACAAATATGTCAAAAGTGTAGAAAGTTATATCTTATTTAGGGCCCCACATTCTCTTAAGTAAGTATAGACTAATAATTGCAGTATCATAAGATTACAGAAATTAGATTTGTTTTTACTATTTCACTGTTTTAATGGGATATGAGTATATCACACTTTATGTATAGCCTATGTAAGTGTAGAAATCCAGGCATAAATGCAGAAGAATTAGAAGATTGTTAATTCATTTAAAAATGCTTCTTTTTTTGATGCTTTTTTCCTATGGTATTTGTTTAAATACTAAGCTTTCAATACCTTAAATGATTTCCTTTATTTTAATATTTTTGGAAATTTTAATTGAGAATTATAGTCAGCAAAAAAAGAGGAAATCTCTATTATTCCTCCCTACCATTTCCATTTTCCTCCTGAGAAGTAACATGGTCGGCAATTTTATGAGCATTTTTTTAACCTTTTCTCTTCATTTGTATACAAATACATTCATATACACAAGCACACATTGTATACACACACATACATACACACATCTACATATATTATTCTTTTTTTCAAAAATGGGGTAAAGTGTTTTTAAGAATTAAATTTATTAGACATATTAGGATAAATGTCTCATATGAGGAAATAATTATTTTTATAATCATTAACTCACTGTGTTTTCTTTTGGGTTCAATTACCTAGTGTAAATTTGTAGAAGTCTTTTATTAATGGTAAATATTGTAGTCTTTTGTTCCATGGTATCAAATGCAGAGCGCTTGGAATATATTACTGGTTTGATTTTTTTCTTTCTAATTAACACTGAAGATTATATTTGCATTTTCTGATTAGATAATCTGTGAAGGCATAGTCTAAAAGTAGAGGCAAGTACGCAAATATCTAGTATTTGATCTTGCAATGAAAAGAAAGAAAGATATATAATAAGGCATCTCTAACTTCCTTGGGAAACTTACTGAACTAAAATGAATCTTAGTATTTCAAAAGAGTTAGATCCCTTTTGTTAAAGACATGAAGATGCTACCTTACATGCAAGGGGAAAATAGGGAGAAAAAGAGTAGCTTATAACAAGTTTAATATGTATTTTTTCAGAAGATATTAAAAATATTTATTAATGATAAACTTTCTCTTTTTTAAAATTTTAAAGTGATTTATGTACATATATGAAATAATTCAACAATACAGAATGGTATCAAATATGAAGTAAAAGTCTCTGACCTGGTCCTGAGCCTATTATCAATTCCACTCTAAGGGGTATTTTTTAAAGTGTTTCTTTACTCTCTCAACCCCAACAGTCTAGAAGTTAATTATTTTAGTTTTAGTCAAGCAGAATTTGATGAAAATGAAGAGATTCTTTATTCTCTAACAACAGGAACTTGTGATACCAAGATATTAGAGCCCTGAGCTGTAGATTGGGGTTGCCAGAATGCTTCTGGGATTCTGATTATCATAGTTGGGATGGTCCCATATAATGGGTGCAAGTTACAAAGGTTTACCTACATCTTGCTTTTCCCACGTCTCTCTGGCCACATCTGTGACTGCAGAGTGAAGGGGGGATGTTTATTCAATAAATATTTATTGAACATCTACTATATGAAAGCATATTCTAAGTTTTGGGGATACAAACAAGAACTGAAGGATCTGTCCTCATAGAACTTACATTTTAATAGGGCATATTGGCTATAAGAAGAACAAATAAATATGTAATATAATGTTAGGTAGTGATAAGTTCTATAAAAATACAATGCATACTAGGATATGTTTTAGATAGGGTGTCAGGAAAGTCCTTTATGAGAGAGACAAATTTGAACACAACCCAGAATGAAACCAGGAAGTGGAAAGGAGGGAAAGCACTCCAGGCAGAGGGAATGGCAAGTGCAAATGTCCCATGGCTGTGATTTTAGGGAATTACCAAAAAGGCCAGATTCCTAGAGTGGAGTGAGTATAGCGGAGAATGGTAGAACTTCAAATAAGAGACCAGAAATGTGTCCGAGGAAACACATCAAGTGGGGTGTAGATGCTACTGGCAGGAGTTTTGACTTATTCTACATCATGGGAAGCCATTGGAGAATTTCGGGCAGGAGATTGGCATCATGTATTTTACATTTAAAAAGAACTGGTTTAGTTTTAGCTGCTGTGGATCTGTTTTTGGTGGTAGCTGAAAATTTTGATATAGACTGTATCCCACAGAAGGTGGATACAGACTTTGGGAATGCAGACAATTAGGTTCATGCTAGAGCTATTCTATGTGATACACTCCTTTGTAAGTTTCTTCAGGCAGAGGATGCTTTTTTTAGCTATATAAAGCAGATCGAGGAGGAGGTGGAGGGGATGCTAAGGGCAGGCTGGGAGACCAGCAAAAGCACATCCTAGAAGGCAAGCATACTACTAACATTTGCAGGGGCTGAGATAAAGGTTTAAACATACAATATTTCACATACAATACATATAATATTTCTAAATATTTAAAAGTATTAGTCAAGTCAAAAGTGCATTCTACACTTACGCTTTGACAATTACACCTGGAGGATTAAGTTTAGGATTCTTGGACTTGGAGTTCTGTGACTGAATGTGGCTGTATGGGAAGAGCCAGCTCTTATCTTGTCCCTGGCCCAAGGCCCGCCTCCTTTCTTTTACTACCCGTGGCTACATGCCTCAGATGCATGTGTGTGGACACTATAGCCTTATGTGCAAGATCCTTCCACACCCTCTACAGACAGCCATTCCTTGGTGACACCCAGGCCAAGGGTGTACACATGGCAGGCATGGTGTGATGTTTATATAAATGCGCTACCCAGGTACTCTTTCAGGGAAGGACTGTAGTCCCAGAGCTGGGAGTGCTGGTGGCATACAGCCTTCAGGTCATCCCCTTTGGGGATGCGTCAGCTTTGGAGAGCTGTCTTGCCTAAGTTATACACTTACAGATGGTGCGCATGTGATGACTAGTGAGGGCAGGTGTACAAAAGACTGGACATTTAGGCCCAGCATGGGACAATTCTGACAGACCATTTTAGATCCAGGCAAGACTTTCCAATTATAGTTAAGGGAAAAGTGGGGAAAGACACCATAGGCCAGTTCTGAATTGAGGGAGGTGATAAAGATGAACAGTAAAAGGCTTTTGATCAGACGAACTAACCCCACCTCCAAGGGTCTCACAACTTAGCTGAGAGATCAGAGTGAACTGGAGCTTGTAAATGTGGGAAAAGAAACCAGTTAAAGGATCAAATGGTGTTTCTCCATGACTACTACCAGGACCCTGTTCTGTGTAGTAGTGTATGATGAATGGGGAGGCACAGTGTTTTAGAACAGCTCTGAGACGTATTTTGTTATTTTTTCCTTCTAAATGGCAAAAGTTACTATTGTTTATTAAATTAAATATGAAAAACTAACTTCATATCCTATGACTCAGCTATTCCATCTGTGGGTATATACCATAGAGGAGATCTTACACATGACCATCAGGAGAAATGTACAAGAGTGGTCAGAGCACTATCGTTTGTAATAGCAAAAGAGCAGCAGCAGCAGCAACAACAACAACAAAACAGTAGGAGCAACCCCATCTCTATCAGCCGTAGAATGCATACATAAATCGGAGTCTACTCATACAATGAAATACTATATTGCAGTGAAAAACAAATGACCTGAAGCCTGCATATATCAACATGAATGAATCTCAAAAATATATTGATCAGATTGTCAAAAATGGTGCATTAGGGAGGACCTCTTGGCTCTCTGTTCTCAGAGTGGGAGGTGAAGAAAGTGGTCTAAATCACTCTAGTGGGTAGTACTCCCACAGGATCTGCTTCACGGAATTGCAGGGAAGCTTCAAGGGTCAAGCAGTGCTGGGAAAAGGAGGAAAGTGACTCAGTGGATTTGCCCCAAAGTTCCGAGAGGCCAAGTTGTACAGCAGGGATTGGAGCGCAAGCTGGCTGCGTTCACTGGCCAGCTGGCTGGGACTGTGTGATCTGTCCCACAGGGGGATGCCTTCTCCTTCACTGACCCCCACACCCACGCAAGCAGCGAAGTGCCTGAAGTCAGCATGAAGAGGTAACATGGGCAGTCAGGCGGTTCAGAGAGGAGATAGGAGCGGAAAGCAATTTGAACTCTCCAGTGCATGGTGCGGTGACTCCTTGGCTGGGAGGGGGGGTCTGTACACACCAGCGGTTTATGCTTTGCTTTTGAAGGGGCAGAAAAGTGAGAGAGATTGCTCATTTGGCTGAGTTGTCTGGTGGACTCGGCGGCCCAAGCTCTGCCAGTAAGGGGGCAGAAGAGGGAGGGAGTTGCTCCTCAGTGGACCCTCCCAGGGGACTCCGGTGGCCCAAGCTCCGCTGGTGAAGGGGCAGAAAAGGGAGAGTGTTAGCTCCTGGGTGGAGTCTCCCAGTGGACTGGGACGGCTCAAGCTCCGCCTGTGAGGGAGCAGAAGAGGGAGGGAGGGAGTTCCTTGGCAGAGCCTCCTAGCAGACCCCAGTGGCTCAAGTCCCACCAGTGAGGGGAAAGAAGAGGGAGAGCGATTGCTCTCCAAGCGGTGTCCCTTGGTAAGGTTGGGTGGTCCCCCATTCCATCCAGCTGTCTGTGTTTTCCGCCTAATGAGCAGACCTAGCCTTAGCAGGGTGGAGTTGGGTAGGAGAGCGATTTTCCAACTGTGACCTGGAACAACAGTACCATCCGCACTTTCTTGGGTTTTGAGCTGGGTGCTTCTCTCCAAAGCTACAGACTCCACCCTGGGCGGAGCTGTGAAACAAGCCATTTTTCAAGCTGAAACCAGAGGCTGGACTGCTATCTCCTCTTGCTTATTATCCACTTCTGGCCCATTTTTCATCAAAGGGCCAGATCTCTCCCTAAAAGGGTTTAGTAACAGCTTCTCTAGACTGCTATCCAAGCTGAGACCCGTGCCCATCTCCTGGATGTGACTTGGTAGACAGGGCCTCCAGCCAAAGGATCAGCCCCCAGTCCTGGAAGCACGGAATGGTGAGGGAGTCTGCTTTTAGGGCTAAAACCCACCTGGGTTGTGGAGGGTCCTTGTCTGTGAGCAGGCCACTGGTATTTCATAGGGAAGGGCTTGAACCCTCCTATGTGGGAGCAGAGCAACAAGGCAGGTTGCTCTCTGTTTTGTGTCCCTCAGCAGCCCTGGGCAGGGCCTCTTCAACAGCCATGAGGCTTTTACTTCATACCAACCAGATAAACCCCATCCTTGGAGAGGCAAAGTAACAAGAGTTGATGCCCTACTACAGCAAGTTGGTTTGGATCATTTGCTAAAAGCAGAATACAAGGACTTGCCCTTGGTATCCAGGCAGTTGCCAAATTATAGGCTTGTGTTCTGGGAAGGAAAATCTCAACCAGAATCTCTAGCAATTGCACCAAAAGACACCTCTCACCAGGAGCTGCCCCACATAAGCAGTGAAAGATCTCTGAATAACTTTTTAGCAGCTCCCCGCTAGCCACAGATCAAGCAAACTCTGAAGGATACTCTCTTAGGCTTGCCGATACCTGTTGCTTATCTGACCCCAACTGAATAAGTAACAGGGATCAAGGAACCCCTGGGAGGGGCACGACACTTCCCAAAGACTGAGATTCCTGTTTACCACATTTAGGGGTTTAGAGCTCATTACATAGGTATTGGATTAGCTTGATAACCAACCCCCCACGCAAACCACAAGCAACAAAAAGAGAGAGTAGCCTCATAGCTCATCACAGTGCCTCCCACCTCATACTAATAGTTCTTAGGGGAGTCACGCACACAAGAGTGATACAACTCCTGGGGTCTAAGCAAGGGATCCAATCTCACTGATCTGTATTAAAAGACAGTGGAGACAATAGGTCAAAGATAACCCAACAGGCTCAAACTCCTCTAAGACATTACAGGTCCAGAGCACATATCCCCAGATCTGCCAAGGATCATCCCTCTGGGACCCCAGATTTAGCTCATAATTCAGTCCCTGCACCTCTGGTCCTCGATAAAGCACCCAGATGAGAAAGAACCAGTGAAA
>VBSM01002608.1:33517264-33567574 GCA_008086735.1 Cheirogaleus medius
TAGTCTTCCTGACTTCAAGCTGTACTATAAAGCAATAATAATCAAATCAGCCTGATATTAGCACAAGAACAGAAGCATCGGTATTTGGAATAGGACTGAGATTCCAGAGATGAAACCATCTGCATACAGTAAACTAGTCTTTGATATAGCAGACAAAAATATACAATGGGGAAAAGAATCTCTCTTCAATAAATGGTCCTGGGAAAACTGTATAGCTACATGCAGAAGAATGAATCAGGAACCCTACCTCTCACCTCTCACAAAAATCCATTCAAGATGGATAACAGATTTAAACCTAAGGCATGAAACCTTAAGAATCTTAGAAGAAGAGGTTGGGAAAACCCTCTCAGACACTGGCCTAGGCAAAGAATTCTTGAAGAAGACCCCCAAAGCAATCACCGCAGCAACAAAAATAAACAAATGGGACCTGAACAAATTAAAAAGCTCTGGCACAGCCAAGGAAACTATCATTAGAGCAAATAGACAACCTACAGAATGGGAGAAAATATTTGCTCTCTACACTTCCGATAAAGGTCTGATAACAAGAATCTATCTAGAGCTCAAACTAATTAACAAGAAAAAATCAAACAGCCCCATCAAGAAATGGGCAACGGAAATAAACAAACTTTTCTAAAGAAGACAGAATAATGGCCAGCAAACATAAAAAAATGCTCAACATCACTAATCATTAGAGAAATGCAAATCAAAACCACAGTGTGATATCATCTAACCCCAGTGAGATTGGCCTGTATCAAGAAATCCCAAAACAACAAATGCTGGCGAGGATGTAGAGAGACAGGAACAGTTTTACACTGCTGGTGGGACTGCAAATTAGTGCAACCTTTGTGGAAAAGAATTTGGAGTTACCTCAAAGAGCTAAAAATAGAAATACCATTCCATCCAGCAATAGCATTATTAGGCATCTACCCAAAAGACCATAAGACATTTTATTATAAAGACATCTGCACCCAAATGTTTATGGCAGCATAATTCACTATTGCAAGGACGTTGAAACAACCCAAGTTTCCGTCAATTCATGAGTGGATTATTAAAATTTGGTATATGTTTACCATGGAATATTGCTCAATTCTAAGAAACAACAGTGAGCTAGCACCACTTATATTATCCTGGATTGAGTTTAAGCCCATTATCCAAAATGAAGTGACGCAAGATCAGAATAATGGGCTCCACATATACTCGCCATCAAATTGGTACTGACTGATTAACTCTATGGTGCTCAAAGGGTGGTGGTGTTCACCAGGGATTCGGGGGTTGGAGGGGTAGTCCCACATCTGAGGGATGTGGTAAACATTGTGGAGGGGAAGGGCGTACCTCTAACCCTTGCGAGGGCGAGGCAAAGATATAAAATATAACCAAAATGTTAAGAAAAAAAGAAAAACAAACATTTGTTGGGTGTGGGGCAGGTGGGAGGGCGGAGGAGGGAATGGGTATATGCATACATTGCGACTGTAATGCACACCATCTGGGGGATGGACACGCTTGAAGCTCTGACTCGAGGGGCGGGGATGGACATGCTTGAAGCTCTGACTCGAGGGGCAATGAGATACAAGGGCAATGTATGTAACCTTAACGTTTGTACTCCCATAATATGCTGAAAAAAATGACACACAAAAAAATATTGATCAAAGAAAGCAAGTCATAGGAGAATATATACTATATGATATGAAAAATGAGCAAAACTAAAAAGAAACATTTTAAGAATACATATATATGTGATAAAACTATAGATAAAAACCCAGGATATAATTAGTATGAATTCAGGATGTAAATATTTCTGGGAAGGAAGAAGGGTGATCAGGGGAACATCATAGAGGTAGGTGATACATGTAGATAACAGTAATATGCTAATTCTTGAGCTGGGTGGTGGGTGCATGGATTTACATTTATTTTTACTCATTAAACTGTATGTATACATTACATATTTTCTTTTTTATGTATATATTTTATATAATAATTGCAAAAGGAGTATTGGATGCAGGCAATTCAGTGCTGGTATGGTAGCTCTATCATAATCAGGAACACAAGCAAGTTCTATCTTTATATTATACTATACTTCGCCATCCTTAGAGCATGGCTTTTGCTGTCAAGGTCTCCACTCCAGGATGTTTCCTGAGTCTCCAAACTTTATCCACATTTGAGGCAGGGAGAAGAAAGAAAAGGAGAAGGGAAAAAAGGTTCCTTATAGCTTAGCTAAATTCCTTTACAGAACTTTCTCTTAAGCCTTGCCTAAAAGCTATTGTTTACATGCCATTGTCCTTCTAGCTATACATGAGTATGAAAAATTTAACTACAACACTGACACCCTCAATAAAATAAGGTTTCCATTGATAAGAAAGAGGAGAGAATGGATAGTGGATCAGTATCTTGCCGTGGTTGTCATAATCTTTTAAGTAGTTTTTTCAAAGAGGCTCATGTGAAGTTAACTTTTTGATTCTTTGCATGTCTGAAAATGCCTTCATTTTATTTTCATAGTTGCTTAATTAGTTATGTAAAGAATCTTAGGTTCAAAACATTTTCCCCCTCAGAATCTAAAAAGCATTTTTCCATTTAACCTAGCATTCAGAACCAAAGTAATACAATGTAACTCCAATATTGGTTTTACTTTATGTTGTCATGTTTTAAATTTTTCTCTGAAGGACTATAAACTTTTTTAAAAAAAGTTTTGTAATTTTTCTAACATGTGCCTGGATGAGGTTTTCACATTTTATTTATTTACTCAAAGATTAAAAAATTCAGCCTGATTGGGTCTATCAGCCAGAAGACTAATTTCTTTCTTCAATTCAAATATATTTTCTTGAAATTATATTTATCTTACTTTTATGATTTGGTTTTCTCTTTTTTGAGTTCCTTTATCTTATGAATTTTTGCTTTGTTTTTTAAATTTTTTTTTTTTTGGATTCCTATGTGATGGATATTGGATTTTATGTTTTTGTTCTCTATATCTAAACTTTTCTCTTGCATTTTCAACTTTTGCTGTTTTGGTTCTATATTCAAGAACTTTCTTTGAGTTTTTCTCCAAGATCATTCATTTATTTATCAGTGTTGTCTATTACTTAACTCTTTTATTCAATTTCTTATTTCATTAATAGTATTTTTTGTTCTTATTTTCAACATATGAATCTATTATATTTTTTAACTTACAAGGATTATTGTTCTCTGATTGCTCCTTTCCCCCATAGCAGCTTATTCTTTCTTTATGGATATAAGAGCCACTTCAAATCCTCTGATAATATCAATTATAATTTTTGTTACGTATCCTCTTTTCTAGAGTTACCTCTGTTTTCTTGGGTTCATTTTCCCTTGTTTGTTCAACTTTGTACTATTGGTATTCCTGAAATGGTAGATTAGGTTGTCCATTCATATTTAAGAATGAAAGATTAGATAAACTGACATAAAATCAGGTAGAATATAACAGAAGAGTGATTTTATTAAGTAGGAAATTATGGCTGTTTTGTTTCTTCTGTTAAGCATATGCTTGTTTATAAAACATCTTATGTACTTGTTTTGATCTGTAATCAGGAAAGACTGAATTAAAACTGGTGAGTGAGCCAATTCTGGGGGAAAAAATGGAACTGTAGCAGGAACCTAATGAAGAGTTCAGGAGCAATTAGGATAAGTGAATAGGTAAACAAGGAATCCAGCTTATTAGCTACAGATATCCAATAAACATTAACTGATCGAAAAGAGAGTCTAACATTGTGTTCTAAGAATGATAAATCAACTTAATTTTTTTAAAGATAGCAATGGTATTTCATCAAATCAAAGATGCCTTTGAGTGTAAGATGTCTTATTATTTTTCATACTACTAAGAAAAAAAAACACTGCCAGTTACAGCCTAGCATGAATTTTTCTTATAGCTCAGAATATTTAGACTTGGTTAGATATATAACTTTAATCCTTGTGCATGCATAAAAAGGAAAAAAATTAAGCAAAATAAGCTGATTAATCTATAATTAAAACTTTTTCCAATTCTGAGTCTAAGTCTTCTGAACCACTTGCCTCAAAGTCAGCAGCATCTGTGTTTTTCTCTATAATTTGGCCCTTTTTACTATTAAGAGTATTAGTGATGCAGCCTTTCTAGAAGTGTGCTCCACTAATTATCTCTGAGATTTTATTCCAAGTCACGGATAGCCCTTCAGCAAGTTTTGATGCTGATGCTTTCCTTTTGTGGTCTCGAGAGCAGGTATCAATGGAAAGTTTTCCGTCCACCACAAGGCCTCATAATTCTTCCTCAAACTATCCTTGAATAGTTCACTGTCTAAAATGTTGAGGGCTTGCTGTGTCCAGTCATACTACTTGATTAATAACCAAATTAAGTATAACAACCAAATAAGTGCATGAGCAAATGACAGCAACACTATGTTACACCTGCTCATGACTACACTATGCCACTTATGATAAGATACACTTGGATTTCAATGGTGTTATTGTTAAAAAAAATTCGAGTGCCTTAGAAATGATGAAATAAGCAGAATTTATTTTTTATCTCTGGAAGACAAAACTCCTAATTTTTATAACCCCTACTACTTATAATAAAATACTGATAAGAAATACAATTATTTTAAGTCATACCAATATACCAAGTCAATAGATCATCATTATAAGAAAATTGGTCAGATACAGCTGGCTATTTGACTCATAAAGAACACCTTATTTCTGAGAAAGGAAAAATGTTTCAAAACTAAAATTAATAGGAATGACCAGGTGTAAAGGTATTGAGATGGAAAAAATTCAACATTGGGGGGAAAAGGAATTCCACTGAGTGATCGATAACCTCAGTATGAATTCTTAAACTGTGTAATCAAATATTATGTTCCATCCAAGTGTTAACGGTTGACAACCTAGGTCTATAACTTTGGCTGAATAAGATGGTATTCTTATACATTTTGGTTTAAAAATTACTAAAACCCTAAGAATTTAAAAAATTGCATTCCTATGGTTTTATCCAGGGGGGAAATTGTATTGCCTGGTTCCCTGTATGATATGAAGGAGGAAGGCTTGAGGGAAGAGTTCACCGGCTGACTGGTCCACACAAAGTCCTTTACACTTATCTCCCTAATTACAGTCCACAGTGTCCTGCTGTTCCCTGTTCTTGTTCACTCCAAATCTGGCACCTCCTTGGGACTCTGCCATTGAAATAGCTTCTAACTCTGCTGCAGTCTTCTGTGTGAATTTTAAGTTTGTAACATATCATCCACTTTGTGCTGCAAAGTTGCTAAAATTCTCTGGTCTACTGATTGTTCCCATTCTCAATCTCAGTGCTATTCAACTTCTACTCCCTTTTGTTCCTATTGCTATCATTTTATTGTGATTTTAGGAAAGAGGGAAAGTGAATATATGTACAGTCTGCCACCGTGAACTAGAAACCCAAAGGATTTAAAAAGATGAATCAAGTTGCTCTTTCAAAAATTAAGATTTTTTTTGTGTGTGGTTTAGATGCACCTTAAATTTTAAGATATAAATGGTTTGTTGAGTCTGCAGCTAGGTATTGTATTTAGGTTATGCTCTCATGTCATACAGATATGGTGGGTACATGCATCAGTTTTGCAAAAAGATTTGAATTTACTCTTTAGGTGATCTAAATTTAGTTTGAGATATCCCAGTTGTGTATTTCAAATTTAGAAAAATTTAGAGTTCCTAAGGAACAGATTATGTTTTAATTATTGCATTTCAGAGTCACAAAATATTCAAAGTCATTTTTACCACTAGAATATGTTCCATAAGGAAATAAAATCTAAACTGAAGTACCATTCCTTCTGTTGCTAAGAGAAAAATGTTCTTAAAAAGCTTACCTAATAGAGTTGGATTTACAGACTACTTTCCAAACAGCTCACCTCACAGCCATCACTGACTTCCATAACCTAACATATAAAGAAAATTGGTTTCTTCATAGATTATGGTGGTAAGATTTATTAGTGACTAAAGCATGTAATTCCCATAAATAAACCAGTTCTGGGTTAGATTCTCCAAGGCCAAAGGGCTCACGTGACATTTTTCATCTGGGTACAGAATGGCCATTTGGGCTTATAGGATCATTGAGTCCACATTTCTAGTAGTTGACACTGATCCATTCAAAGTCTATAAAATATAGCAGATGCCTCAGATGCCTTTAAAGTTTTAAAATAAATAATTCAGACACCTTATAATTTTTTGCCTGCAGGCTCTCTAAAACTAAGTGAAAGCAAACTTGCTCAGTACTTAAATGGGAATTAGTCAAATAAAGAATGAAGCAAGGGATGGCTGAAGTATCAGTAATTTCTCTTCTCACTACATTTGTATGATTTTCATGAAACAATTTCTGGTGTAGGGTTATATTATTTTGCTATTTTTGAAGATATTTTTTAGGTGGGGCTTTTTAGTTTTTAAATAAAATAATAATGTAAAATAAAGCTGCTTGGGCACAAACTATTTAATCTTTAAAGTTTGACTAATGTTGCCTCCTAAGAATTAAAGGAAACATTTCTAAATGTTCGTAGAATGTATTTTTTCCAGAAATTGCATTTCGATATATATTTTTTTGATTTTCTTATTCTATTTACAAGTCTTAGAGGAGTAAGAAAGTAGATTAATGCATATTCCAAACATTTAAAATATAAAAATACTATTTGCATGCACTATTTACTTACATATTTTTATATAGGTACAAATATAGTTCTGCAACAGTTGGGTAAAATTTTCATAAGTTGCAGAATATAGTATTTGGGATGCCTCAAATTCTTTTTGCAAAGTTGTGGGATATAAAGAAATAAATGCAATAGCATCTGAGCTTTTATTTAGTAGGTCATCATAAACTGTATATACATGCTATGTGATTGTAGGTTCAATAAAGCAACATTGGCTACTTTCTCTCTTGCCTTTACATTGCCTGAATCTGATCACAGATGATACAGAAATGATAGCATTAGATTTTCCTTGCTGTTGTTTTTCTTTTTTTCTTCTTCTTTTTTTTAGAGATGGGGTCTTGCAATGTTGCCCAGGCTGGAGCAGTGGGTATTCACAGGTGCAATCATAGCACACTGTGGCCTCAAACTCCTGGCCTCAAGTGATCCTCCTGCCTCAGTCTCTCGAGTAGCTGGGACTATAGGCGTGCATCACCTCACTGGCTCAAGCTGTTGTTTTTCAATATCATGTATCCACTTATATTTTCGATGTTCCTTAATCTTATGTATAAATGTTATATTATAATATCATTAAATGAATATACCTTGCAAAGGATTAGGTCTGGTGTGGTGGTCTAAAAGGAGTTCTCCACTCATTCTCATGGCTCAATTGTATATTGATAGTCTTTAATCCCTTGTGCAAACCTGCTATTTCTCCTGAGCTTCCACTTGCTAAATCCAAATGCCTATTCAACTGTCTTAATATATGAGAGGTACTCCAAAATCTGCTTGTTTTTAGGAGCCAGATGACTACAGAGAAGTTTGGGAAATGCAGTCCACTGGTACATGGAGGCAGGAGGAGGGCCTGGATTTGTTGGACAGGGACCTGCCTCAGCCACAGTGCTCCACCTTTCATAACCTTAGGTTTAGTTAATTGTTTTGCTTTTTCCAGAAAACAAAGCAACAAAGTTCAATCCAACATTATGAACAGAAATCTGCCCCACCTATCAGTTATCTCAATAAATGTGAATGGCTTGAACTCACCACTCAAGAGACATAGGCTGGCTGAATGGATAAAAAAATACAAGCCAAGTATCTGCTGCCTTCAGGAAACACATCTAACCTGCAAGGATGCAGTTAGACTAAAGGTAAAGGGGTGGAGAACAATATTTCAAGCAAATGGAAGCCAAAAGAAAGCTGGAGTGGCAGTACTGATTACAGATAACTTAGTTTTTAAATCAACAAAAGTAATAAAAGACAAAGAAGGTCACTATATAATGGTGAAGGGTACAGTTCAACAAGAAGACATAACAATTCTAAATATATATGCACCCAACCTAGGTGCACCCAGATTCATAAAGCAAACTCTTACTTGTTCTAAACAAATGGATAAACAACAACACCATAATAGTCGGAGACTTTAACACCCCACTGCTTTTCCCTTAGTTTCCAAAGTTAGAAGTCTTGGATAAATTATCAATTATTTCCATCCTTTCTACAATTATCCTCAGTTGGTTACCAAATCCGACCAATTCTCTCTCTTTAATAGAGTTTCTCTCCAATCCACTGCTATTTCCTTATTTTTTGTGTGGCCAATTGCCTCCTACTTTCCTCCTACCCACCCTGGTCCTCCTTCCACACTATTGAAACTATTATATTATTCAAAAATAAAATCTTACTTTACTTGTGTTAAGAAAGACCTCCTGGCTCACTATAAGTATAAACTTAAAACAAACTTAGTTTGATACAAATTACTCCTTGCAATTCGGCTTTTATTAGCAGCTACAGCTCACCTGTCACTTCACACTTGTGCTTCAGTACCACTGAACTCTGTATTTAGCTAATATATTATGCCCTCTAAGTCTTTATGAGTGCTCTTTCTTCTGCCAGCAATGCACTTCTCTTGTCTTTCCAGTGGACAAACGCCTACTCATCCTTACACTTAACTCAAATGTTGGGAAGGATTCTCCTTTGTTCTTTTGTAGCCATTATCACATTTTTCATGATTATATGAATAACACTGATGATATCATTAGCCAGTTCGTTTATGTGTATATGCATTATGTTATCACATAGCACAGTACCTGGGACACTATACTCAGTGAGTGTTTACAAAATTAATAAATGACCCTAAACTGGTATTGCCATTAACTCATCATTAATAGTAATGATACAGCTATCCCAAGACAACCAGAGGTTTAAATAGAATTCTCAGTTTTCAGTACTATTACTTTATTCACTTCCCCCACTCAATAAATGGCAATGGCATTTAGGGCTGGAGTTGAACTGCGACTCACTCCCAAGTCACATGACCTCCTAGAATGAGTGATTACTGAGAAGACCTACGGCTGAGCCAGTTGTGGATCTTCCAGTAACCCTGGACTGCTCTCTGAGATTGAGAGTGGTACCAATCAATGTGGCCTCCAGCCATATCTTTCTATGTGCCAGAAATAAGAATGTGTTAGAAGGTGAGGTTTTGTTTTTGTTTAATTTTAAGTAACAATGATTAGAATTGACTTGTTTAGGACACCTTGTCTCATCTATTTGAAGCTTGCAAAGCCCTAGTCCTTTTCCTTTTCTTCAAATAGGATCAAAAAGCACATGGGGAACCCTACTCATACTTCTTAATGGAGACATGATTCTCCTTGGTGAGACCTTGTCTTTCAATATTCAGCCTTCAGCAGCAATTTCGAAAGACTTCAAAGAATATTCTCTTCCTTACAGCCACAATATCCTACTTCCTACACTGGTCCTTGTTAAGCCTCTGAATTCCCAGGTTCTGGTCTCTGTCTATCTATTCCTACCTTCCTGACTTTATTGACTTCCTATGTCTTTTAGATTTATGCTATGTATCTAGTGTCTTGTTTACTGGGCTTTATCTGAGGCATCTTATGAGCTTCCCTTCTATTGTGCAAATTTTCAAGACACCTGTTGTAACCTGTCTGTAGTTAGCTAAACGTAACTCTGTTCTCCATTCCTCTACAACAGACTGTCTTCAAATAATATTTTAACCTGATTGGATCCAAACAAAAAGAAGGAAGTAAGTACATGGAATGGGTCTGGGATTAAGAAACACTCTTGATGATTTAACGAATGGATCTGGGGCCAAGAAACACTCTTGATGATTTTGCCAGCAATATGAGTTGCCATATTTCCCTTGGCTTTAGGTCATTGGCCAAAGCATAAAAAGAATATAGTACTTGTCCCTAAAGACAGCGCAATTTATTTAAACTATGAAATGTTGTTTTGTTAAAAGTGAATATACAAAATAACTAAAAAATCCATAATGATATTTTATCTGTGTTGAAAAAATATGTATTTTTCTTTTCATTACCTCTCTGGAGGAACTACCCATCCCTCATTCTTGGTCAATATAACCCTAAAGGACAAACTCACCATGGTTCTGGGGTGGGCATGTGGTCCAAGTTTTGCCAATTAGTATTACACATCCTTGAAGGAACAAATGTTTAAAGGTGGACATATCACTCAAGCTCACCAAATGCAAGTCAGTTTTGAGAATTTAGCAAAAATTACTGGGAAAGTACTCACTTTCCATTTGGGTTACTAAACTGATAGCAAGTCCTCACTGAGCTATTAGTGGCTGTCCCAACCCACAGCTTGGGAAAGGCACATTTGGCAATAAAGCTGATATGGAGGAGAGAGATAGTGTTCTGATGAATTTATTGGAGCAACTATATTCATCATACAATTTAGTCATGTGAGGTAATAGATTCCTTATTTGTTTTAAGTTGGTTTGAGTTAGGTTTTTGTCCCCTGGAACTGAAAGAAGCTTGGCTAATTAAGTCAGTAATTTGAATACAGGTTTTAGATTAGAAGTTAAATAGTCTTGTAATTGATATGCTTACTTTTCTTGTTGGAAACAATGTAAGGCTTTAAATCCATTTTTCTTACTTTCCTTACATACTGTGATGTCCCCAAAAAACTGTCTTGCTAACATGACAGTTGGTTATGGTTGTTCCCAGATAAATTTGAAGACAAATGAATTGTCTCATTTTTTACTCAGGTTCTATAGGTGATTATAAGCACCTATTTCCTCTTTATTATGGAGAAAAACTTTTTTCTCTCTTTATTTTCTATGATTGCAAAAGATAGTTAATGATCCTCTTGGAATGTTCCCAAACAGACGAAACTTGCCTAAATCCATTTAAAGTTTCACTGGGCTTGGTGTAGTATATACCCTAAATCAGTTAAATGGTTAGCTGAAGGATTTTCTACCCTCTGTGTCTTGGGAATTTTCATCCCACTCTTTGACCCATCACTGAATTTGAGGTGGCACAATAGCTATGTCTTAAGTCTGCTCTTGTCTTTTCAGATTTGTAAGCCTGCCTTTTGCATTTCTCTGCTGTCTTATGAAAATATGGACTTGTCTCTGAGTAAATTTCCAGAATGAAGGAGAGCTTGGAAAACATCTCATTATCACAAAAATACAGTTTCTTATAAGCTCTATTCCATATGTAAATGCCCACTCATTTGAGTTTCTTTTCAATGTTTGGCATTTCAGTTTGTATACATCTACATATTTGTATATAAATTATTCTATGCAATTGCACACTTTAGGAGAAACTATTATGGGGGTGGGAAACATTATGTTAAATAATTATCATTTTTACAATTTGAAAGATTTTTTCCTTTTCTATTTTAAAAACACTACCCTTAACAGCTTATGTAGCAGTGACATTGAAAGTTCTACAGTTCAGAACCTTGCAATTCAAATAACATATTTTATTCTTGAATAATTAAAGTTCATTGTAATTGGAGATTTCTGTGGAAGCTATTTAGCATATTGCCATAGTCTCTCTACCTTGTCTATTCAATTGGTGAGTTACTGTTTCCAAACTTCTCTGAGAGAAATGCACCTAACAGCTTGTGATGCAAATTATGCACATACAGAATTATATATTTATACACATAGAGAATTATTTGTGGTGGCACTTGTGTACGAGAATGATGCTTCCTATCATCTGTTTCCTATCTGCTTACTATCTGATCACATTACACCATTGCTTAAAACCCTGAATGACACTCTGTTGTCTCAAAGATAAGTTCAAACTTCTATGCATGCTGGCTGATATGCCTTACCTCTTGCATTCCTTGGTTCAAATCCCATTAACGTGTCCCAGGCTCTCATATGGTTTCAGGCTGCTGGGCTTTTGTACAGGCTGTTGTCTCAGTCTGCAGTGTTCTCTCTGCCTGTTTTTGTCCCTGGCAAACTCAAGTCTCAGTTTCAGTGTAGCATAATCTTAGATTGAGCCTTTGTCGACTGCCCTGTGGAGTCTTTTTTAAAAATTTTTTTCTTTTCTTTTTTTTTTGATTTTTATTCTTCTTTTCCGTAGTTCCCTGTCCTGAAATAATGCAAGCAAGCCCTATGGAGTCTTAGCTCCTCTTTTCCTTTTTGTTCTTGTTGTACTTTTTACACATTATTATCATAGTGATTATAGGATAGTATTTGTATTTGTTAAAATGTAATATTAATATGGTAAACTAAGAACTGAGGCAAACTTTCTCAATTCTTATTTTGCTGAATGGTAAGGCAGGCTGGCTTTGATTAAGGAGTCATCGTTTCTTTCCTCACAACTGATGGAAGTAGAATACGTTGTGCAATGAACATACTTCCAAATCCAGAACTCCTTCAGAGAACTCACTTTAAACAAGCACACTTTTACAGTTTTATTGATTTGGATCCATTGACCCATTCGTGATTCATTTGATTGCACTTTAAGGACCTTCTAGCAGATAATATCCAACTTTAACCTGTGAAATGGAACCACAGAACAAATGCATTAATTATTTGTATCTAAGTTCAAGGACTTGATCTAGGTGTAAGACAGAAAATTGGAAGTGAAATGACAGGAGGTCGGCTCTGGGATCAATCTTTCTGTATTCTGCCCCAAAGCAACTGCCCCTGTCAAAGCTAAGAACAGTATCAGAACAGAGTCAATGCTGAGATCAGTCCATTCTCTGCTTGAGTTACAACCATGTAAAACATGACTTATGGCAGCTGTCCTTTTCTTTGATGTAGGTGATGATTGGCCACAGGATATAGTCACCACGTTGTACATCAGTGTCTCCTATGCCCTGAGCACACTCAACCCCATCTGAGTCGATCCACATGAACAAGTGATCTCTCTTTAAGGACCCAGGACACTAGAAAGCCTCCAGAATGGAGAATGGGTTGGAATACAGGAACCATAGCCTGAATGATATCTAGCAAAGATGTTGAGGGAAAAACACCAAGTTATTCCCTCTGTGTCACAGGATGGATGAAAATGACCATAATTCGTCTATAAAGCTGGGAAGGACCAGACAGGATTAGGCACTTCTCAGGATAAAGAGCGAAAGTGGTTAGCCCTCTTGATTACATTCTCTGTCACCCTCTCAGCTTTGCATGAACTGTGTGTTGAAAGAATGATGAAATTGGTGGGAGGAGACTAGAGAAGTCATTGCAATTTGGGAATTGGTCTGAAAACGTGGCCTGACTCCTAGATATAAATGATAATAAAATCTCCTAAGATTCTGCAGGCAGAATATCTCTGCCTTCCTTATCTTCCTTTCTATTATCCCAAGACCCAGAGGCCTGACTATAGAGGGAAATGAATCATCAGTAGTGGTAAGAATATTATATTTGTCTGTTACATGTCTTTTAAGTGTTTTTTCCCTGTGCCATATGAACATCTTGGGACATGTATTTTGCATTTTATTTTCAATATCCTCAGCATTTAGTACAATGCCCAGGTTTGTATTTAATGAACGAATGAATGAATGGTAGTGCATTGTTTCCTTTGGCAAAAAAAGAGAACAATTCACAAAAAAACCCCATGTGCATTTTATGGAATTGCTGGTCTGCTTATTTGTATTAAACTTATGACCTCAATGGGTATGGCACTCTTTAAATGTTCCTATATGAACATGTTCACCTCAAATTTTTGTTTTAGAACACTTTTGAAGTTGTAAACTGACAAATCAATGCAGGATTCTATGAATGCCATTATTTTCAGCATTCACTCATTTTAGAAGAAAAGGAAACTTCCTTTCCTCACCTCCCACAGCTTGAAGAAAGTTTCCTTTTTGAGAACAAAATTACCATTTGTTTCAAGCTTTCTCTTCAATTATAGCTATTTCCACATGTTTTTAAACTATTCTCAGCAAAAGAAAAATCAACATTATGTGCTTTTGAAACATAGGCTAATCTGGTAGACACAGGTTTGAAGGCATCATGGCTAACACGAGTGAGTTGGAAAATTTTTCTTGTTTGCTCTTGGCCATTGCCCATGTTGTGTGTGAACTCAGAAGCAGGACAAATTGAACTGTTTTTTGAGTGCCGTTAAATTGCTGCGTAGAGTGGACCTTGAAATGCACTATCAAATAACTCAACCTCTTCTTAAGGATAAGATAACACACCCACTTAGCTGAAGTTTCCCTTGTATATTTTTTATGTTTCCCAGGCTTCAGTTGGGAGGACAGTTAGGGAGCATTTGTTACAATCAACCAGCTGTGGCCTGCCAATTCTAGTTCCTGACAGGTAGAGAGCTGGATTCTTGGCTGGAAAGAATCTCAAACAGTTTCAATATGCTCTAGGGAGGGCAACTGTTTAGCCTAAGCAATTCAAAGAAGCATAATTGTGCTTCACAGTACACAGAAAGTCACCACATCTGTTTCATATTTTTGGCTTTTAAAACTGAACTAGAACAGAGAAATAAACATACAGCTTTGAATATAGAGTAAAAACAAGTTCATGGTGCACAGATGAGCATATTGTATGTAACTCAGTGAAAATTTCCTTAATGAGGGTTTCTTTTGGTAAAGTGAGAAATATTTCTGGTGTTAATCAAGGTTTTTTAAAAAAAGATTTAATAGAAAATATTATCTATTTAAATGTCAAGGCAGCCTATCATTCCCCCTTAAATCTATTATAGTCAATTGTTGAGATGCTGCAGCAGCGTTCACGTGACCTATTGCAAATATTTGGGGCGTCATCTGCACTGCATTAGCCTTTCTAGTGATAGTTATTTAAAAAAAAATAATTTGGATGTAGTAGGCTAAAAACATTCAAGGCAATGAATTAGAACTTCATTAACCACTTTCATCTTTTATTTTGGTTCAAATGTAAATGCAGTCATTTCATATCTAAGTGTATATAATATGTGATGACTGTCTTTTAAAAATGTAATCTAGCAGAAAATACATCTTAATTTGAATGTAACACTGCTTTAAATATAATTTTAATATTCTTCAGCATCTGGCGTCTCAAAGAATGAGGTCATTTGAGGTTAAGAAACTTTTCTCTGCAAATAATAATAATAATAATAATCTTCAGACAAATGGTGAAAAAGGCAAGTACTTATCTAAAACAATCAGATACCATGGAGAAAAGGGAAGAAAGAAACTAACATCCCTGAAGGTTTTTCTTTTATTAGGGGTTTTACATTATGATACTTATATATTTTCTACAAAAACTATCATCTAGATAATATTTTTGAGATCTTACAGATGAAAAACCTGACATGGAATAATTAGCTTAATTTAGGTCTGCCCTGATTGTATTCAGATCCCTCTTTAACTTCCTTTCTTTTAACTTGCAATAAATGTATTTTTGTATTTATTGTTTAATGTCTGTCTTCCCAGCAGTCTGTAAGCTCCATGAGGTCAAAGACTATGTTTGTCCTCTGTTATATACTCAGTTACCAGCTCATATATGAATGGCCTCTAACTGCTATTTATTCAACAGTTATAAATGCCTGGCCCTGTTCTAAACTGTTTCAAAGTACTGACTCATTTAATACCCCCAGCAACACTGTGAGTGGATTACTATTATCTTCACTTTAAATATGAGTAAAGAGAAGCACAGAGAAGTTAAGTAACTTGCCGAAGTCACACAGCTAGTAGGTAACAGAAGCAGGATTTACACTCAGGCAATCTGGCTGTATGTAGATCCATGCTTTTAATTACTATATGAACTCTTGGTAAAGTAACATATACTCTGAAGTCAATCAAGCTTGAAAAACACCTAATAGACAAAATTACTTACTTAGATGTTAAGGGAGCCTATCATTAACCCTTGTCATAGTACTTACTCATTTAACAAAAATGCATTGAATGTTTCTTTCTTTCTTTTTTTTTTCATTGAATGTTTCTTATGCGTCACTGTGCCAAGTACCTTTTTAGATTACCTCACTCAAACCTCATAGGAACCAAATGTGTGTGTGTGTGTGTGTGTGTGCACGTGCACACATGTTAATCTTACCCTCTCTATTTTAAAGATAAGGAAACTGAGGCTCCAAAAGGTTAAGTAATTTGGTTGGGGTAATATGTTCTGCAATTGGCACTAAGGATTGAAAGCAAAGCTTGTCCAACTACAACTCAATACTTTTTGTCGTGATGCAGTGCTAAATCTCTTTCCATTCTCTGATTATTAATACAATTGAGGTAGATCTCATTAGCCAAAATGTGATGACCTGTGGAATGATATTTATCTTCTTGATTTTTGGCCTCCTTTTTTCTTATTTAATGATTTGGGTTTTGTGAGTAACATGAGTCTCTTTTTACCTTGCCTCGAAGGGAAAGCAAGGCAGGGCAGATACTCACCTTTGTAACTGATTTAGGCTGGCAGGAGTTTAGTGCAGCCCTGAAGTTATGGACCATGAGCCTTCATGATTCTGTGCTGCAAGCCAGAAAGAATAAATTATTCTCTTCCCTTTTTCTGTCATTTTAAATCTGTAAAGGAATTGCGTGCTATAAAAACTTGAAACCTGATCCTCCATTGTTAACATACGATTTTTTTTTATAGGCTGTCAGAGATTAGAGAGAGGGGCTGCACAGTTCAAGTGTTATTTTCAATCAGGTACCTGTAACACATTTTAGATCAGAAATCCAATGAATATTTGTTAATTACAGTGATCATATCATCTTTCAAATGCAAGTAATCTGACTCAGATTTCAGTTTGTTTGGTACCAACTGATGATTAAAGAATGGTATAGCTTTATAGTTGTTTTATTCCCATCTGTGTGCACCAGGCAATCACCACTTACAGATGGTTGTGATTCAGAGACAGGTTGCCACATGCGAAAAAAGTATGTTTCAGTTATTTTAATAAGATTTATTGCGGTAGTCACAGTTAAATGCTTAAACCTTAATGATAATTGCTGCTAATCTTTTAAGAAAATGATTAGAGTTTAATAAACCTCAAGAAGGATATTTTGCTGTAAACGTCAGCAAAATTGCAAAGATAAATTTTATGTTTATTTCCTCATCTAATAAATTAGAACACTCTGTGCACCTTTTCCTGTTTTTAGAAATTGGATTACACACACACATGCACACACACACATATTGGGGACAAATTAAAGACCACTAGTTGCTATGAAAAAATAATGAAAAAATACCACTATGAAAAAATAATGAGTCAAGGGGCACCAAATAGTTCTGAACAAATATCCTAAAATAATTCCTATTACCCCTGAGCTCTTTTTGCTGATAAAATATGCAAAACATTACATAAAATTCATCATTTTAACCATTTTAAGTGTACAAGTCAGTATCTATTAAATAGTAACTTTCCATTTCCTCCTCATCTCAGTCCCTGGTAACATCTATTTTACTTTCTGTATCTATGAATTTGCCTATTCTCAGTATCTCATTGCTATGGTTTGTGTCTTTGTGTCCCTTCAAAATTCATGTTCAAATTAAATCCCCAATGCAATAGTATTAAGTAGGGTCTTTAGGAGGTAATTAGGTCATGAGGACTCTGTCCTTATTAATGAGATTCGTGACCTTATGAAAGGGTTTGAGGGAAGGATTTTGTCCCTTTTTGTCCTCCCATCATGTGAGGGTGTAGCCAGAAGGTATCATCTGTGAAGCAGAGACCAAGCCCTCACCAGACACTAAATCTCTTGGTGCCTTGATCTTGGACTTCTCAGCCTCCATAACTTTCTATTATTTATAAATCATCTAGCCTAAAGTATTTTGTTAAAGCAGCAGGAACAGGCTAAGACACTCATATAAGTGAAATATACAATATTTGTCCTTTTGTGTCTGACTTATTTCATTTGGTATCATTATTTCACTTAGCATAATATTTTGAGGGTTTATCCATGTATGAGAATTTCATTACTTTTTATGGCTGACTAATATTCCATCATGTGCATATTCCATATTTTGTTCATTCATCTGTTGATGGATATTGGGATAGGCATTGAGACCTTTTGGATATTGTGAAAAATTCTGTTATGAACATTGGGGTACATGCATCTGAGTCCTTACTTTCAGTTCTTTTGAGTATAAGCTTAACAGTGCAATTGCTGAATCACTGGTAATGTTATTTTTAACTTTTTAAAGCACTGACCAACTGTTTCTCACAGTAGCTGCACCATTTTACATTTCTATCAATAATGCACAAAGGCTCCAATTTCTCAACATCTTTGCCAGTTCTTGGTATTATATTTCCCATTGTTTTGATAATAACCATCTTAATGGATGTTAACCTTGAGCTTTTGCAAGTTAAGCCAAATAGATACTTTGAGTAATGATATAAAATTTTTTATTTACTCATTTTATGAAAATTATCACAAAGTTGCAACTTATAATGATCTTAATTTGAATCATCTCATTATTTTTATTTGTGAGCTAATCTCCTAACTCTGAGTAGGGAAGTTCCTTGACTTAAAAATGATTCCATAGGCACATATAAATTATGTTTAACCCTTTGAGGAAGCTTAAATAGAAAAGTGGTTTTATCTTAATGTGTAAAATAAGGGCAGCATTAAAGTCGTAGCTACATAAAGAGGGATGAAACAATATAAGTTATAATCCAGGGCATGTCTGTTTGTTATTTAGGATGTTGTGTGTTTGATAAGTAGGTTGAAATAGGATAGATATGCATATGTATTTATATTAATATATACACATATCATATATGTGTATCTTGCACACATGAATCTTTATAATCAGGAGGGTATTACATTTAATATGGACAGATAAAATGAGATCCTGATAGGTATCAAAATCTGGGATATCGTGACTAACTTTGGATTTCAGAATTTGTCTTTACAAAGAATGCACTGACATTCTGGGGCTGGATTAACAAACAGGAGTAGGTCTACTTGCACGTTCTAATTACGATTACTTCCTGTTTAAACCGGGACCTAATCTCCCTCTTGATTTGAATAGAATTTGTGCCTTTTTAAGGATTGTTCTATGTTGTGTTTACTTCTGGCTGGCAGAAATGAGGGGACTGGCTGTTGGGGGAAAAGTTTCACTCAGAGGAGAATGGGCCTCCCATTTTGGCAAAAAAATCAATAGGTATTGACTTTTGATTGAAGATGGCTACAAACCATCCTTTAGACACATTTTAAAGTTTAGTATTTCATTTCTTGTACTAAGCACCAACATTTTATCACCATATAATTCTAGGTTTATATGGCTTTGGAGCTTCAACTTTGAGTTCATGTCTGAAATAAAAGTCCTTAAATTATTTATTTGTAGTTTTAAGATGAAATAACTTAGTTGCATTTTTGTTTTCAGAATCAAGTTTGACATATTTTATAGAACTCCTATGTAGAGAAACGAATTTAAGAAAGTAGATACAAATGAAATAATTCTTCTTTGAGACTTACAGTGTTGATAGCATTTTCATAAAAGCCATACAATGTTTACTTATAAGTATATTAGTTTATAATAACATTTAATAAGCTATTAATCCTAAAAAGAAGTTCTGCAACTCTGGTCAGGGTACTGTAAAATATAAATAAAATAAATTGTGTCTTTTTCTTATTTTATATTCCAAACTGTACAGAAGTTGGGATATTGTACACATATTTAAAATACAACCATACTTTAGGAATAGCCAATATTATCATCGTACTGGAAAATGCATGCTAGCCTGGGTAGTTATGAAAAGGAATGAATCATAGCTTCTCTTCCAATGAATGAGTCATGGTTGGCTGAATGGAGGTGAGAGTTTCAAGCATACTTTCTTTGAGTGATGGAAAGAATCTTTCATCATTTTATATATTATTCAATATCTTTGTCACTATCTCTGTGGATAAATGATATGAAAAATGATAACTTATCATTTAAAATCAATGGAAGTATTTACAATTAATATGGTCCTTCTATAGATCTGAAAGAGCTTTTGAAAAATCAATTAATTTGCTCAATATATTACTGTTAAGGTTAGTCTTATTATCAACATTTTATGGACAAATTCAAAGCAAGAGAAGTTAATTAACCGACTGTAGAGTCCAAAGGGCTGGATTGGTAAGGCAAAAATGGACTGAGCACCAACTTGAAGGCCAGGAACTCTGCTTTTAGCATGGCTCTTAATTGATTTAGATCAGTTTCTCTAGCCTAAAAAGCACATACAATAATTCTGAATTATCATGCAGCAATATGGTGTGAATTACATAATTAATATTCTGAAGCTCTTTATAAATGTGAATTATTATTACTCATTCTAGCTTTAGACCACTAAGTAGGCCACGCTACCTTACAACACTGGTGACTAAAGTATAAATTAATTGACTAAGTGAGAAATTCATCTCACATATTTCCTGTTGAGAGGTAAGAGATTCATTGTTCTGATTGGAAATCTATATATATAGTCGTGCGTTTCACTCTGCTTCCCTTAATGTGTGTGTTTGCATCAAATTCCCTAATAAACTGGAAATTCATTTTACACAGACAGTTGCCATCTTAAAAATATCAGTATAAAATGCTCATGCTTTTATTAGAAAGGCCTGTCTCTCCATTTCTGGAGATGCTTTTTAGGAATAATGTCATGTTGCTAGCCAAACAGTAGTTTGTTTTCCTCATCTTTTACACAAATGTTTGAAAGCTTTCTTCAAGGAGGTATTTTTCTGGGTTATCAAGATTTGTGTTTATGTTTATATGTACTTTTACAATAAACATACTTGAAAAACATTACAATGTTAGAAATCCAGGTGTTGTTTTATTGAAAGTCTTACCCCCACAACAATTGATTAGGGAAGTTTTTATTAGAGAGGCAAAAACCCCAAACACTTCATTTAAAGGAAGGGAGTGCTGGATTTGAAAGATTTAAGGACTAAAACTAATTACTTCAGTTTTATGCCTTTCCAGAAGCATAAGGAAGTCTATCTAAAGAATTCTTAATATATTAATGGATAGATGATAAGAATAATTTCCATGATTGTGTTAAGATAGGTTTTAAGTCATTCATTCAACAAATACCTCCTGAGAAGCTATTATATTCCAGGCATAGTTCTGAATGATGAGAATAAGGATGATGACCTTGCCCTCTGTCACTTACAGTTGAGGAATTTCTCATTTACTCCAAATTGTTGAGTGTTTTTACCATGAAAGAATGTTGGATTTTGTCAAATGCTTTTTTTGAGATTTTTTTTTTTGCCCTTTATTACTATGATGTATGACATTGACTGATTTTTATATGTTGAAAGCACTTTTGCATTCCTTGAATAAATCCTACTTGGTCATAGTGTGTAATTATAAATTGCAGGATTTGGTTTGCTGGTATTTTGTTGAAGATTTTTGTTCCTATATTCATGAAGCATATTGGTCTGTAGTTTTCTTTAATTGTAATACCTTTGTTTTTCCTATCAGGGTAGTTTTGGCCTCATAGAATGAATTGGAAGTGTAACCTGTTTTTCTGCTTTTTTGGGGGAAGGGAAGAATTTGTAAAGGATTGGCTAATGATTAAGTGTTTTTTAAACATCGGATAGAAAAACACTGATGACGTATTTTCCTGGGATTCTCTTTGTGGGACAATTTCTAATTACTGATTCATTCTTTTTACCTGTTATGGGTCTATTCAGATTTTCCATTGCTTCTTGAGTAAGTTTTTGATAGTTTATATCTTTTTAGATATTTGTTCATTTCTTCTAGGATATCTAATTTTTTAGTATGCAGCTATTCAAAGTACTCTCTAGTAATTATTTTTATTTTTTTAAGGTCAGTATCAATGTTCCCTCTTTCATTATTGATTTTAGAAATTTGAAACTTCTTTTTCCTTGTCAGTCTTGCTAGAAGGTAGTCAATTTTTTATCTTTTCAAAAAAACAAATTTTGGTTTTCTATTCTCTATTTCCTCTCTAATTTTTTTTAATTTCAAAATATTAAGGGGGTACAAGTGTTTTGTTACATGGATAGCTTTTACAATGCTTAAATCAAGGCAAGTAGTGTACCCATCATATGAATAATGTTCACTGTATCTGTTAGGTAGGTTTTTACCCCTCCCCTCAGCCCCCTTCCAATCTTCTTGATTTCCAATGACTTTTACCTCTCTCTGTGTCCATGTATGTCCATTGATTATTTCCAAATTATTGGAGAGTACATGTGGTGCTTGTTTTTCCATTCTTGAGATACTTCACTTATGATAATGGTCTTCATTTCTATCCAAACGGATGCAAAACACATTAATTTATTCCTTTATATGGCTGAGTAGTACTCCATGGTATACATATACCATATTTTGTTATCCAGTCATTAATTTATGGGCATTTAGGTTGATTCCACATCTTTGAGATTTTGAATTGTGCTGCAATAAACATTTAAGTGCAGGTGTATTTTTGATTAAATGACTTCTGTTCTTTTGGGTAGTTACCCAGTAGTGGGATTGCTGGATCAAATAATACCGTGTTTCCCTGAAAATAAGACAGGGTCTTATATTTATTTTTCCTCAAGACACCCTAGGGCTTATTTTCATGGGATGTGTTATTTTTTTTTAAGTACAGTACAACAATCTACATTTATTCAAATATAGTTAAGTCGTCTTCTTCTGGAACATCATCATAACTCTCCAAACCCTGAATTCCATCCTGAATTTCTTGCGACTCTGTTTCCTTTAGAACCATTGGCCCCAATCTCTCATGTGGAGCAATAGAGCTCTCATGCAGCAGATAAGAAGGGCTGCTTGTCTTCTTTACTGCTCCGTGACAAAATGCATGGGTTGTGCAGATATGCTGCATAGCCACACCCATCACTAGGTCTTATTTTCGGGGTAGAGCTTATATTGCGCAAATGCTTAGAAATCCTGCTAGGGCTTATTTTATGGGTAGGAGGTCTTATTTTCGGGGAAACATGGTAGGTCTCATTTTAGTTCTTTGAGGAATCTCTGCACTGTTTTCCATAGAGGTTTTGCTAATGTTCAGTCCCACCAAGGGTGTATAAGCATTCTTTTCTCTCTGCATCTATGCCAGCATCTATTGTTTTTAGACTTTTTACTAAAAACCATTCTAACAGCGGTAATATCTCCTTGTGGTTTTAATTTGCATTTTCCTGATGATTAGTGATGTTGGACATTTTTCATATGTTTATTTGGTCATTTGTCTACCTTCTTTTGAAAAGATTCTGTTCATGTCTTTTGCTCATTTTTAATGGGGTTGTTTTTTCTTGCTGATTTGTTTGAATTCTTTGTAGATTCTGTATTTTAGCCCTTTATCAGATGTATAGTTTGCAAATATTTTCTTCCATTCTGTAGGTTGCCTATTTGCTCTATTGACAGTTTTCTTTTCCATGCAGAAGCCTTTTATTTAAATCAAGTTCATTTATTTATTTTTGTTGTTGCTGTAATTGCCTTTAGGGTTTTTGTTATAAATTCTTTGTCTCCTCTGATATCTAGAAGAGTTTTTCCTACATTTTCTTTTACAATTTTTATGGCTTATATTTCATGCCTTACATTTACATCCTTTACACATCTTGAATTAATTTTTATAAGTGGTGAGAGATAGGGGTCCTATTTCATTCTTCTGATATGTGGTATTCTGTTGTGTTCATCATGTTGGGTAGTATCTTATTGTTTTGTTTACCTTCTTTTGCTATTTTGTCACATGAGCTCTGAGCTTTAGCTTTTGGGTGGTTTTACACTGGTGGGTATCTATTGTGCTGATCCACATATAATGCAGTTGCGAGTATTTCCTGCAGGGAAGGTCTGGTCTTGTCAAATTTCCTCAGAGTTTGCTTGTCTGGAAAAGTCTTTATTTCTCCTTCATATATGAAACTTAGTTTTGCAGGATATAAAATTCTAGGCTGACAGTTGTTGTGTTTAAGCACAACTGAAAATGGGGCCCCAGTCTCTTCTGACTTGTAAGGTCTCCATTGAGAAGTCTGCAGTTATCTCGATGGGTTTTCTTTTATGTATTTGATGTTTTCACCTCATGGCTTGCAGGAGTTCTCCTTTCATGTTGACTTTGGCCATTCTGATGACTATGTGTCTTGGTAATTGCCTCCTTGTAATGAATCTCCCAGGTGTTTGTTGAGCTTCTTGTACATGGATATCTAAATCTCTAGGAAGACCAGGAAAGTCTTCCTCAATTATTCTCTCAAACAGGTTTTCCAGCACTTTACCATTTTCTTCTTCACCCTTAGGGATGCCTATGATTATTATATTTGGCCATTTTTACATAATCCGATATTTCTTGTAGGCTTTGTTTGTTCCTCTTAATTCTTTGTTTTTATTTTTGGCTGACTGAGTTAATTCTAAAGAGTTGTCTTCAAGCTTTGGAATTTTTTCTTCTTCCTGGTCTAATGTATTCTTTAAGACTTTCTGCTGTGTTTTATATTTCCTTAAATGAATTTTTGATTTCCAGAAGTTTTTTTTAAACATGTCTATCTCTTTAGTCAAGTTTTCATTCATTTTCTGAATTGTTTTTCTGTTCATTCATTTCCTGAATTGTTTTTCTCATTCCTTTGATTTGATTTTCCATTTTCTCTTAAATTTCATTGAGATTCCTTACAATTCATTTATGGAATTCTTTATCTGTCTTTTCAATATTTCCATTTTGGTTGGTATCCATTGCTAGAGAGCTTGTGTGCCCTTTTGGGGATGTCCCTTTGCTGTGATTTTTCATAGGTTTTCCAACCCTTGTGGATTTTCTTCTTCACCATCAGGGATGTCTATGATTCTTATATTTGGCCATTTTACATAATCCCATATTCGTTGCAGGCTTTGTTTGTTCCACTTAATTCTTGTTCCTTTCAATTTTTCTCTTTTGGAATGGGTCTATCTATCCTATGACTATCTCACCATTGTATTTTGGAAGTGGATAACTTGTTTTCTAGGTTTCACAGGTTCATAGATGGAGAGGAATTTTGCTCCAGGATGAACCATATCCAGAATCTCACCTGATTTGGATGATCTAGATGATCACATTTGGAACTTTTTATGCTTCTATTTAGATGAGATTTTGAATTTCTGGTTAATACTAGAATGAATTAAAAATGTTGAGGATGTTGAGAGGGTTGAATATATTTTGTATGTGAGAAGGATGTCAACTAGGGGTGCCAGAGGCAAACTTTAATGGGTTGAATAATGTCCCTCCAATATTCATGCCCACCTGGAACCTCAGAATGTAATCTTTCTTGGATACAAGATCTTTGCAGATATAATTAGTTAACATGGGGTCATATTGAATTAGTATAGACCTTAAATTCAATGACTGGTATTTTTATAAGAAGGCCATGTGAAGACACAAAGACATACATTCATACAAGGGAGAAAGCCATGTGAAGATGGAGGCAGAGACTAGAGTGATGCATCTACAAGCCAAGGAATGCCAAAGATGGCTGGCAACCATCAGAAGCTGGAAAGGGGAAGGAAGGATTCATCCCTAGAGGCTTCAGAGGAAGTATAACCCTGCTGAAAACTTAATTTAAGACTTCTGACCTCCATAACTTTGAAAGAATAAATTTCTGTTATTTTCAGCCACCCAGCTTGTGTTAATTTGTTATGGCAGTACTTGGGATCTAAAGCAATATTTATGCCTCGACCTGCCGGGAGTAACCAGATAAATAAAAGTTAGAGCTTGGTAGTCCTTTGAGAATACATAGATACAGGACAATCATGCATTTATGTATTAAATATAGCATTGATGATTAAATCCATACTGTAGTACTGCTTGTGTCAGGTTTATATATATAAAGACTATATGCTTTCAACTATTTGAGAAATTGTGTTATTATAACATAGTACTTTTTTATAGGGGCCCAGGATCCAGTTCAAAAGAAATCTCACAAGGATCTCTACCAAGTACATAGTCATTGGGTAACCTCTAAAAGTTATAGCACATGTTTCCTTGAAGCATTCCCAAATGTACCTACTCAAATTTCCATTGCTAAGTTCACTAGATACTAATAATTTTGTTACATTTTCATGTGGTGTTTGCATAGTTATTATGTGCACTTTATTCATAAAACAAAGCACTTTACAATAAAACCTAGAAAAAGAAAAGGGGATACATTTATGTATTAAAAGGACATGTGTCATTGAATATCTCTAAAAGAAACTATATTAGAAGAGATATGATTAAAAATTTCTTTTTAACAATATAAAGAAGGTAACCAATGAACAAAGACTAATTTTTAGAGGGCTCATTCTTCCTCTTTTCTGCTTGTTGATTTACTTCCATTGTCATTTTAGTTCATATCAGAGGCATCATTTCTTCCTGGATACCTTCTTTAAACTCCATTTCTAGATAATTACCTCCCAGCTAGTGGCTGGCTCCCCAGTGCTATTTCAAATCTTCCATGGCTGTGTAAATGTTTGTTTATGTGATTGTCTTCTACACTTGGCTATCAGCCCCTAAAAATATTTATTAGATTATAAGGAATGCTTTTTTTCCCACCAGTTTTGAATATTATCTTTTTAAAAACTGCTTTAACAGTATAATTAACATACAATACACTGCATATATTTTAAGTGTACAATTTGACAGGTTTTGAAATATGCATATATCCATTGGTATGGACCATCGCAACAGGACATTGAGCATATCTGCCACTCCCAAAAGTTTTCTCATGCAGATGAACTGAACTTAAATGAACTTTTAATAGTAAAGAGCTTGATTCTAGAAAACTTAAAGAATTCTGGCCAAAAATGTCTGGGGTGGGTAGACATTTATATAAGTTGTAGCAGCTAGATTAGAAGCACTAGGTGGGACATTGAGCTATCTTTCTAAGACTCATTTTGGCTTAGTGAAATCCTTTTCCTGCATCACATGTATTGAAGAAATAGTGCCTTGGGTGTTACATCAACCTTAGTGAGTTTGGGGCTCAGTAAGAAGGAATAAAAGCCAATAGTGTAGTTCATTAATACTGAGTTATACATTTTTTGTTCACATTTTAGCTCCCTGAAATGAGGGTGCATCTTGCAATCAATAGTGTATCATAATTTAATTAGCATTTTTCTTTTAATTGGTATATAAAATAATAGTGACTCAATATAAATTTTATTTTATATTCTCCAACATCTCTCTCTTTGCAGTTAAAAGGTCAGAGACAGAATGCCCACTATAGTATCTGTAAGTTTCTAGTTCCCTCCTCAGCCATTCAGTATTCTTGGCCAGTTTTCTGAGTTGTTGCCACAGGGTGCAGTGACGGCTGTAAAGATAAAGGAAACTAATGGAACCACTTGATGCTAACATGACTTGATATACCTATGAGATATATTCTTCTTGCCAAAAGAAATTAAAATCTTCCAAGTCATTATATATTTAAAGAAGCACATGTTCAGGGCCCCACCCAAAACAGGCAAAGTGAGTGGGACCAGAATGAAGCACTAGTCAAAGGGAACCAAAGAGAACATGAAAAATAAATCTTATTACAAGTTTAATTCGGGGTCATCTTGTCAAAATAGAGGTATAAATCAGCGATTTTATGTTGTTATTGTTGAGCGCATGTGTTTGGGAGTGCTGCTTGTTAGGACATACTGGTTTGTTGGCTGGCAATACAGTTGAAATTGGGATGAAAAGCTGGTGGTACAGAAATGAGATTGACCATGTGCCTGGCTGGCTGTCCAGGTGATTTCAAGATGGAATGTGTTGTGTTATAGTAATCACTGTTTGGGGTCGTTTGGCTTGATCTTTAGGGTCAGAAACTTGCTTTTGTTGGACACTGAAACTAAGTCCATTTCTCAAGGAAGAGTTATATTAATCAAGCACTATAATCAAGTCATCAGTGAACAATGGGAAATATAATTGTCAAATGGGCTGACCTATTCCCATTGGCACGACTAACACATTTTCTCATTTTAGGCAGAACTATATAGGAAAATAAATTATAATCAGAAGACCACTTGATGAGGACAGAATTATTACAAGCAGAGGTAATTGTGTGATAAACAACTGAACAGAATGCATAAATCAGTGGTTCAGGACACCCTCTCTTCACGTCATTCATGCTTGCTCAAAAGACAACCTTTGGTGTCTAAGCTGCTCTTATCTGTGCTCCAAAGTTGACCATCTACATGTAGTCTGTTTTCTAAGTCTTTCTTAGGCTACTGTGCAATTGGTAATGTTTCAGTTTGACTCAGTTGTCATCATATGCCTCTCTTAATTGGTGTTTTTGTGTAGCTAAACTCTGCAGTCATATATCCCAGACAACATCTTGATTCACTCTTGTACTTGGATAACCCATTCTGTACTGCGTGTGTGACTGTGTAGATTTAGAAGTTTGTATGTATTTAAATATTTAATATTTTAGTTGTTTATCTTTCAGATCATGACCTAATTTTGGGGCAGGGAGATACTATATTATTGCTCTCATGTGCTATCATAGAATACCACATTCCAGAGTGCCTCCAATATCTCAGATACTTAGAAATGTTTTTGTAATTTTGGTAGATCATGTGAAAAAATCTAAGGAGATTGAAGAGGGTCAAAAAAATTTGTTTGGCAGTTTCCTTGAAGCAAGTTTCAATGTTCTGGTACAATCAGAGTTGGTGTAAGAGTGAAGTGGATACATCAACCCTTTCTTGAATATCCATATTTCATCTATTATAGTTACTCTGACAGACTTATTAGTCTCTTTAGTTCCCTCTTTTTGTTTCATTTTTTTCTTTTATCAGTAATGGAGAATGACTCTCAATTCATGCAAATGAATATTACTATACAGATAAGTGTAGCTGACATTCACTGAAATGCTAATTTTATTATTCAGATTTAGCATGTGCATAAATTAAGTTGTGTTGTTCATGTTTCTTTTTACAATTGTTATAAAATGAATAGTTCCTAAGCTAAAGTCATTCTCTTACTAACTTTGTTTTTACACTTCTTTATAAATATACCTATGAAGATTATTTCCCTTTCCTATTTTTAAGAAAGGAAGAATTATAAGTAGAAAGTTAACAATGGGAAGGATCTGAGTTCATTTGCATGGAATTATTGTTCAGGAGAAAATTATTATACAAGTATTATAATGTTGAGATTGTATGCAGTACATAATAATTATGTTATTATACTTTAAATATTCTGTTATTGGTCAGAATTGTCAACTTTTAAGAATACCCTTTGAGGAAAAATAAGTCAAAGGATGTGGGTAGAGAGGAGATCAGTGAAAAATCTTACTGGAGAAGTACCGTGTTTCTGTGAAAATAAGACAGGGTCTTATATTTATTTTTCCTCAAGAAGACACCCTAGGGCTTATTTTCAGGTGATGTGTTATTTTCCCCTCAAAGCTTCAGCTTGCAACACACACAGGATGGCCGGGACCTGACAGGGGGAGCCGATCTTGTTGGTGGGGCTGCCCACACCTTTCCGGTCGCCTCTGGGATAGTAGCTGTCACGATGGGGCAGATGAGAAGGGATGCTCATCTTCTTTACCGCTCCATGATGAAATGCATGGGTTGTGCAGATATGCTGCGTAGCCACGCCCATCACTAGGTCTTATTTTTGGGGTAGGGCTATATTGCACAAATGTTTAGAAATCCTGCTAGGGCTTATTTTATGGGTAGGTTTTATTTTCGGGGAAACACGGTAGTGGTATGGTGGAGATTGGCTAGCTGTTCACCAAATCATACTTCCTCTTCTTAGCCATGGAATTAAACCAGATTTCCCAGCCTCTCTTACACTCAGTTGTAGCCATGTATTGGGACTATATCCATTGCAATGTGAGAAGTGACAAGCTCCATTTCCAGGTTTAGCTTGTAGAACTCTGACAAGCAAACCTCCCACCTCTTTCTTTTTCCACTAACTTGGCAAAACTGGGCCCAGTGGTCTTGAAAGGCACATATTGAAGATATGGAATCACAGAAAGTAAAGATCATTACTCCCTGAATTGCAACTTAGATGAGGATCCCTGGCTGCTCAGAAAAAAAAAATAAGTTAGACTTTATACAAACAAGAAATAAACTTCTATTGTGTTTGAAACATCATACATTTTTGGCTTGGCTACTGCAGCTAGTATTATTTTAACTAATACAAACAATTTCTTTATAATTCCTTCTTAATTTTTAGTATGCTATACCTAATCCATCAAAACTACACATAGCCTTTAACATAACTTTATACTTTGAAAATTTATTCTTGAAGGGCTTTATTGCAATGATACACACAATTATTATTTGCAGGGATATATTACGAATATGCAACAATAAAAATCAGAAAATCCTTGACTTGATATGGAAGAAAACTTTAAAATTTGATAGAAACAAAAGTCATAGATCTTTATTGTACATACTGATTCCTAAAAAAAAGGACAAAAGCTATGAGAAGCGTGATGGTTTCTTCATTGTTGGTACTGTGTTTGGATTGTATATGTTTAATTTATATCCAGTAGAATGTGCAAGATTTCCTCCTCCCTCCTTCCATTCCCTCCATCCCTCCCTCCATTCCTCTCTCACTCCCTCCATCTCTCCATCCTTCCTTCCATGCCATACTTTCCTTCCTTCTATTCATAAAGTATGCCAGATAAGCGTAAGATGGTTAAGATATACCCATTTTGAGACAAACACACTTTCTGCCTGCAAAGACTGAGTTTGTCATTAAACAAATGACCCTATAACTGACTAATTACATATGACATAAGATGCACAGAAGAACTACATAGTACCAAGTGAGCATATAATAAGGAATTTCACATAAAAAGGGGGTAAGGGGATATTAGGGAAGTCTCCTAAGAGAAAGAAGCACTGAAGCTGAGGACTAAAGAATGAATATGAGTTAACAAGGCAAGCTAGTGAGGAAGATGGACATAAGACTCTTTAGAATTCTAAAGGCAGAATGATTGGAGAATGGAAATCACACATTGGCCAAGTGTAAGGAGAGGCTGCAGAAGGAGATAGGTACTGGACCTGGAGAGGGCTTCCTTAGGTATATTAAGGACTTGGACTTTATATTAACAGTAACAGGATACTGTGTGTTTTTAAGAAGATGGATGGCATGACCAGATTTATATTTTAAAGTGACCACTCTGTCATCGGTGAGGTGGTGTTTACAGAGGGGGAAACAATGACCTGTGGAGTCTGTTTCAGAAGTGATGGCAATGGTCCACGTGAGAGATGATGGTGACTTGGACTAGGGTGACATGTTGAATTTGGGTCTGTGAAATAGTCAAGGGGCTTGTTTAAGTATTTATATAGTTACCTAATGTGTGTCCATTGGGTAAGTGTATAATTGGGCAGTTGGATCAAGAGTCTGATACTCAATAGATAAGTCAGGACTAGAGACAATGTTAGAACATAACAGATCCTTAGAAATAATTTTGTCCAACCTCATTATTTTACAGATGAGAGAAATTATTCCTAAGGGGCTTGTATTTATATAGTACTTTATTGTTTATACCATACTTTATATAATTTCATTTATCCTCTATAACTTTTCATATGAGGAAGTATTATCTCCATATTTATAAGTGAGAAGTCTAGCCCTCAAGGTCAACATTTTTAAGGCTTCCTACTACCTTGAAGATAATGAACCTTTCTGCAAAGGATTAAAGTGATTGTCCTTCTAGTAAAGGCATTGTAAGAACAAGGACAAATATTTGGCTAGTCCTGAAGGATCATTTCCTTTGTGGCCTGTTTATCATAGAGATGTAGTGAAATTGCTGAGTAGAACAAGGGCAAAATGTTGGGACTTGTTAACCTGCTCTTGAGACAAGGTAACCCCACTCCTAATTCATAGGATATGCCTAACAGAAGGTCCAGCCCTCACAGCTACTTTTCCACTGGTGGAGAGAGGTACAGAAGCTTCCTCTCCCAAGAGAATGGTATTCTCTTCTCTGTGCTCCAAGATAAAGACATAATGGGAGAAGAAGGGTTTGTCTATATAACAATGAGTCTAACATACAGAATTCAAGGCTTAACTTCCACATCTAGAAAAATGGAAAAATGAATGGCATGTCTTTAGATATAAATATTAGCAGGAAATGAATAACTCTTTAAAAAACGATTATGTAGCCTCTTTTTTTCTGAAGACCTTGAAAACTGGGAAAGCCATCCTATTGCCTGAAAGCAAGGGAATGAGTTAGGGAATCCCTTGAGAATTGTTTCTACCCAGTGATGTTAAGATTATGTAATATATTTTTGAGATTCATAAATGTCATATAAACACTATATTTTCTTACTATCTTAGCTGTTTTAAGTGGCATCATGTGTGAAAAATTTTTGCAGTGCCTGAATAATTTGGAATTTCTAAAATATTTTAAAATTTTCTTTGACCTTTAGCAACCTTATTTCAGTATTTAAATTTAAAACTCATAAAAATCATCCAATTAAGAACCATTGGCCTTAGAGCATAAACTAGGATACACTTTGCCTATTACTAGCACTGACATTTATAATCTTACAGAATCTTATTTAGGTTCTGACATGTTGAAGAATCTCCCTCTGAAACAAATTGAAGCATATTGAAAAGGAAACAGATTAAGGACCTCTTTGAAAAGCTCATATCATTCAGCAGGTACTAGTCTATATCACGGAGCATCTATAAACTTCCAAAATTCTCTCATATACAATATGACTACGGTGACATCAGAGCCATATTTGTACAAGATCTTACTGAGTCTTTACCGGAGGCTACTAGAAACTCCTCCAGCCTGATTATATATGTTAAATCTAATTGTGATTTAACGCTTCTAGTGTTAGCCACAAGCAAGTGACCATGACATATCAGCAAGTTATTACGTCTTTTGAATTATCAAGGGATATTTGAAATGTAATTTCTCCTGACATTCTTCTTGTTAGGAGAAAGACAATGCATACTTTACCAATTAGCCCCAGATAAGGTTCATCATTGTTAGATTCATTGCATATTTCCCCACTGTTTTTTCATCTTAATTTTACTAAAATCCAGTCCTTAAATAGTAAAACTGCCATTATATTACATGTAGGTTTAAGACAACCATCAAAATTAACTTTGCTTTATTAGATTTCAAGCACTTAAGTGACTGCATAATAAAAGGCAAGGAAAATTTTAGAAAGAATTAAAAACATACCAGAAACTGATACTGTAATTTTTTTGTTTTTATTTTTAAATTGACATAAAAATTATGTGTATTTATTGCTTACAACATAATGTTTTGAAGTACACATATATTGTGAAATGATTAAATCTAGCAATTTTTTATGGTACTGTAACTTTTAAGGCTACAGAACTATTCTCTTATGAAATACATGTGCTAAGACACTGAATTTGGAAAAAATTGTTAATGGGTTTTGCAAGTTATTAAAACTATTAAAAAGTGCAACTACTCAGTTTTGGAGTCTGAAGTACCTCTATAATTGGTATGATGCCAGAAAAAGCATGACTTCTCTGAAAAAAAGTCTTTTGGTAAAAATTATCACAGAATTAAGAAAATGAATAGAACAGTAGGTATTTAGCATAGAATCTAAAGCTTTGGTAGGCAAAATAATTAGTCAGTGGCCCTGAGTTGTGGGCCCAATATTAGGATTAGAGAATAGTTTTGTTTTATAGTAATGTGTATTGTTTCACCTTGACCAAACTCAGAATATTGGACAGATGATTTAAATTTGCTTTTGTTATTGAGATCTGTGACACTTAGTAATACTTTGGCTCATCTTTCAATGGAAACCCTACCTTTAAAATGGACAAAAGTCTGTTAAAAATGTTAAAGTTTATAACTCTAGGCAAATATTAATTAGGTTTATATATTTCTTGTACATATGAAAATGTTCCAACAATGCATTAAAAGTTGATGGGTTTTCCCTTCTATTAGGCAATCAAAAGAACTTATTGATTATTTTTTTTTAAAAAGCTAACCAACTAAAAAATTGTTTAAGGCACAGGAAGTGAACTGAGTCTGCGACCTTTCTGGCACAGGCTTTACCTCATCAATACAGTTACACTTTATGATGCGATATAAATAATAAATAACAATGGGTGACGAACCCAGAGGGAGAAAAGAGCAGGAGGTGAAGCATTCTATAGTGGGGCTGTGCATTATCTTCAACACATTTGTTGCATTGTGGTTTTTTTGAGGACTAGACTTCCAGAGTGTTGCTTGCTAATGGATGCTAACTAGAAGGTGAGAAATCTCCCTGTCACTTGCTGTGGTCAGAGAAGGAAAAGATCTTTGTGGAATGGTTAGGCACTCATGCAGTAGCCAACTGACTACCTAATGTAGGATTATCGGAAGGAGTTGAACCTTCCCCACAGGACAGACCTTGGGTTTAAGCATGCACTGAAATTATTCCCAAGTCACAAAGTAGGTGGCAAGAGGAGATGTCCTGGGCATGATAAAAGGTCATGGACATTGGATTCAGCAAAGACCTGGATTTAAATGCCAGTTTTGTGATATATTTACTTTGGGAAAGATAATATTTCCTAGCTAGTTTACTCATATATAAAATCTGGACAATAATGTCTCTTCTTTATAGGATTCTTATCCTATAACAGTGCATGGAGGTAATGTCTGCAGAATGCTCAGTTCCTTCCAGACTTTCTTCTTCTCTGCTTTGTCTTCTTCCCTCCCCTTTCCTTTCTTTTCCTTCAATTTCTTTTCCTCTTTCCTTCCAAATGTTATGTGTTAAATTTGACTATAATGCATTGTGTTGTATTTCCATACAAGTAACAAAGATTTTATCGAAATAAAAATGATTTTCCATGGCAATCTATGTATCTTTTAGCAATACTAAAATAAATACACAGCACTGCGGTTCATTTTGTAGTAATACCAAGGTATACTCAATTCTCAGGGATATCTACTAGATTGACTTAATTTCTGAGCATCAGTTTCCTCGTTTTGTTGTACATGTCGTTATATCAATTTCTCTCTTGAGGAGTCTCTGTGGCCATCATAGCAGTTTGTGCAGGGTGATGAATAATAATTATTAACAAATAGTAATTTAATGGATCAATTATAAAAAGATGTTGTTGAGAGGAAACAAAAAATTTTTTTGAGCCTACTGATATTCAATTGTTCTGCAGGAAAACATTGTATTAGTTGTATTTTTCCATGGAATCCATCAGATAACTGAGAATTCTAGTTTAGGATATATCATTACCTCTCTATTTTTATTACTGGGTTTTTGGAGTTTTGGACATACTTAGCTTTGATTTCTTTAGATCGCATTAAATCTTGTCAGGCCATGTTTTACTTTCTAGGGTATAGCATTAGTGTTAGATTGCCAGGGAAAGAATATCTAAAAGGGAATGAAATTCTGGAAAAAATATTTCAAAGCTGTATCTTTCTATAAAGCATGTGATGGAAAACATACATGAATGTGCATATACATTTTAATACTATGTAATGATAAATTAACTTATTTTCTATGATAACAATAATCAGTTTTTATAAACTTATTAAGAGCAAGTCAATAGTGTTGAAAGATTTAAGTGTCAAGGAGAAAGTACATAGTGAGAGAAGAAGATCCTAGAAATTACTAATTTACGGACATCAGTGTGTATCTTGAAGCCCTTGTCTTTTATTATGAAAAACTTACTGAAACTAGAAAAAATAGATAATTTAAATGTGTTCTATATTATAATAATGTTTAAATATTCTGGATGCTAAGTTTATTACATTTTAAATAGGCATCATATTTGACATGAAAACTATTAGTCTATTTTTATTCTATAAATGCAGATTGATATTTCACATGTTCAAGTTTGATACATATGTATTTTTTGCCTTAAATGACACCATGCCTTCTGTCCCAGCTGTCTTGGTCTCTATTTGTCCAGGATTGACAGGTATAGAATTATACAGTACTACATTTTAAACTAGGTGCTTATATTATTAATAATAGTACTCTCTGAAATTGTATGCCTGCAGGACAAGACCCACATGGCCTTGGTGACCCAGCTCTTCTCTACCTTTCTCGCTTTTAGCTCTCAGGAATAATTGTAGGCTGTGCTAGGAATGTAACATGTCGAGATAAAGAGGAACTGGCTGGCACAGGCAGAACTCTGTTCTTGTCCTTCGTAAAATAGGATGTCTTGCAGTGCTTTGCCCAGTGTGTAGAGATGCTTCCTAGCATAAACCCAGAGTGGAATGCCTTTTGGGGGTATGTCAGCTGCGGTGCAATCTGAGGCATGTGCAGATGAGACTTCTTCAGCTGTGGGCAGCTTTCCTGAGCCTTAGGGGACCAACTCGCCACGAATCGTAGGCTCATATTGTTCCTTACTGCCTATCTGTGAGTAATAAAGTTGTTTCACTTGTGTGAGTGTTCCATCTCACCAGACTCATGCAAGTAGATTGATTCTAGTGCATGGTATTGGCAAGGTGTTTAGAGTCCTTCTCTGTGATTGACACTGGTGAACAGTGAATTTGTTTTATGCCTTTTAAAAATAAAATGGATTATACTATTACTTGTCCTTTTTTAGCAAACATATTTGCGCAAAATGTATTTAAATATTTGATGGTGAAATTTGGGAAGATACTTGATTCTTGAAGCCAAGTTTTCTTGGAAAGTGGAGAAGAAATTTTAATAATTACAGCAGAGGAAATTTTATATATTTCTAGCAATAAATTATGCCTATGACAGCATGATTATTGCTCCAAATCAGTCTAAGAGAGCCATTCATGAGTAAGTCATGCCCAGTTTATGCTTCTTTTTCATGTAGTGTATGCAAGTTTTATAGAAAAATCAAGTAGTGTCCCTTTTTCTTTTAAGAACATACAACATGGAATGTGTGTGCTCCAACATTAGTTGCTGTCTATATCAGCATAATGATAGTTTTTCCTAGCTCTTTCCCATGTCGTGAAGGCAGCATTCCATTTTTTTAATATAGCGACTTTATTGAGCTTTATTTTTGACATAAGGAATTTATTGGTTAAATATATTTTGTTATTTAGAGCAATTTTAGGTTCACAGTTTCTTATATACCCCTTGCTCCCACACGTGCATAGCCTCCTCCATTATAAATATTCCACATTTACTGTCAACTTTTAAATAAAATCAATATGGATAGCATTTTCTTGGATCTCTATGTGCATATGACAGTGATTTGATGTTCACAGGTTTTGGAAACAGTGTGATTGCTTTCTTCATTTGGATAGGCAAGGTGGTGAGTGCAGTGGAAACTACAGCTTTTTTTCTAGAAATGCTCTAATTGATTTTTAACATTTTGTGAAATACAATATTAATTCTTTTATAAATACAACTAGTAGTATAAAAAAGGAAGAATATTCCTTTGAAGCCAAAAGGAAAATATTCAGATTATATTATCATTTACTTTGGATTAAGAAAAAACTATATATACTGTATTTTAAAGTAGAACAGATGTTATATGATGTTTGACATCCAGAATTACTTTTGTCTTTCTAAATGGAATCTTAGATGCAATATTCTTTTGATATTTTCATATCTACTCTCTAAATTTAATACTCTGTTTTCTGCCAATATTCCTACTACCATTATCAGTGGTGACCAATATTTACTGTTTTGTATATGGTGGATATTCTATTAAGCAACTTATATATACTTGCTCAATTTTTTTCAGAAAACTCTGAGGTAAATACTATTATTTTAGTCTTAAGCACAGCTGTAAAAAAATCCCCACTAAGACCCAGAGAGATATTTAATATTCTTACCACAATTCAATTTGATGGACCAGGACTTGATTTGGGATTTTTCTGAGTAAAAAGCACATATCCTTAGTTTCTCTAGTGATTCTTGGCATCTGGGATAGGACAATTCTTCATTGTCTCTTTGTCAAGCACTGCAGGACAGTTAGGATCTCTGATTGCAATCTCTAAATGATAGCAGCGTCCTCATCAATATGTTATAATAAATACCTCCACACATTTTCACACATCCCTTGGAGGAGACGGGATCCCAGTATAGCCCTGGGGGAAAATCACTGTTGTGGTCAAAGAATGAAAGTCATTCTGTGGTCTGTCTTAGTTCATTTTGTGCAGCTAGAACAGAATACCTGAGACTGGGTAATTTATAAAGAACAGTGATTTATTTCTCATAGCTCTGGAGGCCAGGCAGTCCAAGGTTAAGGGGCTCACATCTGGAGAGGGCCTTCTTGTTGCATCATCCAATGGCAGGAAGTGGAAGGGCAAAAGAAGGCTAGAGTGAATAAAAGGTTGAATTTAGTTCATTCACGAAGGTGGAGCCTCCCATTAGGCCCCTTACCCCAACACTGTTACATTGGGAATTAAGTTGCCAACACATGCTTCTTGAGGGATGCATTCAAACCATAGCATACTCAAAAAATGAAAAGTTAAAAAACAAAGCCATGGCAGGATTAGTTCATATAATCATCAGGACTGAGTCTGACTAGGCTTGGATGGGGCTCCCTTAGTAGGAGAAACAACATGGAAGGAACCAAAAGGTAGAAATGGCTCCATATTTGAAAGGCTCAACTGCTTTTATAAAAACTATAATACTGGGCACCCTCCAGATATTGCTGAGAGCTATAGATGTTTCATGGTTGTACTCAAAAGCAGGAGAGTTTTCAAAGACAGTCTCAAACCCAAAACAAAACTCCAGTCCCTAGAAAAGTTAGCCTAGGGATATAAAAGGGATAGAGTTAGCAAAACCATGTAAAAGGTAGAGTGCCCTTAGTTTCATTAAAAAGGCTTCAACCTATCTATTGGGTATGGGATATGAGGTCAGAACAGTCACTAGAAGAGAGCATGACCCACTACTGACTACCAGAGAGTGGACATGGTAAAATTTTACATCTTCATCCCTGGTCAAGTTTGGTCGTAGAGACTACACAGGACTGAATATATTCAAAGAGCTAGAAACAAAGTAAGACCTGTGAATACTGAGAATGAAAAAAAAAGGCACAATGAGAAATTTAGTACCTCTGAGCTGGGGTGGTTTGGTAGCCTGAAGTAGATTTGAGTGGGGTAAAATGAAAATGATTAGAGCAAAGATAGATTAACCATATCCTCATCTACTGATGCACTCAAAGGACACCACAGGCAGGAGCCAGGGTAGTGGGCAAGTCTAATGCAGATATTGTCATTAACAGTAGTTATTCATCATTGGGTCTTTAAAAAATCTTATTTTAAAATCCATTAATAATTTTAAGTGGTCAGTGTCTTCGCCATGATATATGACATAGCTGTAAATGAGTGTGGAGGATATTTGTTGGACTTTCTGACACCTCAGTGTCTGAAGCCTTCATCTATGTATGGAAAATGCCTGGAAAGAGGCAGAGCTTGCTTCCGGAAACTGCCAGAAAGTCACTTCCTGAGCCTCCCTTCTATGGACACATGACCTAAGTGCTGCCAATCAGATTTCATCACCAGAGGTTTTGGCAAAAAGCTTGTAAAAGGAGAAAGAATAGACCTTGTAGATTCCACTTAGGAGATGATGGTCACACCCAGTTCAAGTGCTGTCACATCCAGTTGATAGAGGCAGTCTTAACGGTGGTTCCAGCGGCAACATCCACAGCTCACTGATAGTCATATGGCCTAACTTGTGGCTTCTTGTGTCAGGGAAGTAGCTCACATTGGTGAATGTTGTTCTTGGCTGTAGAGTTTTTGACTTGGTTCTTTGGCCTTTGCAGATGTTCTGTGGGTATCTAAAATTGAGGTATAATTTATAGATATTAAAGTGCACACATCTCAAGTATGTAGTTTGATCAGTTTTGACAATTTTATAAACCTGGAGACTACCTGCCTTCCACTCCTGAAGATATAGAATGTTTATTTCTTTCTAGTGTTCCTTTCCAGTCAATGCACCTGATTTTCCCACTAAAACCAATTTCCCATTTCTGTCATCACAGATTAGTTTTGCCTATTCATAGAATTTATATAAATGGAACCATTAATTACATATTCTTTTATGTCTCAGTTCTTTTGCTTTGAGATTACTGCAGGCTGCTGTGGAGTAGAATTTTTGGTTAATATCTGTATCCCTAAAATTTTGATACACTGTATTTTCATTATGATACAGTTGCAAACATTTTCCAATTTTACTGTAATTTTCTTCTTTGACTTGTGGGCTGTTAAGAATTGTGTTAATTTACAAATATTTAGGGTTTATTTGGATAACTTTCTATTATTGATTTCTAGTTTAATTCTATCATAGTCAATGCATTAATCTTTTTTGGCTGTTATAGTAGATTAACACAGACTTTACAGCTCAAAACAACACAAATTTATCTTAATCTTTTGTAGTTTAGAAGTTTGAAGTGGGTCTCACTGGGCTAAATCAATGGAACAGCAGAGCTGCATTCCTTTCTGGGGGTTCTAGGGGAGAAACCTCTCTCTTTCCCCTTCCAGCTTCTAGAGGACTCCCATTAATCCTTGGCTCACGGCCTTCTTTTTCCATCTCTATGGTAAATATATACACTACATTTTCTTTATCCACTCATGAATTGTTGGGCACTTAAGTTGATTCCACATCTTTGCAATTGTGAATTGTGCTGAGATAAACATTCTAGTGCAGGTGTCTTTTTGTTAAATGACTTCTTTTCCTTTGAGTAGATATCCAGTAGAGGGATTGCTAGATTGATTGGTAGACCAACCTTTACTTCTCCATACTGTTTTCCACAGCAGTTGTACAAGTTTACATTCCCATGAACAGTGTAAAAACCTTTCCTTTTCACCACAACCTCACCAACATCTATTATTTTTTGACTTTTTAATAATGGTGATTCTGACAGGGGTAAGGTAGTATCTCATCATGGTTTTAATATGCATTTCCCTGTTAATTAGTGATGTTGAGCATTTTTTCATATGTTCATTGGCCATCTGTCTATCTTCTTCTGAAGAACTTCTGTTCATGTCTTTTGCCCACTTTTTGACAGAGTTGTTTGTTTTTTCTTTGCTGATTTGTTTGAATTCTTTATAGATTCTGGATATTAGCCCTTTGTTGGAGGTATAGTTTGTGAATATTTCCTCCCATTCTGTAGGTTGTCTATTCACTCTGTTGATTATTTCCTTTGGTGTGCAGAAATTTTTAATTTAATTTCCATTTATTTTTGTTGTTGCTTTATTTGCCTTTGTGGTCTCAGTCATAAATTCTTTGCCAAGACTAATATCGAGAAGAGATTTTCCTAAATTTTCTTCTAGAACTTTTATGGTTTCATGCCTTATATTTAAGTCTTTAATCCATCTTGAATTAATTTTTGTATATAGCAAGAGATAGAGGTCCTGTTTCATTCTTCTGCATGTGGCTATACAGTTTTCCCAGCATCATTTATTGAATAGGGCTTCCTTTTCCAAGTGTATGTTGTTGTCTCCTTTGCCAAAGATCAGTTGGTAATGGCTATATGGTTTTATTTCTGGGTTTTCTATTCTGTTCCATTAGTCTATGCCTCCACTTTTATAACAATACCATGTTGGTTTGGTTACTATAGCCCTTATAGTATAATTTGAAATCAGGTAATGTGATGCCTCTAGATTTATTATTTTTACTTAAAATTGCTTTGGCTATTCAGGGTCTTTTTTGATTGCATGTGAAGTGAAAGACTATTTTTTTTAATCTGTGAGATTAAAGACATTGAAACTTTGCTGGGAATTGTATTGAATCTCTAAATCACTTAGGAAATATGGACATTTTAACAGAGTTGATTCTACCAGTCCATGGGTATGGGATGTTTTTTCATTTGTTTGTGTCATTTATGATTTCTTTCATCAGTGTTTTTCAATTCAATTATGATGCATCTAGTTATGTATTTCTTTGTGTTTATTATTTTGGTGTTCATTGAAATTCTTGGACCTGTTTCTTCATAAATTTTTCTTTATTACTTTGTGTTTCCAAACATCCATCAGATACTTTTTTCTTCTGTTTGAAAAACTTCTTATAAGAATTCTTATAGTGCAAATCTAATGGCAATGAATTCTCTCATCTTCTGTTTGAAAAAATCTTTAATCTTCATTTTTGAAAGACAGTGTTATCAGGTATAGAATTCTAGCTTGACAGTTTTCTTTCAATATTTTAATGATGTTACCCTATTTTCTTATGGCTTGAATAGTTTCTAATGAGAAGCATATTTTAATTATCTTTGTTGCTCTGTACATAATATTTCTTTTCCATCCCTGAGTGCTTTTAAGATCATCGCTTTATCACCACTTTTTAGCAATTCAATTATGATGTATCTAGTTATGTATTTCTTTGTGTTTATTATTTTGGGGTTCATCACAGTTCTTGGATATGTTCTTTATGAGTTTCAACCAATTTGGAGAATGTGTAGCCATTTTTAAAAAAATATATTTCTCTCTCTTTTCTCCTTTCTTTTTGTGAAACTGCAATTACAAGGTTATTAATCCAGTTGATCTTGTTGCATAAGTCACTGATCTCTGTTTATTTCTTTGCTCTTTGTGTGCATTTTTAAAAAATTTAAATTTGTTTATATTTTAGAGACATGATCTTGTTCTGTTCCCTAGGCTGGAGTGCAGTGGCATGACCATGACTCAGTGCAATCTCAGACTCCTGGACTCAAGCAATCCTCCAACCTCAGCCTCCCAAAGTGCTGGGGATACAGGCATGAGCCACTGTTCCTGAGCTTGTCTGTGTGCTTTATATGTGATAGTTTCTATTGTTATGTCTTTAAGTTCACTGTTATTTGTCTTTTGCAGTATATAATCTGTTAGCTTCATCTAGTATATTTTTTATTTCATATGCTGTAGTTTTCATATCTAAGAGTTCCATTCATTTTTTGTTTGGTTAGATAATATCTTTTGTGTTTCCTCGTCACACTCAGGTTTCCTCTGCATTTTGAACACGTTGAGGATATTTGTAATAGCTGTTTTAAGATCTTTGTTTGCTAATTATATTATCTCTGTCATTTCAGGATATGTTTTATTATCTTTTTCCTCATGGTTCTGTGTTATATTTTCCAGCCTTTTTATGTATAGCTGATAATTTTTGACTGGATGACAGACACTGTGAATTTTTTGTCCTAGGGTGCAAAATTTTGTTACATTCCTTCAAATAGTATTTTTTTTTGGGGGGGGATGTAGTTATGTTCTTTGGGATCAATTTGATCTTTTTGAAGCTTGTTTTTATCTTTTGTTAGTGAGGGGCCAGAGCACCCTTTAGTCTAGGGTTTATTTGGTTCCACTTCTAGGAATATTCTGAGAATCTACCCACTGCATCAGGAATTAGGAAATCTTTCCACTTTGGTGAGAAGATGAACAATTCACAGCCTTTTGGAATCTGTGAGAATTATTCTACCTACTCTTCTGGGGATGGAGCAGGAATTGGTCCCTGTTATTCCATCATGGTCCAAAATGAAAGTCCTATGGAACATTTTTGAATGATGAATTAATTTATTTTAATGGATAATAATGCTATTCAGATTTTCTATTTCTTGTGTCAGTTTTCTTTCAAAGAATTTATTCATTTTATCTAAGTTGTCAAATTTATTTGCATAAAATTGTTAATGATATCTCATTATTATCCTTTTACTGTCACTGGGATCTATAACGTCTCTTCTTCAATTCCAGTAGTAATGAATGTAGGGCCTGGAGTACCTAGAACGTTTCTCTACTTCTCCTCCCTGCCCCACCCCCAGCCTTCTGCAGGGCCTGCACACCTGTGCCTCAGAGTGAGGCAGGTCTCACCTCTTCAGCTCTTCCCTAATATTCTTCATGAGCACTTTATGAAGGCCTGCATAAGAGGAAGCAGAGAGGTATAGAATCTCTTTCTGTCATCCTGCTAGGGACTCTAAAGTCTCATGCCAACCCCTAACTGACGTTTAAAAATTAGTTAAAATTTTAGCGATTTTTCTCTTACCTGTGTCTATGGTGGCTTCCTCCTACTCCCGCTTCTCCACCAAAGATGGAAGCAGCTAAAGAGGAATCAGTGCTTTCTGAATTATAGCTACTTCGGCTTCCTTGCATCCTCAGCATTTAGGGCCATAAAATCATCTGTTATTTTGTAGGTAATCTGGCTAGGATATAAGTGGTATTATATTTTAAGTGTCTGCAGGTTTTTTTTTTAGTGCCCATGTTGGAGATCTCTAACAGAGCTCATTGCTGGCAGAGAGGATGAAGCAGAGCAGGGATGATTGGAATGGCTCTGGTGGCTCTTGCCCTGGGGGCTGCTTCTCACTGCCAGCTACAGCACTCAGACTTACTTGTTCTCACTCCCTGTACCCTCAGGTTACGTGTTGTTTTATCTGGAGAATCCTGGAAGCTCTCTGTTCTGTGCTGTATACTCTGATATCATTTTAGCAATTTTATTCTGTGCTTTAAGTAGCCAGAGTTGGTTTTTCTTGCCTATAATTAAGTACTTTGATGATACATTGAGTGTTATAAGATAGGCATAAAAATAAGTAAATGAGTATAACATTGAATATATTTGTTATCTATGCAGCTTCAACGGTGTTTTTGTTTTGTCCTTCATTTATTTGCATCTTACTGAAAATTAATACTCAGTTGAGTTTTTCTTTCTTTCCTCACTTATAACTAAGGATGATAATAGCAGTTAAGACTTCCTGATTTTTGTACTCATACCTCATATTTAGGAGGCTGTGAAGAATGTTTAGGGTATTTTCTGTGGGGTAGATTCATCCTGGTCTTATATCACTCAAAAGATGCAGAGTTTTCTTGAGAGATGTCCAAAAATCACTTGCTTAGCTTTTGCAATTCTGTTAAAATGTACCACTGAAAACTCAATTGTTTCCTTATTGTTGGCTTTTGGTGAATAAGCAAAAGAATAAACTTGATGACAGCCATAATTTCTCTTGAATGGTTCATAAAGTGTATGAAGCCTACACATCTCCCTTTAATCTTGATCCTGGTTAATTGAATTTTCATGCAACCAGACAGTCACTCAGCCTAGTTATTTCTGATTCCTACCACATCCTCCCAAATTCAACTGTCATGATGTCCTATCTTGTGAACATGTCATCTCCTCCCTATTACTTCTCCATGAAACTTCCCTAGTCCAAACCTTCATTGCTACTCATTTTACTTTTATTAGCTGCAATAGAAAGCTGCTCCATGATTTTGTAGCCTTCAAAAAGACCCTCATTACTGATATTTCTTTTGGTTTAGCTTTGCATTGCAAAGAATGCAATTTTTAAAAGTTAACTGAAAATAGCACAGATACATTCATCAATACCTATTGGTACAAAACCACTTTTAGCTTTAGTTATCATTTACAAAAAGAGTAGCCTGGAGGGATAGTATGTTTTAGTAGGCAACTCAGATTTTCAGAAAGCTGTTGACAATGGATTATTTCCAGGCAAAGGCAAGATTAGAAAAGGGATTTCTGAAGCATAAACTGTCTGGGGCTCTACAAATCTAGGGACCTCATTTGGACTTGGGAAGTTCACCTTTGTGAGTTTCAACATGCCGGAATAACTCAGTCAGTATGAGCAGAAGTATTGTGCTAGATATTTTTCCTTTGCCTTTCCAGAGCCACTCTCCACCCCTTCTCCTCCCCGATTTGTACCCTCTGGGCATGAATAACCTTTAGTTCTGTATGAATGGATTCCCTTTCTTTAACTTCTTTTTTTAAATTTTTATTTGAGTTTATTAAATTTTTTTCAAAGCAATACATGCACAAAGTAAAATATTAAATAGTACAGAAGGACCTAAAATGAAAAACACAGTTTCCCACCCAACCTTTTTTAATCCTAGCCTAATTCCCTAGAGGGAGATATTGTTAAAAGCATTCCTTTATTTAACTTCTGACTGGGCATGGCCAATGAGAGACACAGGCAAAGGATCAGCAGGTGACAAGTTAGTGAGGTCAGGGTATTTATTCACCACGTTTTGTCCTGCCAGGTTTCCAAAGCATTGGCTCAGTCCCTCTCCTATGGCCCCTCTCCTTGTCTCTTCAGTCTTAGGGGTGGCTGTAGACCTGTAATCACTAGCCCCAAGCACTGCACTGTACCTTGTTTGTTTCTCTTACTCCTCTCTGCACTGTCTAACTAGTTCCTCTCTCCAGCTCTTTCATTTGAATATGTCATGTGCTTCTTGATGACACTGTGGCTAATGTAGATGATGCTCAAATATTCAGTAACCTATAAGGCATGGAAAAAAGTAATTAGAAAAGATGCAGTTGTAAACAACCAGTAAGGCAGCACCAGTTCATGATGTGTGAATATCACTGCTGGCTGTGGAATGTGGAGCAAATATTTTGTGAGTAACAATAAGTAATGTGTCAGAATTTACAAATTAAAAAATATAAAGTGAACTCAAGGGTCAGCCTGGGGAGGGGAACCCTATAACCAAGTCATGGTGATTGCACATTCTAGGCTTAGTTGTACATTTCTCTCCACTTGTTATAACCTAGGTATATTTTTGGCCCACCTTGTTCTTTTGATACCAAGAAAATAAACACTCTAGTCTGTTCCTCCTAATTTGGGTCCTAATTTTACTGATCAAGACATCTTGTTCTTATATCCACTAATAGATTTTATTTCTATTAAAATAGAAAACATTTTCAAACACACAGAATCACATAATTATAACTTTTTAGACCGTTCAACCAAATATATGCGATATATTTATTGCCTTACCCAGTGTACCTTCCTCTCAATACAATAGGTTTTCCATTTGATTAATGATTCCCATCAGATAGCATTCTATCTTCTCTGGTAGTGAACTGTTCACTACACCCAGCACAGCTATTGCCATGTCTGAGAATTTTTCCTGGAAACCACTAGGCAGAATTGATCACTATTCTCTGTGCTTGAAAGCACTTTTCACTCTGTATTGTGATTGATAGTGTATGTTTCTGTCACCATGGCTAGATTTTGATCTACTTGAAAACAGGGATCAAATCTTTATCACCTCAGGGCTTACCACATTACCACATGGTACATGATAGAACTCGATAAATGTCTGTTGAACTGAACTCAATGAATTTGGTTCCTGCAGGTTCTAACACTGTGGCATAGACTGAATTCAAACCCAATTCTAGTCGCATTGCTGGGTTCAAGCTTTTATCCACAATTGTGTGCTGTGTCTCTTAATTGTTTCATAGGAGTTTTTGCTCTGAATCATGCAAGTTAAATTTTTTCATGTCAAATTTGCCTTATCATTTTAGGAAATTGATGATTTCTTTTTTTTTTATTTCAGCATATTATGGGGGTACAAATGTTAAGGTTAGTTATATTGCCCATGACCCCCCTCCCCCCTCGAGTCAGAGCTTCAAGCGTGACCATTCCCCAGACGTTGCACATCTCACTCATTATGTTTGTATATACCCATCCTCTCCTCCCCCCTCCCACCTGCCTGACACCCGATAAATATTATTCCTATATGTCCACTTAGGAGTTGATCCGTCAATACCAGTTTGATAGTGAGTACATGTGGTGCTTGTTTTTCTATTCTTGAGATAATTCACTTAGTAGAATGGGTTCCAGCTCTATCCAGGAAAATATAAGAGGTGCTATATCATCATTGTTTCTTAAAGCCAAATAGTACTCCATGTTATACATATACCACATTTTATTAATCCACTCATGTATTGATAGGCACTTGGGTTGTTTCCACAACTTTGCAATTGTGAATTATGCTGCTATAAACATTCGAGTGTAGGTGTCTTTTTTGTAGAGTGTCATTTGATCTTTTGGGTAGATGCCCAGTAGTGGAATTGCTGGATCAAATGGTAGATCTACTTGTATTGCTTTATGGTGTCTCCATATTGCTTTCCACAGAAGCCGAACTAGTTTGCAGTCCCAACAGCAGTGTAGGATTGTTCATATCTCTCCACATCCACGCCAACATTTATTGTTTAGGGACTTTTTAATAAAGTCCATTCTTACTGGAGATAAGTGATATCTCATTGCAGTTTTGATTTGCATTTCCCTGATGATTAGAGATGTCGAGCATTTTTTCATATGTTTGTTGGCCATTATTCTATCTTCTTTTGAAAAATTCTGTTCATGTCCTTTGCCCACTTTTTGATAGGGTTGTTTGATTTTTTCCTTGCTGATTTTCCTGAGTTCTAAATAGATTCTAGTTATCAGCCCTTTAACGGATGTGTAGCTTGCAAAAATTTTCTCCCATTGTATGGGTTGTCTGTTTGCTCTCTTGACAGTTTCTTTGTGCAGAAGCTTTTTAATTTGATCAGGTCCCATTTATTTATTTTTGTTGCTGCTGTGACTGCCTTTGGGGTTTTCTTCATAAATTCTTTGCCTAGGCCAATGTCTAGAAGAGTATTTCCAATGTTAGGAAATTGATGATTTCTTATGTGGATTTTCAGATCTAATTTCCATGTGCATTGATTAGTTTTGTGTTCTTTGTACCAAAAATCAAAATAACAAGAAGAGTTTCGAAACATGCCATTGGAAATATACTTTTTAAAAAACCTTTATTCCTATTTTCTTTCATGGTGAGGAACAAGAGCAGAACGAGAGGCAGAGGTATATAAGCTGTTCGCATATTACTATAGAGAGCCTGATATAAAGTAATGGCTCTGAGATCGTAAACGTCTCTCTTGGCACTCTTAACACTGTCAGATTATTACTGTGTTCTCAGATTCAGCTGGATGTGTTCAAGGATCTTCTTTGGTCTGAAAGGTCAGCTGCTTTTAGTTGTGCACTGGTAGAATACTAATATGTCCTTATTCAAATTACCTGCTACAGCGCTTATTAAATTGATGGCCTTGTGCTCTAATTTAATACTGGTGTCATTCAGAGGCGGGCTGCAGCAGCACTCTGTGCTGAACTGGGTGATGACGAGGCAAAGTTCAAGCTGAAACCATGGTTTGGGGCTGCATTTTCCCACTAAATTAGCAGTCAGATGCAGTGTATAATTAATTAGCACAAACCAGGGAAAGCTTGTCATTTAATAAGCCTTTTTTATTTCCACATTACACAAACAGTGGGAATTGATCCATTAAGTACCTGGCTATTAATGCTGTTTAATGTATGTCTGGTTGTTAAATTGAGATGTCTAGGCACATACGTTCAGAGTTTAAGAGCTCCTCATAGTTGGTTCAGTATTTGCTGAGATTTTAGGTCATGTTCCACAGAATCCATAATAGCTTCATTACTGAGTTTGAACCTGGTTCAAACCTGTATATGGATTTAAGCTGATAGTTTTTAGCATGGTCTTAGAAATAAGTTTTTATATATATCTTTATAGGTCTTAAAGTTCAGCTACTCTCCCTCCTAATATTAGATATTGTATTGTATTTGCAACATTCTTTTTTATATAATCCTTGCTTGCAATTGCCTAAGGCAGAAAAGAGTTTTATCTTTGCAGTATTCAGCATAGTATCATGGAATTTTCGAGTGGAAGGAGCCTTATGAAATATACAGAATGAGACTTCAGCTGCCCTGCCAAGATATCTGGAAGGGCACACAGCCTTGCAGTAGTCTACGAAACATTCAAAGAGCTGGGTGCTGAAAACAGCCCTTACCCTAATGTTTTTTTCTTAAAATGCTTAAGGATGATTCACACTGTTTTGTGAACTGGTTGTTTATAGTTATGAGGTGATTAACGAGTGTAGTCTTGAGAATAAGTATCGCATTCTTATTTATGTATGCACAAATGAGAACATTAAATGCTTTCCCTTTTTTAGTTAATGCAGATAGTAAAAGTAGAAACGTGAGGGTGAAATTACTTCGAGAATAGGATAACTGTTTGAACAGCTGATGAGGTCCATTTACCACATGGAGAAATTATTGTATTTGCCTGTGTCAGTCACATTTAAATTAGTGAAATTCATCCCTATATAAATTTTCAAATGTCAAAGAAGTTAATTTTGTGTGTGTGTGTGTGTGTGTACACACCCATATATATGAAAATGTACCTTGAGGGCTTTTAACAAAAACCAACAAACAATCATAAAGTTGTGCCAACATCTGTGATTTTTTTCTTATAAAACATGAAAATTCTCCTCAGGTTTACATAGGGAATGTTAAGGCTGCATTTTTGTTAAAAGATAACACTGGGATTATTTTTCCTTCTATAATTAGAAGAAATATTTGAGCTGCAGTGTTTTCACTAAAATGCGTGATATGCTCTGAATGTTGGTGTTTTCCCCAAATTCACATGTTGGGACCTAACACCCAATATGATAGTATTAAGAGGTGGGGCCTCTTTTATTAGTGCCCTTCTAAAAGAGGTTGAAGGGGGCTGCCTTGACCCCTTTCTGCCATGTGAGGACAGAGCAAGAAGGCACCATAGTTGAAGTGGAGAGCAAGCCCTCACCAGACATTAAATCTGCTGGGCCTTTGATCTTGGACTTCCCAGCCTCCAGAACTGCAAGCCATAAATTTCTATTGTTTATAAATTACCCAGTCTAAGGAATTTTTTTATAGCAACCCAAATGGACTAAGATAATATGAAAATTTTGTTGTGAACAATTGCTGAAATCAAATGCCTGTGGCTCAAAGCACTCATGCTTTGGGTGCTTTGTTCAGATCTGTGTAATTATACTTACCTCATTCTGCTCTATATTACAATTAGATGTCCCCATGCTTCTCTCCTATCCTCACTGAATGAACTTTAGTGCTGCGCCATGTCTAAATATGGCATTATACTTTGTATTTTTAAATTTTCCTGCAGAATCAAGAATTTGGTATATGTTTACAATGGAATATTACTCAATTCTAAGAAATGACAGCAA
>VBSM01002608.1:33567674-33592674 GCA_008086735.1 Cheirogaleus medius
AAAAAAAAAAAAGAAAAAAAAATAATGGTATAACACATACTGAAGGAAACTTGTTTAAATGAATGCATGATTATCTTTAAAAAAACCGTTTGGCAAATACTTTATTTCCCTATGCTTAATCCACACAGTGCCAACAATTTATTGTGTGAATAAATACATAATTTTGTATCTTCTATTAAGTTTCCTGCCTTGCCAATTTTTACCTTCATGATGCCCTTGTCTTTTTGTCAGTGAGAAAGTGATTATTTACACACTAACAAACTCATTCTTTTACTCATTCATTAGTTCTCCATCATTTGAGAATGGCTTATATGCCATTCAATAACTCAACAAAATGCAAATATATTGAGAGATTTTTATCATTTCCCTATTTTTGTTGTGCATAACTTCTTAATTGATATTATTTATCCAATAAATGTATTTTTGTCACCTCCTAAGCTTGTTTAGTTTTTGTGGTAGAATTAGTGCCAATCACTCAATATTTCCAGTTCTTCCCTACCCACTTAAAGTTAGGCATGTAGAGGCTAGCTTTGGCAAATGGGTTGTAGGAAGTGTGTGATTTGTCATTTTTTTCCCTCTGGCATGCTGGTCATGCAAACCTATGTCAAGATAATCTTCATCAGCTTGGGTTCCTGGGTCTGCGCAATGAATAGAATCTCTTATTCACCATTGACAAGGTAGTGTGATCTAGAAATAAATTTTTGTAATGTTAAGTAACTAATATTTGGGTATTTATTTCTGCTGTATTATCTTGCCTATCTTAATTTATATAATCATTATAAATTATAAGTTTTTGATGAGGAAAGGGGAGATGTTGGGTTGATCAAGAGCACAAAGTTTCAGCTAGGATGGATAAGTTTTAGTGATCACTGTGGTGACCATAGCTGATAATAATGTGTTGTATTAATATATTTCAAAATGGCTATAAGAGTAGATTTTAAGTGTTTTCACTATAACAACATAAGTAGGTGAGGTGATAGATATGTTAATTATTTTTATTTAATTATTCCACATGTATACATATATCAAAATATCATTTTGTATCCCATAAATATATACAATTATTACATGTCAATTAAAAATAAAATAAAATAAATAAACATTACATTCTATCATAGTTCTTCAAATAGGTCTTTGCATCTTTTTGTTAATTTTTTCCTGAGAATTTGCAGTTATATTGTCTTATAGAAATCATTTTTCACATTTCCAAATCTAAATATAGCAGAAAATCTTTTTAAACATATTTTTCTAGTATCTATATATCCTACAAATTTTCTGATTAATTTTAGTATTTTTTACTTTAGTGTCTTGGGTTTTCTTTGCACACAAATACATAAACATCAAAAAAATTTATGTTTTCTTTTGAACACAATACCTGAAAAGTAAGATAAGGTAAAGAATAATACTTAAAATGTATATTCAAAAACATTTTAGTTGAATTTAAAAAAATTTGGTGGGTGGCCATGCTCGGTTGCTCCCACCTGTAATTCTAGCACTCTGGGAGGCCAAGGCGGGAGGACCACTTGAGCTCAGGAGTTCAAGACCAGCCTGAGTAAAAACCAGACCCGTATCTACTAAAAAATAGAAAAATTAGCTGGGCACAGTGGCACACACCTGTAGTCCCAGCTACTCAGGAGGCTGAGGCAGGAGGATTGCTTTAGCCCAGGAGTTTGTGAGGTTGCAGTGAGCTACGATGATGTCACTATACTCTACCCAGGGTGACAGAATGAGACTCTGTCTCAAAAAAAAAAAAAAAAATTGGTGGAGTATCCCAATTTGTCCTGATTTTTAGATTATATATAAAAATAGTAGCCTATGGACTAAAATTTAAACTATACTGTAATAATTTTTAATTTTTAATTAACTCTCCAAACTTCTTCCTCTAAAAGCCTATGCCTCTTTCTAAACCCCAATGAGATTGTGATTTATCTAATTGTGTAAATGGCATATCTGATTAGTAACAGGGGGTCAAAAGAAGGAATGATAAATCTTGTTTTTCCTTCAAGGTCAATTTAGTAGTCTTTTGAGATATATTTGGATAATTTGGATAATTGCTGATCTAAAACAAAGCAAATAAAACTCAAATCAACATTATGTTGGGATATAAATAAAATTTACTTCAAAGTGATTTCTGTCAACTTTAGCTTTTGAATCCTTTTGATGTATAGTATTTTTGATATTAACAATAACAAGTTAAAATTTTTACAAGCAATAATATGAAACAAAGTCTACATTTTTTGTGTGCTGAGTTTTAAATATAACTTCAGTATGATTATTTTAAAACTTATCTGTAAAAATGTGTAGAATGAATAAATGTTGACTAATTGTCAATAGGTTAATTTGAGAATATTTGACTACTTATTTTTTTTTAAATCAATGCTTTGGAATAAAGGACAAGTTTAATCAGACATAAAAAGTAAATAATGAAAATATTTAAAGTGGATTTTGGATTAAGGAATGTTGATAAACAAAGAAAGGTCTCATATAAATACTTAAATTCTTTCATTTAATTCCATATTTGACAACCCTTTGGACAGGAAATAATACCAAAAAGACACTCTTAATTGGGATTTGGCTTATGTTGGGATTTGGAATTAATGAGTTTTTATATTCAATTCCATATCCAAGCTGACTTTAATATATCTAAATAAGATTTGTATTTATTTATACTATACATTGTACAACTAAACAATACATGATCTCAGTAATAGACTGTACCTTATAAATGAATGGCATATATTTGTTATATTGCATTTAAACTCTAAATGCCGATGAAACTTTCACAAATTTCCATTCTGTGATTGAGGAAGGTTGTATCTAGTAATGCCCATTGAAAATAACTTTTTGAACAAAAAAGTTAGGAGGAACTTATTAGTTATTGACTACTCAGAAAAGTAGAGGAAAATATAAAGTCTGTTTATCGAGTGTATTACCATGTTTGGGAAGATATGTGATTAAAATAGTAAATATTGGCTTCATGAAATTAACATAGAAATATCTACATTTTAAGAGGTTATTTTTCCACTCTAACCAGGTTTATGACTTTTTGTATCTTTTGAGCCTCTTTGATTCTTTTTCTAGAACATATTTCCTAAATACATTTTGTTAAAATATATTTACCAAGTCCTCATCTGTAAAAGTAAGTAAAGCAAAATGATTTTAAGATTTAAGAGTAGAATAATGGCTAAATAAATCACTATGATAGATAAATGAAATTTGATAAAATTATTAATATGATACAGAATAATACATAAGGATATGCAAAGGTATTCATAGTATATTTCTAGGTAAAAAACCTAAGTTACAAAATAGTCTATACCACTCTGACCCCATTATATGTCAGATATATATCTCCATATATATACATATAGCACACATATGTCTGGCTCTGGCTACACGTGTATATAAAAGATCAGATGCATGCATAAATAGGTTATAAGATTAAAAGTCTTAGTTTTCTATTTGGCTTATCTGAATTTTCCAAATTTTCTAAAATGGGCTTACATTGTCTTTATAGTGAGTAAAAAGTGTTATACTTTATTATCATCTTGATATGCTTTAGTGATCCTTGTCAGAAAATTCATTTCATCAGGATATCTGGCAACTTCATTACAATAACAGTTTGAGCTATTGAATAAAATTTTCATGAAAAATATGAAGAAAAAGCTTGTTCTTTTTCCTTTTTTCTATTTAGATATTTTGAAATAGATATGTTGAAAGGAGTTAGTTACAGACATGTTCCACAACAATTATTAAAAGTATTAGTCCATTAAGCTTGTTGTCCTGACCTATGTGATGTTTCTGTTGAGAGAAGTACTGTACTCAAGGTAATTCCCATATAAGGCACTGCAATCAGCATTAAAGGGTTTTGAATTACAGCTGATGAGCATACAAAGTTGAAAGGAGACATTAGTTTTTTTAAAGTTCTGAATAGTGTTTAAATTTCTAATTTAAGAGCTGCATTAACTGAAATGTACAAATTTCTTTTTTTCCTACACGTATGAACACATGAAAGTAGAAAGGACAGTGACCATGCACATTGTCTTTTTATACTTTAGCATTATTTAAAGAAATAATTACTGTTGAAATAAGAAATGAACTCAAAAATATTCTTTCTCAGTCATACTGAAATGTGAGCTATGGTTTATATTTCATACCTTATGACTGCAGACAAAATAACAATGTAAGATATTTTATTCTGGCCATTATAGGTGTGTTAAACACAATTGCAAAACTCAAAGTATGCAAATATTTTATTAGTTTTTTTAGTTGTCATTTATTTAACAGTTTTTGAATTGCAAAATTAGACATTCACATACTTTCAGTTTAGGCTACTTATTTTATCCATATCTGAATTAGTTGAACTGCATTTCTCAGTAAATATCTTTGGGTTGAAAGATAGTGTATGGGAAAGTCATTGTGAAAAACACTTCTGGAAGATTCTTGAAACTATCTATTGTATTGATTCATGGAGTTTTTTCTTTAAGGTTCTTAGCTCACTAATACTATTTTTATTAAGAATAAGTCAATGTACTTGATTTGTTTCTTTTCTTCTCTCTTTTCAAAAGCTTTGTTATTAATTATGCTTCCTCTTATTTCTACTGTAGGCCAGGAAATATGTAGCCTGTAAAATCATTCCTGTTGGAAAGCATTACAGAAGACTCATCATGCTTTGAAGATAAGTATGAATAAAAGGTAAATTTAGGCCTCAGGACATCAAACAGGTGATCACTACATAGTGAAACTTGCATTAACATCATAATTACCACTTGTTACCCATTCTGTTTATTTTTAAGGCAAATTCTGCCATTGATAATTAAAATTAAGACTTTTTGAATTCTACAAATGCATAAATTTTCTTTTTAACTTGTCTGTAATATTTTACATATACTTTAAATAATTGTTTAAAATTATTTAAAACAGTTTGAAGCAAATTTCTAAATTAATCATTTTTTAAAATAGTTTGGACTAGGAGTTCTAAATACTATATCTACTGTGAAATGAGGGAATAAAAGGCAGAAAATTTGCATTACAGTATTTTAGACACTAATCATCTAGAATGGGATGTAATAAACTGTTTCAAATATCCTTCCAGTTGTAATAATAGGATGTCTTTAGATAAATTTACAGAATTTATTTTATTTTACTAATTGATTGGTATATTAATCATCCACAGATATGTTAGTGAAAGCTGGATTCTAAATGACTTTTCCATGATAAGCTTTCCAATTAATTCTTCTCACACTGTTTTCCTGGTGACATTTGAACTTCTTTCATTATATAAAACACATCTGGAATGAGACATTGCTGAATAATAATCATGGATGCTAACATGTTAAAAGATTGGACCCCTGATATAGTCAAATATGTTCTAGTTTCAAACAATGACCTCAACTAATGCTGCTTTAAGTGAACCACATTTAGAAAGAATATATAGGCATGTCTGTTCAGCCTGCCTGACTTATGCTAGAATTGGTCAAAGAGAAAGAAATCAAATTGCAAACTGTGTGTCCCTTGTTTAAGAGAGATGACTATAATAAGTCATATTTTTCTTCCCATCTGCAAATAATTTTTTCTTTTTCTTATCTGATATTAAAAAATATTTCAATAACTATTAAAAAGGATTATCTAAAATATGTGTTAAATCATGTATTACTCATAATTTACATTTGTATCATAGGGTTGCTGAATTTATTCTGTGGTGTATTTCATAAAATAGAAGATGCTGATAAGATCTCGTTTAAATGGCTTGCTAATACAAGAAGCAGATCATTTTAAATGGACCTTACATCTTTATAGGATGTTAGAAATGAAGACATTACCTCAAAATGTAGGTAATTATTGCCTCCTCTTTTATCAGTGCTATTTTCTGAGGTATTATCATAAGAGAGCACTTTAGTATTAAGCAGGGCCTTAGAGTGGCAATAAATCAGTCCAACTGAGTCATCATTGTCTAAGGCATCTGAACTACTGAAATGTTGTGGATCCTACTGAGAGTGTGAAATCACTTGACCCTTGGCATTAACCTTTGCTGAATGAATAGACACTGCTTTCCACATCGAGGAACAAAGCAGAAGACTATTGATTAAACACCACATTCACTTGATATTAAATACTGGCTGAACTCACTTCTTGCTTCTAGTTCCAGAGGGAGAAACTCAGAGAGTTGCTGAGTCTCAGGAGAATGGATGTTTGTAATTCAGAGCAATGTTTTTACTGGAAAGTACTTTTTTTCTCCTTTGATCAATAACTAGCAGCCATGATCAGCCATGAGTATGTATTGTCAATTCTGACCTGTGTATTTTATCACTTAAGGTGAGAGGTCACAGTGCTGTGACTAATATTTCAGTTCTAAGCATGAGTTGTTTCCTGACTTCAGTATCCGTTTGAAAAAGCAATCTGTTTTATTTTATTTCTTGTTTATGAATCATTGTTTTGGCGATTGATTTGACTGCAGTAGTAAAATAAATGATTTTTAAATAATTCTTTGATTTAACCACTGTTTTTGTAGATGCTCAATTTTAAGTCAACATTATTGGAAGAAATCAAAGTAAGAGGAAATCTTAGGATTTATGAATTATGTTACTTGGGAAACAACATTTAACATTACAGTTAAATAAATTTCTTTAGCTGAAAAAAGGAAAATCTTTGGAAGAGAGTATAGCAGTATATATGAGCATCAGAGAACAGAAAAGAATTAAATATTTCATAAGAAGTCTTAAGCTAATTATCTTCTGAGCCACTGTATGTGCCTAAACTATTGACTACAGTTTGATAGCTTCTTTTTAGACCTACTTTATTCAGAAAGATAACTCAAATCAATTCAATTCATGGAACTAGAGTTAAACTTAAAAATTTTAGCCACAAATTAGAAAATCATTTTTATTTTAAATTTATGGCTCTGTGTGCTTAACTTTACATAACTGTGATATTTTATTGAAAGAAACCACATAAATAGCTATAAAGTCTTCCTTTTCTCTCCAAGATTTCAGATTATTTTGGACCCAGGATATTGCATTAATAAAACTCTTTGCATTATAATTGTTTTCGTTGCTAATGGTTTTGACTAGCTTATGTTCAACACCAAGAATTCTAAATCAGCTACTTGTGTATCTATCATGGTTGAGCAAAGATCATTAGATCATTCCTTGCTTGAGTAATAGAAAATCTTCCCTTTAAGGATATAATGGTGTAACTTAATGCATGTAATACACGCACAATCTCACACAGTTTGCACAATTTTTGAAAAGGTATATTAGAAGGCTGAGGGAAGTTGATAAAATGAATCATGCTGCTAAAATTTAATGGTCAATCTTTTGGATTTGATGCATTTTACAGGGTGTGTAGCCCCTGAAATCTTTCTTTGAAAGCTGATGGAGGTTGGAAAAATATGAAAAACATTGTTTTTACACACTATTTTGGTTATCTATCATACATTTCTTTTTCTTTGTTACTAAGGACACTGATATAGAAGTCATTTTTGTTTCACTATTACCTTAAACACTGGCATGTTATATATACACAAGAATTTCGAAGGTTACTTTGGCACTTGCAGGTACCTACGTGTAATTTATTTGACTAACACAGTCCTGACTTGTTTTTTGCATGCCAAATAGGAGAAAGATAATTGTTTGCAAATACTGATATTTTAAGGAAATGTAATGAAAACATTTTAACTAGAATCTGTTTCTTTGTGGTACCAAATAAATGTAATTATTATTTATTCTGTAGTCTATGCTAGTGAACAAAATATTTTTGTGATGTTTTAGACATAATCACACTGGGTAGAGAAGTTACTGCATCGAGGTCACATAGTAAGTTAGTGCATAGCTGAGATTACAGTTCAGGCAGCACATACAGCAAACTCTTTCATAATATTTTTGATGTCTGTATGTGGCTTCCAAATGGACATTTAAAAAAAATGAGGTTGGGGAGATACAATGCAATGATTAAATAACTACAATTTATTGTAACAGAAATATTGGAACTCCAAATTCAGAATTGGAAGAAGGAAGAGGAAGAGAGGAAGAAGAAGATGAAAAGAAATAAGAAAAAGAGAAAAACACTTGGTTCAATCCTACAGAGTTTAAAAGAAAAGATCAGATAAGAATCTCAATAGAGACATATGCAAAAATAGTTTTTTATTGCTAACACCGGTGAGGAGTTTGCAATTTTTTTTAATGCTCATAAAAAGTAGGTAGATTCTCATTCAAATTTCTACTGGACTAAACCCTCCCATCCAGAGATAATTTAGAACACACCAAAGTAAAGTGAAGAGTGAATCTTCCTACTGTTTTGAGGAGAGGACCATTACGGTTTACTTATGAAACTGTATTATTACTATATTAAAAATAAAAGTCCCTTTCCAAAAAGTGGGGTTTTTGGAAAGCCGATAGTAAAACTCCAAAAGTATTCTGCCACAGGTAGATTATTTAAAATTGCTATTTTCTGAGCAATGCTTTGACATGGTTCCCATTTATCTGACAAGTCACCAGAAAATTCTTTTTAAACAGTTTATATTAAAAAGGACAGCTCTTAAGGTTTCCATAGCCTTGACATAACTGACTCCGGCCTCGTAGAAATCGTTTTGATGGGAGTCTTTTGTTTCCCTGAATTAGCAGAAGACTTTCAGATTGACTACGCATTGTTAAATCTTTGCTTGGGATCTAGTAAAAACCCATATAGTTTATCTGACATAGTAGAGTTTATCTTTTTACATTTGTCATTCCTCATAAAAGATATCGACCAGAATTTTTGTGACTTTGACCAGCAGAAAACCTTGGCTGACATACTCAAGGCTGAAATGCAGTCAGCGGAAATGGAAACACTTCAACTCTGCCCCTGTGGCAAGAATGGCTTTTCTTCAGACAATCTGGTCGGAATCTTTATGGACCCAAAGGGAGGTACATATGTGGGGCATTGCGTTTATGTTTTTCCTGACCTACCTGTTCCTTAGAGCTACATCCTAAGACTGCTGCTTGTGTAAAACCTTTCAGAACTATGCTTCATTGATCTAGCTATAATCACACTGATCTGTTGGCTTGACTAAACTTTACTTAAGTGAAAACTAACCCTCTCTTTCCTGTTTGGGGTTTTGACTGTATGTCTTTTGAATGGTGTGAAGATGCTGGCTGTGAAACTGGAACACTGCTTTTTAAATGTCTTTAAAAGAAGGAAAGAAAAATGTGTGCCCTCAACCACTGCAGAGCAAGATAAAAGAAAATAATGATGGCACGCACGGAGTTGGCAATGTTGACCTTTAGAGAATCATTTTAGAACATCTCAACAGTTTGAAAATGACTTTTCTCTTTTTCACCAAATTTATTTGTTCCAAATTTATTTTTTAAAACAAGAATTTCACAATGGTACATTTTAATTCATTGATGCAATTTTTCAGTGATGCTACACACACAAATATATATTGAGAACCTCGTAACTCTTCTTGTTTCCTAGATAGCAAACAGATGCCACTTCCTGCCTGAGATAAAGCGCTAGGTAGGATAGGTGAAGAAAAAGAATGGGAAATAAGGGGCCATAGGACATTAAAAAGTGGTCAGAAAAAGAATAAGAATAGTAGAAAGGTATGGGCATGAGATCTAGTGTAGGATGTTACCAGCCCCTGCTCTCCATCCCCCGCCCCCAATCGCTAGACTCAATTGAGCTGATATATGAAGTTAAGCTTCATATGCAATATGCAGGTAATGACTTATACAAATGGATAATAGTAAAAACTATGTGGAGTGCTGATTTCAGATGCTAAGCTTTTACTATAGATGTCCATAATTTCGTGACACTAGGATAGTGTAAGTACTTAGTAATATTTATGGTCCTCAGTCATTTCTCCTTGTACACTCTATGGATGTAGGTAATTTTTTGACAACTAATAGCTTATTCTTTTATAAAGCATGGGAATGGGGATGGGTAATTATCACGTAGTTGCTTAGTTCTGTACTTTTGTGTATGCAAGGGCAGACCTTTTGCTCCACCTTTCAAAATAGCGTTCCTAAACATCACGGCGCACCCGGAGCTACTGAATGGGGGCATGTGTGCTGACCCAGATTATTAGCACATCCATTTGGCCAGCCACACTCGGAAATACTTTCCATTTTCCAGACTGCACATCTTTCATGTGAAAACACATACACATAATGGCAGCTTTAATCAACAGTGTAGCCCTGTTTAAGAATTAACATTTACAATCATGATTTCCTTTCATGTATTATCCTAATTCTAAAATTAGTAATAATAAAATGGAGTGGTTAAATAAACAAATATTTTTTAAAATCTTCATTTCTTTCTCATTTTTCTCTAGACTTTTTTCTTTTTTTCAAATTTTCAGCCTTGTTATAAAGGTTGTTATAAAAAGAAATACTGTCTGGTTGGTTATAAAAATCATCTAGGTAGGTGTAAATGAAGGTGGTTGAGTCTCTTTACCATTATCACCAGGTGAGTTCAATAAATAGTTTAGAGATCAAGTGGGAATCAAAACAGTGGCTCTAACACATTGGCCCAAAGGAATTTTTTTTTTAAACAGAAGATTAGTCTATTATACAACAATCAACTGTGGCTCTAATTAAGGGAAAAAGTTTTATCCCATCCCATAATGCAAGGAATGATGTCTGAAACTCCAAGAAGAATGAAATAAAGAGGTATGAGAACACATCATTTTGAGATTTTCCCTGGAAAAAGATCCCGATGATTGATTGTATCAAAGAACTGATATTTTTTCCATGCCTCCGGAGTTTAAGCTACTATATTTAATGTCATTCAGTTCCATTTATCTTCTGGTTTGGTAAAAAGGTTCCTTTTCAGAATGGTCATGATTCTCAAATCAGGTTACCAGATATTATTAAACTGGGCAGTAACATTATATATTTAGAATTAATGTGAGGTAATGTTCTTCCTAATTTATAGTATCTATTCTTGAAGATACTTCTGGGACATATTATTGTTATAAGTGATAAGGAAAGAAAATGAAGCAGTTCCTGGCAAAGAAGTTACCACAATATATTCAATGTAAAGAAATATCTGATGCTTATCAAAATGCTATAAAGAACTTTAAGTAGAAAAAAGCCTTGGGATTTTGTATGTAAGATAGCATTTGAGATGTGTTTGGGCAGCCCATGTGTTGTATGAAAATCTTAATCTCACTCTCAAATGGCATTCTTATCTCCTTTGTGTAGCTATTTTATCCACTGAAACGGACCCTATACCAGATGTATAATCCACATCTTAGCTCACATAGCACTTTATTATAATTGAGTTCTGTGTTTCCCACTAGGCTGTGATTCAATGAGAGCAGAAATGTTGAAAGGAAAGAGGAATGGTTCTACCAGTATTTTAAATCTCATTCTCAGAAGATGGTTGTTTGTATATACCCTCAGAATCTTTGAAGGGGCTCTGAAACTTAAAACAAATTGGGAAAAGGGAACCCTGGACATTAGACCTATTTTAAATGTGTAGAGGTTACATTGAGACTTTCTTTGTTTTGTAAATATCCTCATGATTTTTAACTTCTTATATTGAGTCCTTTAGCTTTAAGTCTCAACCAAAGTAAAATCCTTTTTTTAAAGACAACTCGCTGAAGGCGTGTTAGCTTACTACTAACAAAAAATAAAACGTAAGTTAATAATGTGTTTGGTTGTAATGGAATTTATTGTCATAAGCTAAGTTGTGTTCCTTAAGGCATTAGCAATGTTTGGCGAAAGTGAGTTGATGGCTCATCAGTACTAAGGAATCCTTTGTGAATTATTTGTTGATGCTAAACACCAGTTTCAGTGGCGATCATAGCTTGGCCTCCGAGTCTGGTCTGCTTGCTTGCAAATTAACCAGTGTTCTTTGGTGCAGGGGATAAGAAATGTGACATTGACTTTGGAATTGTGATCAATAACCTTTGATCTCAGAGTCCTTTGTCTTCCTTTTTGTAAGTGATAACTGGTGCAAGGAACACTCTCCATCTGCAAGAAGGAATATAAAGAACTTGGAGGAAGAGTAAAGAAGATATCTAATCAATCAATTTTGCTATGTAGGTAAAGGCTGAATTTTTTTAAAAAGCAGAAGCATCTCTATTATAAAGGTTTAATAGTTGTAGGACAGTGCAGTTAGGGCTCTGTATGTTAAAGCATGAAAAACAAAACAAAACAAAACTCCACTTTAATAAGTCCAGTCTTACATGACCAAAATGGTATATTATAATTGCCTCTGGGGTTCTATCAACAAAAATTAATTATTTAGTTGGGGGTTAAATCTTCTAGTATGATATTATGCTATCAGACACATTACACACATTTCAAAAAGCAGAGTGAATAAATATGAATGAGAAATTTGATGTAGACCCTAGATTGTATGTAAAGGGTTACATAATTTATAGGATAATTGTTGTATATGGCTCTATCTCCAAGAAAATCAACTCATACTAATACTCCATCCTAGTATTTGTATTTTGGCTCATTTTAAAGGTCCCTATTACCAATATCAACATTTTATTTTCTGTCTTCTATGCAATTTATAATTTATTGCATTCTAAATATGTTCCTATTTATATCTCCTTATCTTTAGAATAAACTTCTTTCTTCCTTTAAGAAGCCCCTGGAAGATTCTTGATTTATTACAGATATCTTGAATCGAGTTTTCATAAAGAATCTCATTCATGTAATAAAATGTACTAATATGAAAGTCTTTTGACTAGAACTCTAGCACTTCCTCATTAATCTATACCCTCAGTACATCAAAGGATATGCATCAATATGAGGATTTGTGGTTTAGATGTAGATTGGTTAAATAAGGTTACAGTTTGTTAAGGAAATAATATATATAGATGCCATGCCCAGCACTTGGTAGAAAGTATGTTATTAGTCCTTAAAATAACCTGAAGAAACAAGTATTAGATCTCAAATCCTCACTCTATTTGCAGAGGAATAAACTGCAAATGTTTAGCTTAAAGTTCAAAGATGTTAAATAACATTCCCAAGACCACAAAGGTAATGAGTGACAAACTCAGGTTATAATTCCAAAATCTTCACTCTTAGTTACATTACACTGCCTTCCTCTCACTTTTTATGATCAAGATAATTTTTTGTTTCATAAACAGAGCTTATGTTTACATTTTGTGTTTATGTTTCCTAATTCTGTGTATAGTATTAAGAGTGTTACTGGGAAACAGAAAGTTAAAAGCTTTTCCATTTCTCACTTTGGAACATGTTTGCTTACTTAGGCCTTTGGTCAAATCAAATCATAGTCCATGTTTTTTCTTGTTTTATTAAAAATGTCCTTTCTGTACCACTCTCAGCTTTGAGTCTCTATCTTGTTATTATAAAGAGTAGCTAAATGAATAATCATTGGCAACTTTTTGATAATGGAGAAAATTAATTATATAAATTCATGATATAAAACTAACATAAATTAGTTAATAATTTGAAATTTATTTTGATTTTCTCTCAAAAAATCCTATAAAATGAATTCTCAATATGAAAGGTACACTAGTAAACTAACTGGTTTGAGTAATGATATATGTTTTAAGAGAATGATATGAAAAATAATGGATCTACATTGAACACCAGTAGTTTTATACCTGAGCATACTTTCCCCAGACTTTATTTTCTTATCTATCATTAATTGCCTTTTAGATAAATTTTCAAGGTATTGATTTTTCTAATTAAAAAAATCCTTGTTTTTTGCTAATTATTCCACTGAAATAAATAACATCACAATGATGATCTATCATTTCATCCATAAGAAAAAATATTAAATTTTAATAAATAGTAATACATTCAATCAATAACTAAGCAGCTCCTACTATCTGTCAGGCACTGACCTGGCCTTGTGCCAAACAGTAAACCAAATAGACAAAAAGTCATGCTCTCAAGGAACTTATATGACAATAAACAAGATTGATATGTAAAACATACAATGTGATACATAGTAGTAAGTGCTAGGAAAATACAAGGTAGAAAAGGGGCAGAGAGAATACTGGGGATGGTCAGATTTAGATAAAGTGGCCGATGATTACCTAGTGAGATGTTTTTATTTGAATAAAGACCAGAATGAGGTGAAGTAGCAAATCACACTTTTCCTCTTTTCCTTAATTATGTATCTTATAAAATATATTTTATGAGTTAATAGAGGTAGTTTGTTGTTTACTTCGTGTTATGTAACTATTATACTGACATTAGTACTAAAGCGCCTTGCCATGAGCCAAATTTCAATAATTTTTTAACTTTACCATGTCTGTGTGTGTGTGTGTTCATTCTTTAGGCTCCATTATCCTTGTAATCCCTGAAGAATTTAGAGAGATAACTGATTAAGTCATTTAAGAAAAGTAGTATCCTTGTCTAAAAGTAGTATTATACTTGTTGGTTGCAGAATATTTGGATATAAGACAGAATCTTTAACTATAGTTTTACTTTCCTATTAAAGAAATGCATAATGCTAGAAGACTAGGAGAGCTTTTTTCTTCAAAGGAGATAGCCCTAAATCTCATCTCCTTATTGCATCCAAATTTAAGTCTAGGATTTCTAGGTGATGAAGACTTTTCTTTGATATTTTTTTCCTATGACTGAACTACCTAAAATCAAAACTTATCTGCCTCCTACATGCCCAGTACACAATGGTAAAGAAAAATCAGATCTAAAATTTGATTGAAAATACTTTATTTAAAGCATGGTGTTGTATATGTGTGTGTTAGTTTTAAGATATATCCTATGGTAATTGGTTAACATTTGAAGCACTCTAGTTGGCATTGTATCCACTAGAACTCACTCCCACCCGTGCAGCTATGATAAGCCCTTCAATTATCTTTATCTCACTACCAACAAAAGGTTTATTAATTAAGATAAACGACTTCTGAAATGATTACTCATTCGTGAAATAAGTGATGCATAAGATATGTGAATTCTCTAGAAATGTTATACACTCACCTCTGCCCTTGCATGAACAGGGCTTAAGAATCTAGTGACTTCAGTAGTCTATTTCTTTCCACTTCCCTTTGGAATGGCAATGTAGGCCTGGGATTTTGTATAGCTCTGTGTTTAGACATACATAGAGGAGCCCATTGACTTAATCCAACTAGCAGTAGTGCTGAATCCTGCTGCCAGAATATTTGTTTATGTCTAATGATCCTTCCATGTGTGGTGTGGTCAGAACACCTAAAAGGAGCAAGAATGAAGACTTTATTGCATTTATAGAAAAGGTTGTATCACAAATACATATAATAAAATGCATGTTTGACAGAATTTGGTTTCAGTCTTGCAAAGTTGTAGGAGGTAAACATGTAGCTCTCACTTATCTGTAACCATCGGAGGCCAAAGAGACTTAGGACAAGAATCCAATAATTGTGAATGACCATATCGGCCTAGGTTATTGGGCAATTACTGCAAAAAGTTCCATTTGAAAAGGGACAAGAAAAGGGCAGAACAGTCTCTGGGTCATAACCGTGATCCAGTGTCAAGTGGAGCTTCCTGTCCTAGCAGCTGCTGGTCCTGCTCTGTGAGGAGGTTGATGGTCACAATGGCCACATCTGAACTTTGGAGAGTGCGCCCCTTGGTGGTTGTGCACCTTTCATTCCACTTCCTACTGGTGCAGATCTGGAGGCTTGGGGATTCCTTTGCAGAGTGCCTGGTTACAAGCAATTCTTTGTCAGCTTGTTTGTTTAGTGGTTCAGTTCCCTACAAAATTTTGTAGGAATTCAGTATGATTTTACCTGATGGGAAACCAAGCGAAAGATCTTGCCCATATATAGTTTTAAACCTGATAATTTTGGCTCTTGGGAGCTGGTCTCTACGCTCTGACCTTCTTTTCTCTTTCTTTAAGAGTTTCAACCTTGAAGCCAATTGGAACAATAGGATGTTAGGGCAAGACCCTCATCTAATCTTTGCTGGGCTGGGCTTGTTCCCCTTGTTCAGCAGAGCACTTTTAAAAGAATGTGCTTGACAATGCTTAGGACATAGTTTCATCTACTGCTAAGCCTACCTTTTATTTTTAAAAGAATTTAAAAATTTTAGGGTAGTTTTAGATTTACAAAAAGATTGTGAAGATAGCACAGAGAGTTCCTTGCACCTATTTTTCTCTGTTATTAAATTCTTACACTAGCATAGTATATTTGTTGCAATTAATGAACCAATATTGATATATTATTATTGACTAAGATCTATACTTTATTCAGATTTTCTTTTTCTGTTCCAGAATCTAATTCAGGATGTCACAATATATTTAGTCACCATGTCTCTTTGAGCTCCTCTTGACTGTGACAGTTTCTCAGACTTTCCAAGTTTTTGATGACCTTGACAGTTTTGAAGAATATGGTCAAGTATTTTGTAGAATGTCCCTCAACTGGGAATTCTGAGATTTTCCTCATGATTAAGCCTGGTATTATACATTTTTGAGAGGCAGATCACAGAAGTAAAGTGCCAGTTTCATCATATGACATCAAGAGTACATACTTTTTTTAAAAACGTTATAATTGAGAGGCCATTAGGCCAAGACAGCTCCAACACCATGGGTTCCTATGTAAGCAAACCGAAGCCCAATGCAAACAGTAAAATGAAACTTAAACTTTACCAATCGGAAACTGCCAAATAACCTCTAACTAGGGACTTTCCACTTGAACCAATCAAATTCCTTTTCTTGCTTCTTCAAACATCTTATAAAAGTTTCCTCCTCATAGTGTTGGGTGCTGCCCGATTCATGAATTGCTGAATGTTCAAATAAACTCATAAAAATTTTAATATGCCTAAGTTTATTTTTTAAAACTATCAACATGTGTCATCACTATTGAAGTTAGCCTCGGTCACCTGGCTGAGGTGGTGTTTGTTTGATTTCTCCATGGTAAAGTGATTATTCTCCTTTCCCTTCCCATTTTTTTACTGTGTTATTTGGAAGGAGTTATTACGCATAGCCCACATTTAAGGAGTGGAAAGTGATGCTTCACCTTTATGAAAGTAGAGTGTCTACATAAATTATTTTGAATTACTCTACATGGGAGATTTACCTATTCTCTCCTATTTATTTATTGAATCATTTAAATCAGTATTTATATTTTATATTTTGTGTTATAATCCAATGCTAATTTATTTATTATGGCACTTGAATTATTCTGGCTTTGCCATTGGAAGCTCTTTCAGTTGGCTCCTGTCCCTTGGAGATACCCACATTATTGTGTATATGTGTTTATTTTTTTGAACACTTCCTTATTTTCTGGTGTTACAAGGTGTTCCATCTTGTATGTTTCTTGCCCTAGTCCTAGAAACAGCTATTTCTCCAAGGAGCCCCAGTTCCTTTTATTGAAAGATAGATTAGAAACTAAGATCTTGACACTAGGTGTACTCATTGCTACTAGGCCCTTTTACCAGATAGAACAAGGAAATACATGTGTGTATCCTAAATATATATACATATATCAATAAATATTTCTATGCATAACCATCTGTATCTGTGTTTAGCTAAATACGAGTTCATACTGATGTCTTCAACTCTAATCCCTTGTGATAGAGATCATTTTATCCTTCTCCCCTTGCTATAGTGAGAAGCCTAGACACTGCCCCCCCACCTCATCTGCCATCCTTTCACTAAATTGTTTATTTCCAGTACCCATATTTTGCAATTAGAATTGTGAGCATGTATCCCCTTAGGAAAGAACTTTATCAACTATAGTATAGTTTCTTTTTATCTTTGGTTTTATCAACTTCACTGATTTCCAAAGTTACTGAGATCAGGATCTTTTCCCCCATCCTATCAGTGAGGTTGTTTTATACATTTGTGATACAGTGAGATTGTTTCATACATTCTGTATTCCATCTTGGGATTCCCTGGCTTTTAAATGATTTTTTAAAAAATCTGCAAACATTAGAATTCACTCTCTGTATTATACCCTATCTATGGATTTTGACAAACGGATAGTGTCATGTATTCACCCATACAGTAATACACAAAATAGTTTAACTGCTCTAAAATATCCTCTGTTCCTCACCTATTCAACCCTTCCCTCCTTGAACCTCTGGCAATCACTGATATTTTTACTGTCTTATAGTTTTGTTATTTCAGATTGCCATATAATTGGAATCAAATTAGCTTATTTTCAGACTTGCTTCTTTCACTTAGCAATATGTGTTTTAGATTCACCTATGCCTTTTTGTGACTTGAAAGCTCCTTGGATTTTTTTCACTGAGTAATATTCCATTGTATTTATGTACCATAGTTTATCTATTCATCTATTGAAAGATATCTTAGTTGCTTCCAGTTTTTGGTAATTATGAATAAAACTGCTATAAATATTTGTGTGCAGGATTTTTTGGACATAAGTTTTCAAATCATTTAAGTAAATACCTAGGACGATGATTGCTAGATTGTACAGTAAGACCATTATTAGTTTTGTAATAAATTTCCAAACTGCCTTCTAAAGTGGCTTTACCGTTGTTCACTCTTACTAGCAATGAATGAGAGTTCCTGTTGTTCTTCACTAGCTACTGATATTGCCAAATTTTGGAATTTAAGGCATTCTAATAGGTGTGTAGTGTCTCTTCATATTGATTTGCAATTTTCTAATGATAATGGCGAGAATCTTTTCATGTCTATTTATCATTGTATATCTCCTTTGATGAGGTACATATCTGTTCAGATATTTTGCCCATTTTTCAGTAAGGTTGTTTGATTCCTTGTTATTAAGAGATCATTTTATATTTTTGACATAAAATCTTTTTCAGATATGTGTTCTGAGAATATTCTGTTTTAGTTTGTTGCTATTTTTAAATTCTCTTAACTGCGTTTTGCTGAACAGAAGTTCTAAATTTTAATAAAACCAGATATATCAACTTTTGTTTTATGGATTGTATTTTTGGTGTTATATCTAAAAACTCACTAACAAACCCAAGGTCACATATATTTTCTCCTATGTTATCTTCTAGAAGTTTCATAATTTTCATTTTAGATTTAGCTCTGTGATCTATTTTGAATTTATTTTGTGGTACATACAAGATTTGTGTATAGGCTTATTTATTATTTATCTATTTTTGCATATATATCCAATTTTTCTAGTATCATTATGTTGAAAATATTATACTTTATCCATTGAGTTGCCTTTGCTTATTTTACATAAATCAGTTGACTATATTTGTGTTGGTCTAGTTCTGAGTTTTCTATTTTGTTATATTGATCTCTGTTGTCTATTTTTTTACTAATATCATGATGTTTTATTTATTGTAGCTTTTAAGTAAGTCTTGAAATCAGGTACTGTGAGTTTGTATCTTTGTTTCTGTTTGGTATTGTGTTGACTAATCTAAGTCTTTTGCCTTTCCATGTACATCTTAGAATCATTTTATCAATATCCACAAAATAACTTGCTTGAATTTTTATTTGGATTGCTTTGAACCTATAGATCAAGCTGGAAAAATTGACATCTTAATAGTATTAATCCTTCTTATCGATGAACATGGACTATCTATTCCTTTATTTAGATCTTCTTCGATTTCTTTCATCTGAGTTTTGTAGTTTTCCTCATATAGATCTTGTACATATTTTGTTATATTTATATCAAAGTATATCTTTTTTGGTGTAAATGTAATGGCATTGTGTTTTAAATTTCATATTTGAGATTTTCATTGCTGGTATGAAAGAAAGCATTTGACTTTTATATACTAAATTTATGTCTTGCAACCTTGCTATAATCACTTATCGGTTCCAGGAATCTTTCTGTTGATTTTTTCTGGATTTTCTATAGAGACAATCCTTTCTTCTGTGAACAATGACAGGTCTATTTCTTCCTTCTTAATCTGCATATGCCTTTTATTTCTTTTTCGTATCTTATTGTATTAGCTAGAACTTTGAGTACAATATTGAATATTAGTAAGAGTGTATCCTTGTCTTTTTTCTGACCTAGTGGGAAGGCATCTGGTTTTTCACCATTAAGTAGGTGTTTTCCAGATGCTCTTTATTGAGATGAGTAAGTTTCCCTCTGTTCCCAGTTTTTTTTTATTTTTATCATGAGGTATAGCTTTTTACTACTGCCTTAGGGAGACAAGATGGCTAGCAAGAGCTGGAATGGAAGAAATGCTCTTTCTTCTACCTGTGATAAGGCTCGGGTAAAGTCTTTTCCCCTGAAAAGTAGGTCTTTGTTATACAGGATTTTTTGAGCATATTTCAAAATAATTACTCATCCCCTCCCCCTGCTAGAGCCATTAGAGCATCTTTCTTGAATTTTTACCATGATAATCCAGTGAGGTTTCTGGAGGTAAAACCCATGAAATTCTGGGAGCTCTCCTATGACTGTCATATTAATCCATGCTCAGGCTCCAGCAATTCATCAAAATTGCCATTTAATTGTTCCTACCAGCTTATATTTTAGTGACTTCTGCTGTAGGTAGGCAGGGTTTGTGTAACTTTCTGGAGTTTCTTGTCTCTCCAGATTTTGGAGTGACAGTTTTTCCTAAAACCTTAGTTCTCTGATGGGTCCAAGAAGTCACTAACTGGAAGTCCAAACCTGACATTTTTAATTGCTTCCATTTGGAGTATAGGAACAACTCCTTTTTTAACCTTGTGCATCTCCAAAGTAAAACAACAACAACAGCAGCAACAACAACAAAATCCTTCAGTCTACTTAGATGTGCTAAGAAAGCAGTTGCTATGGTCTAAATGTTTGTGTTTCCCTCAAATTTATATGTTGAAACCCTAACCCCAAAGGCAATGGTATTAGCAGGTGAGGCCTTTAGGAGGTTATTAGGTCATGGGCGTGGAGCTCTCATGAATGGGATTAGTGCCCTTATAAAAGAGGCCTTCATCCTCCACCATGTGAGGGCACAGAGAGAAAGTGCCATCTATGAACCAGAAAATTGGCCCTCACCAGAGACCAAATCTGCCAGTGCCTCGATTTTTGGACTTCCCAGCTTCCAGAACTATGAGAAATAAATTTCTTTTGTTATAGAATCTACTCAGTTCATGGTATTTTGTTGTAGCAGTATGAGTAGATTAACATAGCAGTTTCATAGCAAAATAGTATATCTCAACATCTCTGCTTACAGACTAATTCTGTTCAGCTGGTTTGCCTCTGTCTCATAGAACTTTTCAAAGAGCATCAAAGATGTGCTTACATGTACCAACATTCTGAAGTATTTTCACCATTTCCTCTTTCTCTGAAAAAGGTTTCCAGATGGTAATTGACAGAAATTTTTTGCTACTACATATCAAGGGTCATATGCCATATCTGATTCCTCATATCTACATTTTATTTCCACATTTTAGATTCTTTTAATTGCATCATCCCAATTCTAAGCATCATGGTCTGCATCAATTAGATACTGATTTTGACTTTATGTAATAGATACCAGGGGACTTCAACCAGACATGAGCAAGATATAGGTTTATTTTTCTCTGTTGATGAGAAATGTCAAGATAACAATCAAGGACTAATAAGGAACTCCATAATATCATCAAAGATGCAGGTACTTCCTATTCTTCTAACAAGGCATCCTTAGCATAAACATATTAACTTTTAGTTACAAGATGGTTGCTATAGCTTTAGCCATTATGTTAAAATTCCAGGAAGGCAGAGGGAGAAGGTCAAGAAACAAAAGGCTCATGTGGCATGTGTCAGGTCCACACCTCACCTCAGTATCCACTGCCCTTGCTCACCCAGATTTTAAGGATTTTTCCTGAAAGCCTAACTCTGCTTCTGCTTAAATGTTATCTGCCAGAATTGGACACCTTATATGGACACCTTTATTTATAAGAAAAGCTTGGAAATGCAATTATTTTTTCCAAAATTGAGCACATTGCCACCCCCAGCAAATTCAGGTTTTGTTAATAAGGAAAAGAGAGAGAATATATGTTGACTAAAGGTCTAGTTCATTATATATTTGTCAAGAACTCCTGAATATTTCCAAGAGTTTATTGTATTTGTAGAAGTTTATTATATTTGTTGATGTAGGGCTTATTTAGGTAGGTTTCATATTACTACTTTCAGATTAACAAACTGTTATAAGTTACAAAGGACACACTCTAGTCTAGATCAATTAAAACACTTAAGCCCAATACTACATTAATGGAAGTCCTAGTATACTCTGACATTATTTTAACTTAGAAAAAGTACGTTTCTATATTTTTAACCTCCAGTAAAACTGAGCAAGGTTTGAGAGAGGGTTAGTCTCCACAATTATATTAAAGCTCTAAATTTCCTAGTGTAGGACTGAAATACATAAATGATCCAATTACAATAACTACATAGTCATAATTTCTCAATAATAGACATTATTGCTGTATAACAATACACTAAATGAATAATTTCTATAAAGGATGAAGCAATCAAGTATATAACAGTTGGGGCAAGATTTAAAGAAATAGAATTATTGGTAATTTTACAGCACTCCTGCTAATCTCTCTTCAGGCATGACAAAGAAGAAGACATGCAAACACACAGTGGAATAGATGCCATCTATAAGCTAGGGAGAGTGCCCTTACCAGAACCGCATCCTGTTGGCAGTCTGATTGTGGACTTCTAGTCTATGGAACAACAAGAAAATAAATTTCTGTTCTTTAAGCCATCCAGTCTATGATATTTTGTTATGGCAGTCTAAGGTGACTAAGACACTCTTGCTATTGTAGGTTGCTAGCATTCCTTTCTATTTCTATGAAAAATACTTTAATTAACCATATACTGTATTTCTTTACTGAAGGAGACTCAGCAAAATTTCAAGGTTGCTTCTTAGCAGAGACATTTTTCCAATCTAACAACTTGGATTCTTAGAAGAGCCAAGACCATCTAATGTTCAGAAACATATTATGAATGTAACAGAAAAAAAGCATTAACAAGTTACGTGTGTGGAATTGACTTTTTCATTATCCATTTTGAATATTTCTCTTTATCTTTGTTAATGTTTCCAATGGACAAGTGACTCTACCTCTTTAGATTCAGTATAATTCAGCAAAGGAGTTATTATAGTTTTTTAAAACAGAAGTATATTTAATGCATATTATTAATGACAATCATAGATACAGAATTTATTTTTTATATCTTTTTATTGCAATAGTGTACAAAAGAATGTGTATAATTAAGGTAATTACAGTTATTCAAGGTAAAAAACATCCCTCTTTGACTCTCTTTCATTGCCTGATAAACCATTTATAAGTGATTTGAACTTTAATTACCCAGACAATTAGAATAACTTTCTACTTTGTTATACAGTGTAGACCTAACCAATTCGTCTGCTTTAGGAACTGGAAATATATTTCAAATCACAGAAAGTGGCAAATGTTCCCTTCATAATGGGATTAACATAATGTTGGTTCTAAGGTTCTAGGTTGTAGGAAAACAGGGTTTGAGTCTGTTGCTACTGTCTGGGAATTGTTGGACCTGTGAATTTTTAATTAAATTCTCTGATTCTCATTTTCCTTGTTGAAAATAAGTTATGTTCTGATAGTATTTATTTATTTACTGACTTAGTATTTTTATACATGTTTGTAGGGTACTGCATTAGATGTTAGGAAAAGGAGAGTCATTAAAAACGTCAGCCAAATATGAATTTGCCATCAATCTTTGACCACAACGATGGAAATGAGCTGAATTCCCTGAAGTGGAACATATAAAGTTCCATTGGAAAGGTCACTATTGATGGGTGGGAACTGAGAAGTATGGAAGAGATGTCATTTGAATCCATCCTTGAAGAGTAGGTAGGACTTGGTCATGCTGGAACAGAGGAAAGATCATACTAGACAACAGCCATCTGCATAAGCAAAGGGTATATAGATGAGAGGCAAGTTTAATTTAGTTGGAGAATAGGCTGAATAGAAGAAAGAAAAGAAATAAACATCTGTTGAACATCTACTATGTGTTAGAAAATAAACTCTTCAAACACAATTTCCTTTAATGGTAAGAATAGTCCTTCATATTTAATAGTATTAGCTCCATTTAAAAGATAAAATAGAAGACTTCATTTTGTGTGTGTGTGTGTGTGTGTGTGTGTGTAAGTGATTTATCTAAAGCTCATACAGTTAATAAGTGATACAGCTAAGTCAAACACATTCTTATAATTCTCATTTACCTATAAGCTTTGCTATATACTATATACATACAATATAATTACTGAATATTTTTTCTCTTGAGCCAAATATGAGATTAACAATATGTATCATGTCTATTGTGCTGAAATAAATCACACCAAGGACAGTGTGAACCTTTCTCAGAAGAGCATTTCAGATATACTGCAGTATATAGGGCACGAAGTGCTTAAACACTCCTGTGTGAATTTTTCCTAATATTACACAAGCTTGTTGTGTAGTATTACCACTAAAGAAGAAAGAAGGACCTGATTTTTCAGTTTACTCCTTGGATATCAAAGTTACCAGTCATTTTTTTTTTCCTGAGAGAAATTGTAGAAGTGATCAAAACATTGTATCCTAGAAGCAGAATACATAAAGGTAATGAGGAATCCTTTGACTATTTTGTACATCTCTGTCCCTAATTTCCTGTCTCATTTCTTATCTCAAAAGAATCAAAATTGGATCTAGCTTAAAGAATGATATCGTCACTGATTTTTTTCAAGCCCCCTAATGGTCTGGAATTCAAATCAAATCTCTCTTTTCAATTGAAAAGTATTTCAGTTGAAATACCAAGCAAGTATTTCTTTAGCACTCTTGCATTCTAGGCCTGCAATTGCATAAATGAACAAAATCAACAAAAGACTGTTTTCTTCCTGATGACATTCCCTGCTGTTTGAATGTTTGTCCCCTCCAAAAATCATGTTAAAATTTAATTGTTATTGTAACAGTATTGGGAGGTGGGGCCTAATGGGAAATGCTTAGATCATGTGAGCTCTGTTCTCCTGAATGAATTTAATGCCATTACAGAAACAGCTTTAGGGTGTGGGCTCTCCAATTTGTCCCTTCCACCTCCTGCCATGTGAGGGTCTAACCTTGCTCCCCTCTACAGGATGCAGCATTCAAGGCACCATCTTGGAAGAAGAGAATGGTCTCATCAGACACCAAACCTGCTAGTTCCTTGACCATAGACTTCCCAGCCTCC
>VBSM01002608.1:33597674-33599336 GCA_008086735.1 Cheirogaleus medius
AGGGAATGCACAGGAGTATGTATATATTTGAGATAGTCAAGATATCTAACTTATTGCTATTTTTAATACATCTATACCTTGACATTTCTCTAATATCTTAGCCAAAAACAGGGAATTTTTTAAAAAAATGAAAATCATTTCTGTTAAGATTTGGGGCACAAGAAAAGACACAGTTAAATAATTTATTTTTCATAAAGTTAATTGCCAAGTTGCTTTTCTCTGAAAATGTATGTCTTCAATGTTGTACACTTACTCACTGATACCTCAATCTGGTTTAAAAATCATATAATTGTTCTAATGAAGGTTTGATGTGGGTTTAATTTAATGACACCATTAAAATATACAGAATGTGTAGCTTTCCTTACTGTCCATCATTTTTTATTTAATTCAAATAAAAGCGACTTTGATTTCAAATTTCATATTATTATTCTTGTTTTTAAGTCTTGTGAAAATTCCAGAGAACACATTCTTCAAGGAAGTTTTGCTGAGCATCTGCATTATAATCTTTACAAAGAATAGTGTAAAAAAAAAAAAAAAGGTTTGTAATCTGCTAAGATAAGGTGGACTTTCATAGTCAGAGGGTTCAGCATTAGAGAGTGAATTAGGGTTACTGATAATTTTGCTTACAGATTGCAGACTTGTGCTCATGAGAGGCTACTGTCAGATTGGGTAGCACCTGTCTGCCTTTTCAAGTTTCCTAAAAACAGCAGTATGAACTTGTGATGTTCATTCTGCACCATCAGAACACATGGGGTGATGGTGTGCCCAATCCATAATTGCTCCTTGAAACATGAGGGGAAACACTTTTTTCTTTTAATATTACAAATATTAAAGTGCTTTTTAAGAAAGAAGATCTAAAATTTGAAACAAGGCATGTAAGTCTAAGCTGCCCAAGGAAGCTTTAAATTATGTGATTCACACTTATGCCAGATGCTGCTAGAGGAATTCCTTGGTTTCTCATTAACATGGAGCAGTCCCCTTAGACTTCACACGTAGTGGCCACTCACAAGCACATACACATTCATGCAAATGTTAGGAACGATCAACTGCAGGCTTCCAACTGTACAAGTTTCAATGAGGAGATTCGAGAAAATGATTCATTTTAAGGAGATGAGCTGCCATTACAAATCTGTTATTCCTTTCCTCAATGTAGTTGGCCAAAGCCTCAGTGTACTTGGAACAAAATTCCTTATATGAACTTAACTAATAGTTTTGTGATATCATTTGAGTTTATTCAAAATCCATTTAAAAAGACATTACTTAGACATGGGGGAAATTAAGAATTTCCATTCAAGGTGAAACTATGATGATGATAAAATGTTAATTTCTGTTGATAACTACTTGAATGTAAGGATTGCTTGGATTTATAGAACCATAGCTTCAATCTTCACATGAAAATTTATGTTAGTATTTTAAAACTACATTTTACTTTATGTTTCAATCATAAATAAATTCCTCTCTGTGCGTTTGTGTATGAATTGATCTTTGGTTTTCCTTTTGTTCCTTTATTTTTTTCACATTGCCATTTACTGAGTTTACACATGGTCATTTATTGAGTCCTGTAAGTGGGCAGCTTTGAAAGGTTACTCTCCAATTGCAGTTCAGAGTTAGAAAGGATTTGGCTGGTTAGTGTTAAATCCCTAATGTTTTGTTAAGACATTA
>VBSM01002608.1:33599525-33645607 GCA_008086735.1 Cheirogaleus medius
AAAATATATATATATATTTTAAGTATGTATATTACTATACTAACAATGTTCTTTCTTCCATTTAACAAAAATCAATAACGTAAGACAGCTTGTATCTTTACATTTGTTTGAGTTTCTAGTTTGTATCTATCTACTTACCTACCTATTGCTCAATCTATGTATTTTTAACCCACTTGCTTTTCTTTCTCCTTGGCTCTATTGAGGAAACACATTTGTATCAGTTAATAGAGAAAATAAATTTTACTTTTTCAGAGTAAATATGCTAAATATATAGTTTTTTGTGAGTGATTGTTGAACATTTCATAATGTAAAATGCTCTATATTAAAGTTATTTTGATTCGAAAAAGAATGTAATCACTCTGAGGGTAGGATATTATGCAACTTCTTTATAGTTCTGATTCTGCTTATAATAGGTATTGAAAAGTTGATTGAACTGTAAAATGTATTCAGGCTTGCAATGCATAAAATTTATAAAAGTCAAACAGGATAATAAGTAGTTATCAGATTATTCTTTCTAAAAAAGGAAATTTGGGGAAGAAAAATTTAAGATAACAAAATTTAGACTTGAAGGTATATTAGCATCCAATCCAACTGCCAAATTAAAGCTATTTTTAAGAAGCACTTATAAAAATAATAATGTTTTTTTTTTTAGAGACGGGGTCTCGCTCTTGGTCAGGCTGGTTTCGAACTCCTGACCTTGAGCTATCCACCCGCCTCGGCCTCCCAGAGTGCTAGGATTACAGGCGTGAGCCACCGCGCCCGGCCTAAAAATAATAATGTTTTTAATCATCATCATCATCATTATCACCATGAACATCATTATCATGTAACAAATACCTAAATATACACATCACTGTATAAAGGATAAATGGTTCTTCCAGCAGCTTTTTTTCTTTTTTAGTCAAAAGAAATGGCATTGAAATGGATAGCCTTACAAAAGAACATACTGATAGAAATAATAAAAGATGCTTCACAAAAGCACAAATCTCATACCTATTTGTATTAAAGTCAAGTGGGCAGTTTATGTTTGGTAATAGAATAAGTATTGCCTGTTAATATATATTAGACTTCAGGAGAATTTGGATTAATACCTCTTAAATGGACAGGATTTCTTGGAGGAGCAGTGTTTCAGGCAATTTTTGAAGAAAAAAGAGAAAGATTTCTAGATATAGAAAAAAAAGAACAGATTTCTAGAGATTAGGGATTTGGTAAACAGGATATAATGGACCTTTACCTAAATAAATTCTCTCTTAGGAATTAGATTATGAGAAAGATAAAATGCAACTAATTTAATATATCAAAAAAATCAAAAGCATACATCATTTTCTTAGCATTATGATGAGAGGAAGGACAATCTATCAAAAGGTAGTTTTAAAAAAACCATAAATTTGCAGAGATATTCAATGACTTGAGCAAAATCTTTGGGAAATACTTCCTTTCTCCTCATGTCAATGAAGTAATTGTTGAATTATTGAATCAAAAGACACATCTGTGTACTTAAAAAAATTCAAAGCGGAGAATATTACTGAAGTTTAACTTAAAGAAATCATCCTGTAGTAAGCAAATAATTCCTCCTGATATCTTCCTAACATCATTCAAATGTACTTTTGTAAATTATACTCTTCCTGGAACTATTAAAATAATCTACTAATTCTGATTCTAGTTACAGCTGTCACTTAATCTATTCCTGATAAATTGTCACACTTGTAACTTTGTTCTTTTTCTCAGTTTAAAATTGCACAATGTTAGTGAAATGTTTAGACAAGTAACCTTATGAAGGAAGAAGTGTAGGTTAAAATAAATGTAACATTATATAATTTTGTGTTGTCTCTGCAAATAGTTTAAAAATAAAAGAGAATAAAATTACTCATTTGACATTTCAAAGCATTGAAATAAGCCTTGATCATACCTATAGTTATCATGAACTCCCACGATCTAAAGTGGAAAAAATCTTTACCTAAGAGCTGGAATTTATCACTAACAGTTACAACAGCTGTATTTGCTAATTTTCAAAGCACCTTTTTCTCTGTTAACCATTTTTCTGTTGGAAGATAATTTTATGATTATAATTAGTACATAGATCTACCAAGTTTAGAATATAGGTTGGAGAATATATCATAAAACTGGGAAGCCAGTATACGTATGAATGCAATAAATATTCACATAAATGGGAAGGCCTAGTTATTTCCCCAAATATTTAAAACATTTGGATAACTGGTATATATAGATTAAAAATTAGAATTTGGATCTAAATTTTTTAGTCTTCATACAGATGGTTTTCCTCCCATCTACATAGATCACATTTGGTTTCTCCGTGGGGGTCCTTTTGATCATAAAAACAATATCTTAACTGCATATATTGCCATTTCATATGTAACTAAAATATTAGGGATCCTCTTCCTTCTGAATTTCAACAAGCAACTCAGAGATTTTTGAATATAATGTGTAAAATGCCTTAAAGCCTAATACCTGCCTCTTTTTCTAGATAGATATTTATTAATGCATTTCAACCTAGCAACAATTGCATGTTTATACTGTCCATATACCAGCATCAGCACTCTGCAGCTGTACCGTGTGTGGTGTGCATTCAGAGAGAATTGGCCTTCGAGTGTCAGAGAGAATGTATTCAAAGGTGCCCCACATATGCTTGTTGATAGTGGTAATAAAGCTAGCACTATAATTAAATCCAGTCAATGACTTAAAAGCTAAAAATCAAATACATTTTAGTTTTCCTGTGATACGATGCAATCACTATTGCTTCTTAAAAATAGGATTATAATTTAAATTGCTTTCTCGTTCGATTCATTATTCTGTATATAGAGAGATTTCTTTGTATACTTTTAAAAATCAAAAAAGTAGAATAGAAACATCTGGATCACACCACAGAATTTTAGAAGCTGTAAGTGATTCTGTCAGAGATTCCTAGGAAAGAATCATTAGCAAAGTAAGCAGGCCTCACCCTACTTTTACTCCTGGTCAAAGGGATGAGCTATAGCAGATTCATAAATTTGATAGGTAAAAACATCCGTTCAGAAATTATCCCTCTGGTGCTACTTCCTGGGTTCTCCATACTTTCCCAGAGCAGCACTTTTCCATTTGAGATGTAGTACAACACAAACATCTCATTAGGTTGCATTATTCCTGATGTATTCAGTTCTTTTGCATCACCAAATTGACTGGTTGTCATTTTCAATGTGTGAAAGTTAGACTGCATCAGTGAAAAAGAAACACAATCCTGAAGTGGGCAGAGGAAAGACTGAAAAAATACAGTCATTATATTTTTTCAGAAAGCAAAATTATTATGAAATGAGAGATGAGTAATAATTACATGGAATAAGGGTATTTTAGGAGTAAAATATGAATTGAGCCTAATCACATAACAGGGACATTTAGCAAGCTTATTTGACGGTTCAACATGACTTTTCTGGGTAAGGCTGAATTTTTTTCTGAGATTGATTTTGATTTTGAACTTAGATTTTGATGAAATATGTTGTAAATACTGAGTATTTTTATTTTGACATGCTCAAACAGTATTAAAAGTTGTTGATTTGTGGGAAATTTTACTAATGGAAGGTTGCATAAGTTTACTGTAATATGTTCAACAGTAGGAGAAACTTACAATTGAAGAATATGTTTATTATTTATTTTAATATTTCACTTCTGAAAATGGTTGTTGTGTTATACTTTTCTAAAATTCTTTGGGAAAAAAGGTGGCATTAGAGTTTTAGTTTCATGAAGAACTTTTAAATTAAGTGTTTCTGTTTTATTTTATCTGGTCACATTATGATCTGTATAACATCTCTCTCCGTCTTACAGTCTTATAATAATTGCACAAAAATCCAAATCGGGCTAGAGACAGAAATTCAAAATTTTCTAGTAAGCTCACACTTGATGCCATCCTGACATTAAAATATCTGACCAAAATTCCCATTTACTATGCAATAAATTCATTCTTCCTCAAAGTATATTCTGCATATAAAAATGAAAATAGACATTTATATGCAGTGTGAGCTAGAAAAAGGTGCTGATACTGTAATTAATATTGTACCATAATATCTTTTTAATCTATCATGCTGCCTTTTGCCCTTTATGCTATGTCAGAAAGGAGTGTAATGAATGAGTGTGTCTATATCAGCTTGAATTTGGTGAAAAGCTAGGCAACATGACATTTAATGTGATTAAGCCAGATATAGATTCATGTTTTTACACAATCAAATGTAAAACCAATGATAAAACTTCAAGAATTTTTCAAAAGATGATTTTCTGAATTTATTTTAAAGCTCCATCTGAATAGAAGCATTTGATTATATTTAAGAATGAATAGGATTCCCTGAATTTGTGATGTTTCCTGGGAAGGTAACTCATAACAGTAACACATCAGGATATCCAACATTTTAGGAGAAAAGTGAGGGATTTATTATTAAATCAGAAAAGAATTGGCATAAATCTGACTTGAAACAGCTGCTTAGGGGATTAGTGAGAGTGTCTTTTCAAGTCCTGAGAATAAGTTTTTTTCCTTTTTTGTATCAGAAGGGGGCAGTAGTAGTCCACTTTTAATAACAACCGAGCATTTCTTTTGTTATATGACATTGGATGATAAATAAATACCATTTTCTATTTAATGTTGAGGCATTTGTATGAAAAATTAAGATTTTAAATATCTATTGCTACGTTAAAAAGTTAAATAATTAAAAGTTTGTATGCAAATATAATCTTATGCCTTCTTTTTTACATCTAAGGATATATCACGAAATTAAGAAGTCCTGTTGTAGCCAGACTGGAGTGCCAATTATTATTGCTTAATGCCCATGCTAATAACTATGATGACGGAATTGATTAATTTTACACATATATACACATACACATAAAGTTTCAGTGAACTATATTTTAATCTCTCGCTACTCACCAACCTGGAGTCAATGCTGACAACAAAAGCACTTTACTATTTATATAACTTGTCATATTGGTATTTATTTTCAATATTAATTGTGACTTCAAAACAAATTCAAATAATACATTATCTGGTAATTTCTAGTTTGATTAAGCAAATGATGCGTACGTACACCTAACGGGATGATTGCATTTTATATCTTTCCAGATCTCCATTAAAAGATAAGCTCCAAATACAGTGGTTATTCTGCTCATTGACTGACATCTCTCTATGTCTTGATCATCTTGTTAGAACAAATGTGGCTGGACAATGTGGTATTCTAATTCCACAAATTGAGTAATTGAATAATTTCAGAGATACAACCAGAGATGAAATCACTGTCCTTGTTCTCAGTTTAGAAAGCAAGCATGTGAGTACCTAGAGAAAGTAAACAGACGAAAGCTGGCAGCCTCTTCTTTTACAGACAGTACAATTTTCTGAATTTAGCAAGACTCTTCCTTTCCCCCCAGAACCCTCTATGTAAGTGTTAAGATGTTGAGACATGCATTATGTTTTACATTTTTCGTTAAGTTTGGCAGAAAATCATATGGCTAAGTAGTACTTGTATTATAATGTGAAAAGGTGTGAGGAAAAACCCTCCAAAAATGAAATCCAATTGTCAGTTTGAATTTGACATGTTTTATTACATAGTAAAACCTGTCAGCTAAAATTTTAGAGATTTACACCTAAGTTGTGACTGAAAACAGGTAATTGTCCTTTCAAAACAGGTATTTTGAGTATGCAAATGGAAATTTTGGTAGCTGTGTACTTGTAGAGTTATCTATTTTGCTTGTAAGTGAATTTAAAAATTTTAAGAAATGTTTCTGGCATTTAAAAAATGCTGAGAATAACTTAAGAGAATGAGAATCTAGGAAACCTGCTTTCTAACAAAAGTTTACATACAGGCTTGTGTTTGAATTTTGCCTTCAGGAAGTTCACAATGCTATCAGTACATATTAAAGAGCACACCTCTTTAAAGATTTCATAATGCAATTTTAAGTACTTAATGATAAAAAATTTAGGAACACCTTGATATTTGATTGATATTAATAATAAATAAAGCATCACCCCCCCCAAAGGTAAAATGTTTTATAAATATTAAAAATACTTAATTCAACACAGAAAAAAATATTTTTTTTCTATTAAGAGACTTGTTTTTTCCTTTAAAGCTTAAGGTATTATGCTGAATTTCTGAAGCTCAGTAGCTCAATCTGGAAATTTTTTTCTAGAAAAAAATGTGGCTGGGAGGAGAATTTTCTGGCTATGTTGGGATTCCCCAAATTTCTTTTGGATATCTGATTTTAAAAGGTTGTCATCGCTTTCTGTTGCACTCTGAATGTGTGTGCGTATATGGGGTGGGGGAGGAAGGACAAAAAAGAAAAAAGTAGGAAAGAAATAAGGAAGGATAGAAAGAGGAAAAGCGAGAGAAGGTTAAAAAAGAAATGGAAGAAAAAAGGATAGAAGAATGGAAAGAAGAAACTGGGGATGTCAGAGGAAGTAGAGAAGAAAAGAAAGAAGGAGAAAAAGAATGTTTTGGAGAGTTCCATACACTCTGATTAATTGACACTGGTAGTTTTTTGGTACTAACTTAGGAACAGTGTGATCCTGGCAGCAGCTTCAAGATAGCACATCTCAACTTTCAGAACAACATGATTTAGAGAAACTGTGTGACTCAGAGGATAGTTTTGGCATTGAGTTTGTGAGAAAGGAGGTTTTGCTTTTGTATTGCTCTTCAAATATAAGAGAAAATTCTGTTTCTGCCAATGTAGATAAAAAAGCTATCCAATTATTACAACGCCAGCTTTCTCTTTACAAATATCATGTGTAATTAAAGCAAAGAGCTAAATATTATAGAGAAAATAAGATGGAAAATGTTGGCTGTTGGAAATTGGCTTGGTATGGGATTTGTGGATGGATGGCATTTTCTAAATTGTACCAACTCTGCTTTACGTTTTTAGATAGCATTAAAGGCTAGATTGTTGATTTGCCCATTCTTCCGCATTAGAAACAGCCACGAAGAATGCATCACTTGCTCACATATTTTTCCCACCTGATAATTTTTTCATCAGCCTCTTCTACAACTAGGCATATTTTGGCTGTGAATAGTCATAGAATAAAAGTTTTCTAACTTATGTTATACATGTGTGTGTTTAACCATAACTTCTTATAAGCTTATTTCATATTCTTCTGACCCTTGCCTAAAGGGCTGTGGCTAATTTGTGTGTGTGTGTGTGTGTGTTTGTGTGTGTGTGCGTGCACATCTTTTTTTAAAAACTGGTGCTTTGCTATTTCTTAAGTTTCTCTGTTTTCCTTTAATGCTTACCTAAATATTTTCTCATCTTGCCCTTAAGCAAAATGTCAAATCTTGGCAGACAAAACATTGTACTCCCCTGAAAAAAAGAAAGGCAATATCCGTTTCGGCACTTTATCTATGTATTTAACTAGTAATGTGCATCCTTTAGGCCTTCTGTAGATACTGAGCATCTACCTGAAGTATTACATTGTTAACCAACAGCAGCAGAGAGAACATGTATAATGTGCATGCTGATTAGCACCTGTGAGCATTTTCTCTTTTCTTACACATTTCTAGATGGTGCCCATAGTTTGTTTTACCTCCAAGGGACTAACAAGAAAATAGAATTATGAAATCACTAAAAATTGTGTAAAACTATGTATATGTACTAAAAGGAAAAACTGCCTGAGATATATTGATTGAATTAAACGAAAAAAAAAAAGTCATAGAACAGTTATATGTGATACAGGGTACTGTGGTCCCTGAGAGGGATACATTCCAAGACCTTCAGTGGATGCCTGGAACTGGGGATAGTACCGAACTCTCTATGTACTATGTTTTCTTCGATCTGGTAATTGAGACAGCTACTAAGTGACTAGAAGGCAGGTAGCACCTACAGCGTGGATACCCTGGGCAAAGGGATGATTCACATCGCAGGCAGGACTGCATGGGATAGTGTGAGATTTCATCGTGATATTCAGAGTGACCTGCAATTTAAAACTTACGAATTGTTTACTTTTGGAGTTTTCCATTTAATATTTTCGGATCTCAGTTGACCACACATAACTGAAACTGCAGAAAGAGAACCCACAGAAGAGAACCCAGGGGAGACTACTGTATGATGATTTTACATGTTTAAAATATATACAGAAAAGTATTGTAAAGGATATAAAGGAAACTGTTAATAATGGTTGTGCTAGAGGAGAAGAACTGGGGGAAAAGCAGAACAATTTAAAATGCACAGCTCATTAAAAATAACAGTGTAGTGGTAGTGGTGAGCTATATCCAAAGCTAAGGAGTTTTGCTCTTTCAATTTCATATTTATATGATGGCAAAGGAACTCAAATAGACTTTAAGATATTTTATAAAATGTATCTTTTAGAATCAAAAGACTACAGAGCTATTTAGGAGATAACAAGAAAATTAAGGACTTGATGTATTATTAGCAGCTAGTTTGTATTACCTAATCAACAGCAACACAATGCCCCTTTTCCTACTACATCTGTTTGGATACTGTTCCCCAAATAGGTAACTGACCTTCCCAGTGATGTTACGAGACTCCCCATCAGCTACAGAGTTCCTGCTGCTGCTGCTTGTGACCATGAGCAGGGGTGGAGGGTAGGGGAAGGTGTATAGGTGGGGTTAGTACCAGTGTACTCAGATTATAAAGTCCCTTGACAAGATCAGAATAGCAGGTCCTTTGGCAGTTTTTGAAAAGCACTAAGGTAGAAGAATTTGTATTTAGGAACAGAGGCATCAATGGAAAAAATAATGATAAAATGACCGAACCCAGTGGTGACTCTATGGGTAGGGGGGATTTATTATATTTTTACCTGCACTAAAATGAATCAAGTTTGCACACTAAACAAAGAGAAAATGAATTTTTTAAAATTATCCCACTTGCTAGAAATTTTGCAGAAGTTCTCTTTTCTTTAAATTCAAGGAACATTTTCTGAATTTAATTTTCTACATGGAATTTTTGTTTTCCTGATATATCAAGAGGCTTAAAATACCTCTGGTGCTTCATTCAAAATTTAATACCTTTCTAACTTTATCAAGTAGAACTTTGGCCTTCTATCTTCTGTTTTGCCTCCCAAATCCCATTTTATAAATTCTTATGTCCCCAGAGATAGAGAAAACCTGGATCTTCTTAATAGAAAATGTCTTGAATAACTTGTTTTTCAGAAATTTCTCCCAGTATTCATAGTTCTATAGTCCTGGTTGTGCCTGTAGCCATCCTATGAGCCCTGGCCACATCCCCAGTCAGCACTGGAGAGCAGTCCATTTTGTTTAGATTTATCTTCCCCAAGATTTGTTGGAAAAAATAGACTTATTTTATCTTCTACCTATTGGTCACTACCTCACTCTTTTGTGAACAATTATAAATAGAAGTGATCCTCATGCCAATAAATTGAAATTCTCATGGCTGACTTCCCCCCAAAATATAAATAAGGGGAAAGTGCATTTCTGAATATTAAAATTTTCCATATGCAACCCTTAGTTGGTGAAGTTACTGTTTTGATACACTTTTCTCTGTGTAACTAATTACATAGCAGCATATTTTGTTTATGCATTTTGGTTTGCAGTATACCTCTGAGGATGAGGATCTGTGTATGCTGTTGCTGCTTTTCTTTATGACTCCAAGCAACTGTCCCAATAAGATTGTGACATTAAATAGATTAAATACAATAAGATATGTTATTCAACAGATTGTCGTATATGTTTCTATTCATGTTTTCCTTATTTTCAGACTTATAAATTTTTGCTTAATAACATTGAATTTCCAAATTTGCCCACCATTTCTGAGAAATATACTGCAAATATTCTCATCTGAAAGCAGATTGAAAGAGTATACTCAAGTGCTCATGGAAATTGAAATAAAATACAAAAATGGTATCTTTCCTATTTTCTTAGTTTCTGAGACTCCAAGGCCAGAGACAGAATAGATAACTATGTATTCCAGTTTGAATGCAAGGTTCCAGACTTCCATGCTGGACATTCTTAGATATTCCATAATGTGGGGAAACATGTATTGTCAGCATTAGTCTGTACCCAGCTCTATGCTATATAAAAAGTGGTTGAGTGGGGTGATGAAAAGTTCTTTAAGTCCAGGAGATTTCTTTGGAGAGAGTTGTCAGGGTGGGAATGGGAAATAATAGAAATGACATAAAGAATTTTACAAGGAGAAAGACATTACCTAGTTGACAATGATACAGCTATGCAGACAATTCACAGAAGCAGAAAACCAAATGGTCAATAAAAATTATGAAAGATTTTCGTCTTCACTGATAATAGAGATATTGCAAATTAAAGCAAAAAAGAGATAACATTTCGAACTTTTCAAATTGGCAATCAAGTCTAACAAGTTCAAGCATTGGCCGGGACATGGGGAATTGGTAATCCTGCTGTTAGGAGTGTAAATTGGCATGATCACCAGGACAGCAATTTGGTAATCACCAGTAAATTTGTGTAAATGGATATGCCATAGAGATTAGCAATTCTTCTGGGCATCTACCCTAGAGCTATACTATCCAGTATGGTACACAAATCACATGCACTAATATTTAAGTCTACATTTAAATTAATTAGAATTAGAGAGGGGCAAGATGGCAGACTAGAGACATGGCTGTCCAGACTGTCCCAGAGGGAAAAAAGGACTTCAGATAAAGGAGAGGTAAGAAGGGATGCAGCTCAGGTGTAGATCATAGAGAAGAGCTGGAGCCTGCTGGGGAGCTCATTGAGGAAAATCACAAAGCAAAGGAGGAGAATAAAAGAAAAAAGATATTGGTGAAGATCAAACCCAGAGAAGCTCAGAGCCTAGTGAAAGGGTAAGGGGGAATCCCTTTCTCCCCTCAGCAGTCCTTTGGTGATCAGCAGACCATCCAGTTACTTGGAGGCTTTTCCACCCTCGCTAGCCCAAGCACTGTGGCAACAACGGAATTGTGGGGAGGACTTGTGTGATCCCAGAGCCTGGACATTGTGTGCAAGGTTCCTTTCCAAGGAGAGTGATCTGAGAGGCCAGAGAGCTGGCTTTCTTCCATTCAGACACTTATCTTTCCCCTTCCCTCCCGCACCCACTGCAACTGGGACAGCAGTGTGAGCCAAGAAGTTGGCCCGTGGCCACTGCCCCCACCCCCAGCTGACACATACTCCAGTCTGAGGGTTCCAGAGAGAGTAGGCCAGTGCCTTCCCCCTTGAACACTTGCAGCAGGCCTGGGGTGCTCAATCTGGGAGCTCCCTGCTCATCAGCATTTCCCAGAGACACACGCCAATGGGTCAGATATGAAGGCTGGATTCTTCTTGCACTCTGTACTTGAGCAGGTTGCTGAAGGACACAGGGGAAGTTTTGGGAGCTGGACTCAGGAGGAGAGAGATACCACCTGGGTAGACTTGATGGGAGAAAACTGTGGGGGTCCAAGACACAGTGATCTGAGAGAGCACCTGTCCCTTCTGCAGGAAAACCACGCTGTTTGACTAAGATGGGTTCTGCAGCAGGAAGATCCTAGCCTGGGGCACCATAGCAACCAAGCAATTGCTGTATCTGGGCTGTTGGGTATTTGGGGCCCCTCCCCCATGACTAGCACTCATGGTCTGGAGAACCTGTGTTGACTCTCTTCCCAGCAGCTCTCCCTAGTGGCCAGAGAAACAACCTCTAAGCCCTTTTGAGGCTTTGCAAAGCCTTCCAGCTTCACACAACCAAACCACACCTGAACTCTCTCCTCCACCCACTTCTGCTGTGGTGGGGTCCAAGCAACACCCTGGTAACTATGAGGTACCTCCCGAAGCCTGGGCCATTCAAGTGCTCCATGTGAGGGACTAGAACTTATCACAGGCACAAAAGAACATCTGGTAGATGGCTCTCTCCAGCAAGCATCAACCACTAACAGGGATACCAACTCTATAGCTTATTACAGTGTGTACTTACTCAATCAAACAGGGCATGGCTGATTCTTACTCACAGGTATCACCCACTATCTTGGAGATTAAGCTGGGGATCCCAATACAATTCACACTGCTGGGAAGAGGTAAAGACAGTGGGATAGAAGTAACCCAAGGGAACACTGTTTTTTTAGGAAAGAAACAAAAGTTACAGGCAGCTTGATCTGTGAGGGGTCTCCCTTTTCCACTGCAGACCTTGTCACTGATCCAGGAGCTGATCAAAGACTGTGAAGAGACATTCCACCCAGTGTAGCAGAAATCTGGTGCCTGCCAATCCCAGACTTCTGCAACTGATGACATCCTGATCACTCTGGTGCACAGAGCCAAGTTCACTTGGGACCCAGCAGTAACATTTGCATCACCCCAGCTGGGCCAGGGAAGGAACAGATGCTGCCCCATGTCATGCCTGTGACTGATGGCCAAGCACGACTTCTCCCCAGGGTGGGTAATGAAGAGAGGAAGAGCCTCAGTTGCTACAGGCACCACTTGAGAAGCCTGGGGTGACTGCATCAGTGGGTCCCATGAATGGGGGGAGGACCTTGGCCAACCAGCAACTCTGGCCCAACTATGCAGCCCCTAGGCTGCTGAGAAAAACCCCTGTGTGGCTGGGCATCAGCAATCCCCATACTGATAGAACAGCCCCCCATATGGGAAGTTCTGTCCCCAAAATTCCCAGAGCCAGCTCTGAAGCTCTCACTGTGCTTGAGTCCAAGGCTTTTCCCCTGTAACTCCAGGATCCCCACCAGGCCTGTGATTCCACCCCCGGGACTCTAGAGTTGTGCCTGGTCCCCCAGACTACGCAACTGAGTCTCCACCACTACCACTAACCTGGCAGAAGCTCCCTGAGGTCCAACACTGCACTCAGGATCCCTAGCCTTGAGCTACCATCACTCCTGGACTTGGTTCGAGAGAGTATCCAGACAAGCAAACACTGAGGGAATTTGCCATGACCAGACCTGCTCTGCATGAACTACTCAGAATGACACTATACAAACCAGCAAAAATGGATACCCTCCAGCATAAATTCACCCAAAAACAAACAAACAAAAAAAACCCACAAAAATCCAAACTCAGACTCACAACTCTGAGAAAACAATGAACAAGAGGTAAAAGAAAGCAATAAGGGACTACTTAGCAGGATGAACTGACTAACATCCCACATCTCAGTGCAATCAATTAATGTGAACAGACTGAATGCTCCTCTCAAAAGACATAGGCTGGCTGAATGGATGAAAGGAAACAACCCAAGTACCTGCTGTCTCAAGGAAACACATCTAAACCACAAGGACTCACAAAGACTCAATGTGAAAGGATGGAAAAAATATTTCATGCAAATGGAAACCAAAAGAGAGCAGGAATAGCCATCCTTATCAAATAAAATTGACTTTAAGCCAACAGAGGTAAAGAAAGACAAAGAGGGTCAGTATATAATGGTAAAGGGAACTATCTAACAAGAAGACATAAAAATTCTAAACATATATATGCCAAAAACAGGAGCTCCCAGATACATAAGGCAAATCTTACTAGAGCTAAGCAAAGAAATAAACAGCACCATTGTAATCAGCAGGGACCTCAACACTCCACTGTCAGAGCTCAACAAATCTTCAAAGCAGAAAATAGAAAAAGAAATAGTGGACTTAAACCAAACTCTAAATCAAATGGACCTAACAGACATTTACAGAACATTCTACCTAAAAACTTCAGAATACACATTCTTCTCAGCAGCACATGGGACGTTCTTCAAGATTGATTTTATCTTAGCTCACAAAATAGGTCTAAACAAATTCAAAAAAATCAAAAACATACCATGTACTTTTTCAGATCACAGTGAAATAAAACTAGAAACTAATCACAAGAGAAACACACAGAAGTACATAAAGTCATGGAAATTAAACAACCTGCTGCTGAATGAATATTGGGTCAAGAATGAAATTAAGATGGAAATCAAAAAATTATTTAATCTGAATGACAGAGGGGACACAAGTTATCAAAATCTTTGGGGCACAGCAAAAGCATTCCTCAGGGGAATTTCATAGCCTTAAATACCTACGTCAAAAAGACAGAAAGATCACACATTAACAACTTAATGTTATAATTCAAGCAACTGGAACAGGAAGAAAAAACCAAACCAAACCAAACCAAACCAAACCAAAGCCAGCAGAAGAAAAGAAATAATGAAGGTCAGAGCAGAACTAAATGAATTGGAAAACAAACAAGCAAACAAATACAAAGATTAATGAAACAAAAAGTTAGTTTTTCAAACAAATAAGTAAAATTGACAGACATCTTGCTAGATTAACCAGGAATAATAGAGAAAGGACTGAAATAAGATCAATCAGAAATGAAAAAAATGACATACAACTGATATTGCAGAAATACAAAGCATAATTCATGAATGCTACATAATAAATCTCTACATGCATAAACTAGAGAACATATTGGAAATGGACAAGTTTCTGGAAACACACAACCTCCCAAGACTCAATCAGGAGGAAATAGAATTCCTGAAAGGATCAATAATGAACAGTGAGATCAAATCAGTAATAAAAAACCTCCCAAAACAACAAAAATCCCTGGACCAGATGGATTCACAGTTGAATTCTATCAAACATATAAAGAAGACCTGGAACCCATAATACAGAAATTATTTCATAATATTGAGAAGGGGGGAACCCTCCCAACCTCATTTTAAAAAGCCAGTATCATCTTGATACCAAAGACAGAAAAGGACACAACAACAAAAAAGAAAACTACAGACCAGTATCCCTTATGAATATAGACACAAAAGTCCTCAAGAAAATACTAGCAAACTGAATTCAACAGCACATCAAAAAAATAATCCACCTGGGGCTTCATCCCAGGGATGGAAGGATATAATTCAACGTATGAAAATCAATAAATGCGATTCACCACATAAACAAAAGCATAAACAAAGACCATATGATCATCTCAATAGATGCAGAAAAAGCATTTGACAAAATCCAGCACCCTTTCATGATAAAAACCCTCAACAAATGAGACATAGAAGGAATAAGTCTCAGAATTATAAAAGCCATGTATCAGAAACCGACAGCTAACATCATACTGAATGGGGAAAAGTTGAAAGCTTTTCCCCTAATAAATGGAACAAGACAATGGTGCCCATTGTCACCACTTCTATTCAACATGGTACCAGAAGTCCTAGCCAGGACAATCAGGCAAGAGAAGGATATTAAGGGTATCCAAATTGGGAAAGTGGAGGTCAAACTATTACTCTTCACTGACAACATGATTCTGTATCTCTATAACCCCAAAGATTACAACAAGAATCTCCTGGAATTGACAAATAAATTCAGCAAAGTCTCAGCATACAAAATCAATGTACATAAATCAGTAGCATTTCTATATACTAATAACAGTCAAGCTGAGAGTCAAACTGAAGAATCAATACTATTTAAAATAGCCAAAAATGAATATAAAATACCTAGGAATATGCCTAAGCAAGGAATCTTTTGTAATAATACTCAGCTTAAAGCACAAACATATTGAACATCTGTATAAAAATATTTTCTTTCTTTATATCTTTATTCTAGAAACTTTTTTATTTTTAAGATTATTTATTTTTTACTTTTTAAACAATTTTGTTAAAAACTAAGACAAATGCACACATTAGCCTAGCCCCACAGGACCAGGATCATCAATATCACTGTCCTCCACCTCTACATCTTGTCCCACTGGAACGTTTTCAGCAGCAATAACACGGATGGAGCTGTCATCTCTTATGATAACAATATCTTCTTCTGGAATGTCTCCTAAAGGACCAGCCGGAGGCTGTTTTACAATTAACTTTAAAAAAAATTTTAATAAGTAGATGGAATACCCTCTAAATTAACAATAAAAAGTATAGCATAGGAGTGCCTGGGTAGTCCCCAACTACTCAGAAGGTTGAGGTAGGAGGCTTGTGTGAGTCCAGGTGTCTAAGCTGTAGTGACCTGTGATAGTACCACTGTACTCCAGCCTGGGTGAGAGAGTGAGACCCTGTCTCTAAAAAAAAAAAAAAAAAAAACCAACAACAAAAAAGTATAGTATAATAAATACATAAATCAATAATAACATACTCATTTATCAAGTATTATATACTGTGCATAATTGTATGTGCTATACTTCTATATGAATGGCAGTGCAGTGGGTTTGTTTTCACCAGCATCACCACAAACATGTGAGCAATGTGTTGTGTTATGATGTTATGATGGGGTTAGGATGTCACTAGGTGATAGGAATCTTTCAGCTCTATTAAAATCTTATGGGACCACTGTTATATATGTGGTCCATCATTGACCAAAACGTCATTATGGGGTGCATGTCTGTTCTGTACTTTCTCTTTCTCCATTTCTTATGACTCTGGGGTCATAAAATCAGACCAAATCATGAGTGACTCAACTAGATGTTACTTTATTATCTACAGGGGTGTTGTTGTTTTATCAGACAAAACAGGAGTGGGAATAAATTTGGAATAGTCATTTATTAGAAAATCATCCTACCGTTTACAGTTTCTCTAAATAAAATATAATTATTCAATATGGACTTAATTTTTCAGGATAATTTTATATAAATTTATGTAACTAGAATCAGACATTTACTAGTGTCTGAATAGTAATATATAACCTCAATGTTCCCATAGTAGGTACTCTAGACATTATTTCCATTATATGGGTAAAAAGATGAATATGATTGTTTAAAAAATGTAATAATACTAAGATGATACCAAGTAACAACAACATATATATTTACTTATATAGATAAAGCTTGAAGAAAGGTAGCAATATATAGTTTATTTATAATTAGGTGATACAAACAAAACTCATTTTGGGGAAATTGTCTTGGCCAACAATTAATTTTTTGTTTGCATGCTTTAAAGTCTATTGCATAAAACTAGTCATATTTGATTTCTCAAAAGCACCTTTAAAATTTATTTATGCTGAATGCTTCTATTATTGTACCTTACTCTATTTGCCCTTATAACCTTCCATACCCCTCAAAAATCATCAGCAAAATAAATCCAGAAAAAGAGCAGATAGGCAATATCCCTTGTCTGGACTCATTTTCACATAGGAAATCACAACCAAGTCATTGTTTTCTGTTTTAGATTTTCTTACTAAGATACATTCATTGTGTAAAATTGTTGCTTCATGATTTTGAACCTAAGACAAAAAGCAACTTTCAATTCTTGATTATAGCTTCTCAATATATACAGTATAATTAATGTGGAAAGAGTGATTATATTCTAAGTCTTTGTTTCACACTCATTCAAACTTTCTCTTGCTTTTCACTTTCTTTCTAACTTTTAACTCACATTTTTAGAACAAAGGTAAATTTTTTGGGAGATAGTGAGAAAAAAGGGCAGATGTGTTTTAATCATTATTAATGCATATGAGGATATTTCACTCACATTATATTTATGTTTGAATTTTCAACATCTAAAAAAATGTCTTACTCCTAATTCTTCAGTGAGGCATTCTCTGTTCGTTTTGTTTAAAAAGTTTCCCTCCACCCATACCCCTTTTTTCTGTATCAGTGTACACAGGTTAGGTTATTTTTGTAATATATGTTGTCACATATTATTTGCTTGCTTAGTGTAGGTCCCTCCCCTTGGAAAGTTAGCTCTGTGAAACAGGATCCTCTTCTGTTCTGGCACACAACAGACATTCGAAATATATGTGTCAAGTGAGTAAATGGATGAATAAATATTTTTTATTTTTTTATTTCAGCATATTATGGGGGTACAAATATTATGGTTACGTATATTGCCCATGCCCCCTCCCCCCTCGAGGCAGAGTTTCAAGCATGATCATCCCCCAAACGTTGCACATCTCACTCATTATGTTTGTATATACCCATCCCCTCCTCCCCCCTCCCACCTGCCCGACACCCGATAAATGTTATTCCTATATGTCCACTTAGGTGTTGATCCGTTAATACCAATTTGCTGGTGAGTACATGTGGTGCTTGTTTTTCCATTCTTGAGATACTTCACTTAGTAGAATGGGTTCCAGCTGTATCCAGGAAAATACAAGAGGTGCTATATTGCCATTGTTTCTTAAAGCTGAATAGTACTAAAATTAGAGCGGGTACAATTTGAGGCATTTGATAATGGTGTAATCAAAATGTTTGTACCCCCATAATGTCCTGAATTAAAAAAAAAAACAAAGAAGGAGAAAAAGGTGTCAAGTGTGACAAGTTTTTTTTGAATTGCTTTTCCCAGTGTTAGATGGTGTATATTTATGTCTTGTTCTGGTCAATTGTTGGTATTGTTCTGAGGAAATAATCTTAACCAAAGCCAACATAGTTCAAGCTGGGTGTTTGTTCTCAAGATGATTTTTTTGTGTGTAAATGCACCCCTGCCTTTAAATCAACATGTTTTAACAGAATATTTGCTCTGACCACTGACCAATCACCTTACAATAATTTAAGTTCTTTGAGAGCTGGGACTTGGTATGTTTTATTAGTTGCTGCGTTTCAACTCCTACCACAGTGTCTGACACATAGTAGGTACTCAATAATTGAATTAATACTTAATGATTGAATAATACTTAATGGTTGAATTAATAGACAATAGTTCCATGGTGCCAGTGGAGCAGTAGTTGTGACAGGGAAGCCAGAACTAGGCAACATACTGAGATAGTTTTCAGAAAATAGACTCTGGACAGGCAAAATAAGAATGGAAGTGTATATTAATATAATTGCCAAAGGTCAGGAAGAATCAGGAGGGCAGAAACCCAGGTTGATAAGTTAGAAGTCAAAGTTAGTTTGACAATTGTGGTCTACACAGGTAAATGTCTGAATTCCAAGAGCTCGTGATATCTGGTGTAGAAACTAACAACTAGTGGACAGTAATATGAACTTGCCTTAAATACTGTCTGTTTTAGTGAACAGATCTAACAACCTTAGATCTGTTACATGCCAAGGGCTTGGGTGTTTAAACTGACATATGTCTGTGGACAAAATAAGGAATCTGATCAAGAGAAGTTAAAAAAGTAATTTTTGAAGGTGCGTTTGAGCACAGTGACTGTATTTGTTTAAAGATGACTCAGTAATTGGCTGGAGCTGATCAAGAAGGAAATGATTGGGTTGTTTTTGACTGTGATACACTTATGCTAATACCAGTTCTGCTTTTGTGTATTCTATGACATTTTCCTATAGTGAATAATTGTTAAACATGAGGGTGAAAACACTTTAACAAAAGACTCTCAGGTCAATAGACATGCATGTTAGAATGCCTAAGTAGTTTTCTTATCCCTTCAAGTTCACTGAGGAGGAGAGAGAGAGGAAAGATGGATTGCACTGTGAGGAAAGTGGAGACCACAAAGAAGGACTGCTGGTTGCCTAGCCAAGGTAGATGGGCCCAGCATGAAAAGAATGATGATTGAGACTGTCACTGGTAGTTCCCTGCTCAAATCCTCTCTTTGTACCCAAAAAATCACCTGCAGGCAGTTTCTATCCATCCCTAAGGCTTCCAGAATCTTTCTACTTGAAGGCATTTTCTTACTTACGGAGCATGCTCGGCCTGGGCATGGGGTAGAGAGTTAAGAGTGAAGAACAAGAGTTAATGAATAAATATCTCATGTTCTCCTCCCTTCAGTGGGACAGTTCTGTGCCTCTCAGAGCGCACACTGCCAGACTGGGCGTCAGGTTCCCATGGTGACCATCTGAACACACTCTTTATTGGCATTCTTCCTTTCCCTGTCTCATTCCTTCACTCTTACACTATGCTTCGTGGGATTATATCCTAAATAAATTACTTGTATCCCAACTCTTATCCTAAATCTTACCTTGGGGGAAGTTAAAACTAAATAGTAACTACATAAAGGGAAAAGGAAAGCAATGTTTATCTGTCTTCTAGACTCCTTGCATATTCATAATCTTCTAATAAGCTTCTTTTCTCATTGATGATGCGCTATATCTGAGCACCTTTTCAAATGTTGATACTATGTATAAGAGATTAGCCATTATAATCATGATCACTGAAAAGTTTTCAATCCATTAGATTTTATGTATGCCAAAATTAGAATGCTCAGTATTAAGGAACACTATTCATTTTAACAGAATAAACATTGGGCTTTATGATTTAAATTAGATGAAATTTAGGGATGCAGAATTTAATTAATCATATATATATTTCTATAATAAATATATTTTCTAGATAATATTAATAAATTGCTTGTAAGGTATTAATCTTTCCTTAAATTTTATACAGCTCTGACTTAATGTATAAACATGTTACAATTTGTGACCACACAAATTCTAAACATTGCATAGTCATTCTCTACAAATTGGTCACAAATTAAACATTCACCTAAGTAGATTGTGGATCTAGATGAAACAAATTAGAAAAAAACCTCTAAAATATTTTTTAAAAAACCTTCCAAAGCATAACTAATGTATTTTTAATTTTAATGTCTTTTCCTATTATTTTCTTGTAATTTCTCTCAAAACTAATAACACATAAAGAGCTTACTCCCTATTCTTTTTAAACTATTGCAAAATAACTATGAGTTAGTAATAGGAACAAAAATTTAATTCATGAAATGTACAAGTTTGAAGTCCTAATGAAAGTGATTCTTTGAAGTCAAGTGTTAAAGATAGCAATTTCTAAACTTTTCAGTTCAGGAACCCCTTCCAATAATAAAAAAATAAAGAAAGAATAGTTTTAGTTTTTAATTGTTGAGGGCAGGGTCAAAGCCCTGAATAAATTCAGTAACATATTTAAAAATTTTTTGCAAGACATTTATTCTTTTAATCCCCAGGCAATAATTTTTTATAGCACCTGGCAATACCTTTCAGTGGCCTATGGTCCACAATTGGGGAAATGCTACTCTAATACAATGGTTCTAAAACATAGAGTATATCAGAATTATGTGGGGAGATTTTAAGAAGCATAAAATCTTGGTTATATTCTAGACATATTGAAATTAAAGTCTCTGCTTGTGGAGCCCTAATATGTACATGCTACCCATTTTAAGTTAACTGGCAGGTCTAGCACCACTATTTAGGCTGGCAATGTGTGTGTACTAGGGAACTTTTAAGAGTTTGCTAATATATAAACACCCTCTCTCTCCATTCTGTTTTTCCCACACGCTGGCTTCCACATCCTAAACCATTTACCAGTTCTTGTGGGATATTATTCCATGGTTAAATTGAAAATGTTATTAATAATAATTTTCTTTAAGCAACTTCATTTCATGCCAAATTTGCAATAGTTGATGTATAGTAGAGCTTCAAGTTTCTGGTTTTAAGTTCTGCGCTCATTCTACTTCACCAGCACTTAAGACATAGAGGAGAGGTGTTTTAGCTTAAACTTTTAAGGGTTTTCTCTGAGGGGTAACAAGGAATAATTTAGATTTCTTTAAAAGTTAGCTTAGAGCTCAGGAAAAAAGTCTGAGCTATAAAAACAGATGTGGGAACCATCGATATCTGGTTCAAACTTCGGATACATAAAGCTTACCAAGAGTTAAGACAGGAGTGAACCAAGAACAGAGCCTTGAGAAATCTTGGAGGGGTTTGAGCATTTAAAGAATGGACAGAAATAGAGCATAGGCAAAAATAATAGAGTGTTAGGCAGGAATCAGGAGAGAATGCTATTACAGTAGCTAGTGAGAAAGTGAATTTTAAGAAATAAAAAATAACATGACTATATTGAAAATATGTGCAGAAAAGAATGTAAAATTGTCTATGGGATTTGGAAAATAGTTTGATAAACTTAGTAAAAGCAGTTTCACTGGGGTGACAGGGGAAGTAAAGAGTAAACAACAAAAAATATGGATTATAGAGTAACTGGGAGATAAAGATTTGGAGAAAGCAAATATAGACACTTTTTAAAGAACTTTTCCTGTGACGTTAAGGTCAGGGAGGTTGTGCTAAAGGAGATTTTTGGTTTAAAGAGCAACTTGCTAGTTTGGGATATCAATTAGAAGTGGCAGTAAAGAGGTTAAGAGTATATATTGTAGAGCCCGGCTGCAGAAGTTTGAATCCTGGTTCTGCCACTTATGAGCTTTCTGGGTACTTAGGCCATTGGTTGTCAGCCTTTCTTTTCTGATATGCATTTAAGCTACAGATTTCACTCTAAGCATGACTTTATCTTCACCCCCCAAAATTTCCCTATGTTGTATGCATATTTTCATCATCATTCACTTAGAAATGTTTTCTAATTTCCATTGAGATTTCTTCTTTGACCTAAAGGGTTTTTTTGGAGGTGTGTTTATTTCCAAATATTGGAGATTTTCTAGTTCAAAAAATATATATTTCTAACTTTATTCCACTATAGAACCAGAAAGCTTTCTATGAATGATTTTAATACTTTAAAATGTTTTGAGTCATGCTTTTTGGTGTAGCATAGTCAATTTTGGTAAATGTTCCATGTGCATTTGGAACAAATGTATATTCAGCAGTTGCTGACTGCATGTTGATTAAGTCAAGTTATCTATCTTTTTGTGTTTGTTTGCTGATGAAAAATTCTGTCAGTTTTTGTATATCTGAAAATGTCTTAATTTGGTCTTCTCTGTTGATGGATGTTTTTTGTAGCGTGTAAAATTTGGGTTAGCAGTTATCTTCTTTCAGCATGTTAAAGCTGTCACTCCATTGTTTTCTGGCATCCATCTTCTCTGTTGAAAAGTCAAAAAAGAATGTCCTGGATACTTAAGTTCTGATTGCCTTGGTTGATCCTCAATGCCTTTGAACAGCTGTACTTTAAAAATTTCTATGCAGTTTTATAGGTATATTGACAGAATTGGTTGGCTGTAAGCTACTCTATAGTAACTGGAAGTGAGAATCCTGGTGTGAATTTTAAGTATACATTTTGTATTACCTTTAATCAGCATGTATTTCCTGATGATTTACTGATTATGTAAATAATCAGTATTTCCTTCAGCAGCATAACTACATGTGTAGGGATTGAAGAAGGAGCTAGATATAAGTAGTTTGGGAAGAGAAACATGATGGAATTGACTGAACTCAAGGTTCTATTTTGTCATTTCCTGAAGCCTTATTGGAAACTATATACATGCTAGAGGAGAGTAGTCCTCAGAAAAATATGGATTCCCGTGTGAGAAATGATATATTGAAAGTATGAATAATCTTAAGGATATGCAAAAGATATCTTAATATCTCCACCAGAAAAATAATATATCACAATCAAATATTCTATCTCTGCAATAAAGTCATGGTTCAAAATATAGTAAACTAATATATGACATGATTTTAATCACTTGGAGGAATGCAAGAACAGAAAATTTATTTTTCATTGATGCTAGAAGCATTCTCCTTCAAGGTGCCAAGACGTCTGATATTTTACACATGTAGAAGAAAATATAATGTTCACAAATCATTTGGCCTTACAGTAAACAAGAATTATGTTAAATCTAGTTTATTGGTTTTAGAATTTTATTATCAACTTATAGCCAAAGCATGATGAAAGTCTATCACGATTTAATATTTAATGTAAATACAAACAACATTGACAATTTAAAAGCCAAAAGTAAAACTTACAGAAGGGAAATATAGGGGAAGTGTGGGGAGGAAGGATTGAGGTGCTAACATCCTCATTTTATATGGTAAGGAGTCAAATGACACTGGAATTTTAAAAAAGTCTTAATGCATTATTAAATTTATCAAGTTAACTAATAAATATTAAAGATAATTTGTCTATCAAATATTTACGGGACAAGAGGAAAAGAGTGGGGATGTTGCAAGTGTGTTCAATCCTTATATTTCATATCAAGAATTCAGTAGCTATTATATAAAGTTAAAGAAATAAGACAAAGACATAAGCATATTATTTAAAGTCACCAAGTAGCCATACAAGGAATTAAAAACAAAAGCAATTAGAAGTTCTCTGCAAGGTGGGATTCAAGGATGAAGGTAACTAAAGTAGGTGAAATTTACTTTCCCATTTGAGTTCTGATTATTTTGTGTACATGTAACTTTAATAATGATTCAGAGACATTTATAAAATGTTACCTGAAGACATCATATTGTTGTGATGTAATAACTTAAATAAATCAAGCTAAACACTTTTCCATTTTGAGAGCAAGCATAAGCCAAAAGGATGCTGAGATTGAAGTAAAGAGGAGACTAAGGCAGGACAAGATTCTTTGAGTCTCTCAGAGGGAATATGCTAAGTGAGTATGAGAATCAAATGTAGAGGGAAAGAGACTGCTAGTGGGGAAAGAAGATAAATTAATTTGATAAATGCATAAAATATAGATTTAATTACCTTTAACTTCTTTAGATTTTAAGACTACGGGGGTTTGTTTTTTTTTTGCATGAAATTCAGCACAGAGTTGAAGTTTCCAAGAAATTTTGGTTATATTTTGAATACGCATAAGAGTTTGTTCTGAAAACATTTTGCTTTTCTTAACATTTCTCCTTTCATTCACAATATCATCAGTTTAATCAAATGGTTCTTCTCTTTTTAAATTCCATTAATCTCTGAACCTCCCTTCCCATCTCCAGTCCATATTGTATTCCATTGCCAAATGAATCTTAGTAAAATACTTCTTTTATCACAATTTATTGTTCATGAATTCAAAATAACTTTCTATTGTATAATGCATTCAAAAGCATTATCACATAATTATAACTATTAATGAATTACATTGGGGTAGTAAGTGAGAATTGGAGTTGTCTTGAACAACCTGGGATATATGGTTACCTTCATTTTTGACCTATGATTTTCTCTCTGTTTTGTTATTTCTACATTAATTGAAAAACCATAATTGTGTAGATTTATGGGGTACAATGTGATGCTATGATACATGTACTTGTATACATTGTGGCATGATTAAATCAAGGCTAATTAACATATGGTTCTCTGCAAGGACTGAACTTTTTTTCCTGACAAGGATGTTTCTCTTAGCTTGGAATTCATCCTTTTATCTTTTCTCCCTCTCTCTTTTTTGAAATCCACGCTATTTTCAAGAATAAGAAATCCTCCCTAAAGCTTCCTTAACTATTTGGTTTGTATTTACCTCTCTTCTGTGAGTTTAGTCTTGCCTACGTCACATAGTACTTTATTACAGAAGTCTTTTTGTTGTTTTTTTTTTAGGTAGCAAAGCATTACATTTTGTTTATTTGGTGCATAAATTCTGTGTTTATTCTTTATACTTTACAAGTAATCTTTTTTCTTTTTTTTAATTTCAGAATATTATGGGGGTACAAATGTTTTGGCTACATGGATTACTTTTGTACTGCTTGAGTCAAAGTTATAAGTGTGTCCATTACCCAGATAGCGTACCTCATATATGTTATGTATGATTTCACCCATTCCTTCCTCCCCCTTCCCACCTGCATGATTTCCATTGAGTTTTACTTCCATCTGTGTACATGAATGCTAATAGGTTAGTTCTAATTTAATAGTGAGTACATATGGTGTTTGTTTTTCCATTCTTGCGATACTTCACTTAGGAGGATGATCTCCAGTTCTATCCAGATTGCTACAAAAGGTTGAATTCATTTTTTATGGCTGAGTAGGTCTCCATGGCATACATATACCACATTTTATTAATCCAGTCGTGAATTGATGAGCACTTGGGTTGATTCCACATCTTTGTGATTGTGCCTTGTGCTGCAGTAAACATTCTAGCGCCAAGTGTCTTTTTGATAAAATGACTTTCCCAGTAGTGGGATTGCTGCTTTCCCACTATTTTATAGAAATGTTTTCTGCTTTCTCAGGATTATAAACTCCTTGACAACAAAGGTTGTTAAATCCTGTATCTACCACGGCTCTGGAAAGAAACAGTCAGCCACTCATGTTGGACATTTTAAGAGAAATTAATGAAGGGGCTTTTTGCAAAGGTGTGGGCAAGAAAGTCTGAGGGATGATGCTGCATTCTGGGTCTAATTACAAAGGAGTACAGTATCACATGGGAGGCCGCAGGGGCCAAGTAGAGGAAGCTGTTCCCAGAAGCCAGACGGAAAGGAGTATCTGAGAGTGGCTGTGACTGGCAGAGGGACACAGCCACTTGGAGAGAAGCCAGAGTAATAAGTCCTCTAATCTTATTCTTTTCTCTACTTCTGCTATACTATTTTTTTTTCTTTGACACAGAAATTAGTGAGCTACTACATGGATTGACCAAATGGCTAATCCTATATATCTGGTCTATATAGTGAAATTACTGCTATCCTCACAATCCCCAAGTGACTCATCAGAAGTGGCGCTCAGCCTCACTTACCCCTTCATTTGCCAGTCCCTTTCTGTTTCGGGAAGGAGTTTTACAGTATTTTTCACAAAGCAAAGTACAGGACCCAGAGCAGACAATCCATAAGTATATGTTGACAGATTGTTGCTCTGATATCAATTTTTTATTTTTAGTTTTTTTTTAATTTCAGTATATAATGGGGGTACAAATGCTTTGGTCACATGAATTGCCTTTGCACCACCTGAGTCAAAGCTACAAGTGTGCTCATCCCCCAGACAGTACACACCACACTCATTAGGTGTGAATTTACCCATCCCCTTCGCTGCCCCCACTTCATCCCCAAATGTTATTTCCATATGTGCACGTAAGTGTTGATCAATTAGTACCAATTTAATGGTGAGTACATGTGGTGTTTGTATTTACATTCTTGTGATACTTCACTTAGAAGAATGGGCTCCAGCTTCATCCAGAGTAATACAAGAGGTATTAGTTTACCATTTTTTATGGTTAGGTAGTACTCCATGGTATACATATGCCACTTTCTACTAATCCACTCATGTATTGATGAGTTGTTTCCACATCTTTGCAACTGTGAATCATGCTGCAATGAACATTCAAGTGGAGGTGTCTTTTTATGGAATGTCTTTTTTTCCTTTGGGTAAATATCCAGTAGTGGGATTGCTGGATCAGGTGGTAGTTCTACTTTTAGTTCTTTGAGGTATCTCCATACTACTTTCCATAGAGGTTGTACTAGTTTGCAGTCTCACCAGCAGTGTATGAGTGTTCCTGTCTCTCCATATCCATGCCAACATTTATTGTTAATTTTCTTTTGTGAATCCATTTTCTGCAAAACAAAAATGTCTACATAATTTTCTAGGTCTACAAATTAATATTTTATTACTAAAAGTAAAAGAATAAACTCATTTTGAGAGTTACTTATTTCTTGTTTCTTCTCGCTATTTATTGGTCTATTTAAAAATACATGTTCAGTATTAGCATACACTATATAGTTTACCAATTTATATATATCATTTCATTGCATTTTCAACTCTTTTCTTTGAGTTTACTATAAACAATTCTCTTTAGACATATTTCAAATCATTTTTTGAATTCTTTTTTCTACCATGGTTTGATTTCTGTTGATGATAAATATGAGACTAATGTTTTACAGATTTCATTTCCTTCTTCAATTAGCTCCACAGATTTTTTTCTTGGCCTCCGGAAAGGTGTGGAAGCTTTTTGAAAGATGCATGTTTAAATGTGGATTTTGACTCTCATAGGTTGAAAAAAGTGTGCTTCACATCCATTTACATTTGCCCTGTCATTGTAATATTTAATTTCTTTAATGTTACAGGAATGAATTGGCCTATAAGCAAACTTTTTGCTATACTGAATTTGGGTACCATAGTTTCTATTTATTACCTGTATTTTTTTTCTTTTTGCAAGAATATTTGTCTCCTTTTTATATTGTCAATGATGGACTGATCTTGCCTTCATTTTAACCTGATTAACATTTGTACTTTCGATGTCCCCTGGTGCTGTAAGAAGACAAACTTAGGCCCAGGCTACTACCCTGGTCTTCCCCATCTCTGTACGGACTGCTTCCCATTTCACCAGGGTTCTCTCCTGCCTCTAGTTCTGCTAATTTCTATGGATTGGCCCCACTCTTTGGGTTTTAATCAAATTATTTTCTACCAATTTCAGTGTATCACATCCGAATGGTATTGAATGCTGAATCTCCATCTTGCCCCAATATTCTCCTTCCACTTTTTCCATTCTTTTACAGATTATGCCCCTTTGTGTTCATTTCCTATTTAAGAAAATGCTCCCTTCTGGATCCAGTTTCCCTACTCAATAAATAATTTCTTTAGTTGATGTGCTTTTAATTCATCTTGCTCTTTCTTGTGTCACTTTTTATTTAGCCATTTTATGTAATGTTAGTACCTGTGAAAGCAAACTTGCTGTATTCTCCTAACGTCAGCCACATTTTATGAAAAATTTTACCTCACAAAGAAGGTTAAGAAAAGCCACAAAAATTTATTCTCTTCTGCCTTTTGAAACATGTGTATGCAGTTAGCATGCTGCTTTATCCCAGCCTGAAGTTACAGACTTGATATAGCCTGACGCTTGGTTCATTTTAAATAGATATTCTACTTAATACCAAGGTTGAGAAACTCCTGCCAAGTCTAATAGGCATACATGCTTTCAGGTAAATAGAGCTCATAACTTTACAGCCCAGAACAGCAGGGGTTGAGTCAACTAAATTTTTTATTATAGTCATTTAGAAATTCATTTAAATATTGTTCATCAGCATCCATTGATCTCAACATTTTTCATATGACTGAGAAGCTGGTATACATGCCTGCCTTAACATATTCAAATGCATCAGATTGTTTATGCAAAATTTCCTGGTACAATGTGATGATTTCATTTTATGGTTTGTTTTAGACTGTAGCAGTACTGAAGTAAATTCCATTTCAACTTAGACTGATGCATCTTGTTTAGTTCTAGTTACTTGGGGTTGATTGGTGTAATGAATTTCTCCCTTATTGATCCACAAGTTAATCCTTTCAAAGCCAATAAGTTTATGTACATTATAGTACAAGTACTCATTTCTGTTGTTTCTGGCTCAGTACATTCCTGTAGAAAGAAGTAATTTTGCCACTTAATGGATGAAAATCATTGCTTACAAGTAGGAATTTGCTACATGTTCATCTGCACTGAACAAATGAAGTTAGAATTATTAAATATGCCAGCTTAATCTGGCATATTTACATTCTATGATACAAATATGAATTTTGGGGCAAATCATATCTTATATTTCTCAAAAATGTTATATTTTCCATGACCTTTCATGTGAAAGATTGTGAGAATTTTCACTGAGTTTTATATATCTGTGATATTTGGCATGTATATAATTAAAATAGTGTTCTTGTCTACCTCCCAAAAAATAGAACCCTTGTGGCTTTTCATAAACTTTAATGTTCAAAGAAGCACCTATCAAAGAAAACATATTAATATGTATTAATAGAAATACCTGTTGAACCATAGGGATTTTATTGATTGGAAATAATATTGTTAAAAATACAAAATGTATGATTATTTTTTCTCTGTGAAGAACAGACTTTTAATTCCTTTATAACAGCCTTGAGGTTAAATTTAATTAAAAGACCATTTATTTATTTTTTAAATTTTTAATTATTATGGGTACATAATCATTGTATATCTGTATAGGGTATGTGTGATGCTTTGATACAGGCATACAATGCGAATTAACCAAATCAGGAAAACTGGGGTATCCATCACCTCAGGTATTTAACATTTCTTTGTGTTGGGAACAGTCCAAAGTAGACCCTAACTTATTATTGATTAAAGTCACCTTGTTGTGCTATCAAATATTGTTCATTCTATCTTACTATCTAACTATATTTTTGCACCCATTAACCACCCCCATATTTGGTACTCTCTGCCTGTGTGCTATGACACTTGCTGATGATGACAGGACATGCGAGCTTCAAAAAGTGCTTGCTTTGATGTTATAAGGTTTATTATACTGCGTATAAATGCCTATTTCCATGTCTATATAGTCCAAGAAACTCTACAATTTTCAGAGGAGTTCTGGAGAGGAATCATGTGTTTTTCTCCACCAGTTATTTCCTAACTTAGCATGGTGTTTAGGACCCTATAGGCACTAAGTAAATATTTCCTAAATGAAGGCTTGTTACAAAGTGTTTGCTTTGAGTGAAGAAGGAGAAAAGTGTCAGTGAGGGATATATAGAGAGACATAACTCAACCTAGTCTAGTTGTTGAGATAGTAAACATGCAAAAAGGACACAAAGTTCTGAATGATTAGTGCCAAATATATATATCCTCTGAGGATGACTATCTTTAGTGGGGAAGAGCTTGACTTTAGACTAGGGAAGGATTCACTGTGGTGGAGCAATTTGAGCAGATTGTCCAGGAATAGTTTTTATCCACCGTTAGCCCAGTATCTCTTAACTGCAAATTCTATGATTTTATTTTCATATTCCTATTGCCTACCATGCTGGCACAAAATAGATGTCTTACGAATTTCTGTCAAAAGCCTGTTAGGTGAAGATGGTAGGAAGTATTTTATAGGTCAGAGTATACGTAGAATGGCTTATTTAGGTAAGAAAGGATGACTAGGCCATCTTAGCTATAGTATGAGAAGTTGTGGCTTAAATTATAGGCCATAGACATGGAATGCAGGTTCTAGTCATGGTTCTGTAAGCTCAAGGAAGTTACTTTCATCTCTCTGAATCTCAAATGATAATATATAAAATGGGAACTATCAAGTTTTTGTGTGAATTGAGGTAATGTGAAAATGACTAATTAAGAGCCTAATGTGGAAAGTTCTTAATAAAAAATGTTTTTAAAAATGTAAGATGGAAGTAAAAAAGGGATATTGAAGCCAGATGATATTCAAGCCTAGGATAGAGTTAAATGTATTTGAAAATTACCCTGTAACTCTTCTGGGAGACACTCAAACAGTGCATTAGCACCATCAGAAATGGTCTTTGTATGTTGTAAAAATGAGTCCATAATGTTCTTCTAGACATTGTCATGACTGGGATTCCCTAGCCTTGATTTACCATGTGTTCTCCTTTGTCTAGAGATAACTAGACATCCAGAGTTTTCTGGATGAAGCTCAGCAGTTTGGTGCTGGGGCTCTTGTAAGTCCCCACAGAAAATGTATATGTTCAAGATAATGATGATTTTATTTTGAACTTCTGGTACATACAGTAACTCCCTGACTTAAGTTGTGGAATTTATCTGACTCTCACAGGAAGGGATTCCAGACATACTCCTTTGATAAGGTCCTTGAGGTTGTATCATTTGGCACGATTAGAATTTATGTGATGGATCAAAAGCTATACCACACGGAACCCAATGTGCTGTATGTTTCCCACTTGCCCCTGCAGGTGTACTTTTCACCCATCTTTACTTTTTTCTGTGTCATGATCTCACCTGGGCTCCCTTGATCACTGGCTTCCAGTTGGGTTTTTACAGTGGAAGGCATATGGAATGGGGACTGGTATGGGAGGACTGGTATGGTTGGGGTATTTATTCCATCTGCTCCTTCTCTGCTCGGCTGAGAATTGCCAGTAGCTGGGTCCTTTTATTCACGCCACTACTCCTGTTGGGCAAACCCTGCACCAGGGTTCTGGTAATACTTCTCTCTCCTTGCTCTTTCAAGTCTGGCAGTGGGGGTATCGTTTTCCTGATTTTGTGGGTATTTGGGTCCTTTGTCCTCCATTATGGGTTTCCTAACCCTGCCCAAATCTTTGTAAATTGTCTTTTCATTACACTTTATTCAATTATCTTTCTGAATTAGCCAATTATTTTCTGAGTCCAACTATTGGATTCCGACCTATATTTTTGGTAATTAGTAAATATTAATATTCATAAAATATTCCTTGAGTAGAATTGTTTAGTGAAGGGTTGTGCTCAGTCTAGCAAACCCGTCATCAGAATTGAGAGACAAACTAAACCCTTAACTGAAGTTTGCTATTATACTTTTATGTATGTAGTATTGAGTTTTGCATATGTATTCCTAATAATTACATATTAATAAAATCTAAAACGTTCTAGCATTTAGGTCTTATTTATTCTTTACTTTGAGGAACATTTTTGCAAATGTTAAAATAGTAATTGGAGGAATGCTGGAAATCAAAATTAATTACACATTTGAAATGAGCAACTAGATGCCAGGTTTGGCATGAACAAATGTTTGTTCCTGATAAAAAGTAGATCTTTGTAAAGATGTTAAGAAGATGTCACTCTGTGATCAGCCAGTTTCACAGTTAAAAGTTTAGCCTCAAGTTTTTGGCTTTTTATTAAACTTTGTTCAAATGAAAAGCTTTTTCCTTCCAGCTATTAGGTTTATGCTTGAAATATTACTATCTCTGTATATGTTTGCTTTATGTTTGATCTAGAAAACACAGTAAGAGATGCATCATTAGGATGTTAAAAGTACATATATTAGTGAGTAAAAGATGGAATGAGGATGCTCTTGGATATTTATATTTGTTGACAAAAGCCACATGATGTGAATTTATATTGTATTCATGATAAAACCATCATTAGGCGTGATTAGAATTTATGTGAAAATGGGATAGAAAGAAGAAATAAATTGTTGATTTGCGCAAAGCATTATCTTTCTCTTTGAGGAAGCATATTCCAATGCTTTTGTTTTGTTATTCTCATTTCAATAGGCTGTATTCCTGAATGACAGATGATTATTTGACAAAGAAATTCTGGTCTTAAGCAGAATAATCTGGCACCACATTTCAAAGTCAATTGTCTTTAATGTTATATTTTTAAAATATATATCATATTATTAAAAATGTAATGGCTTCTTTATCCTGTGTTGTCTTGGACCATGCTGACAACAAAAGGATAAATACAGTGCATACTGGGGTTCCTCTGGTAATACCATGAACATGACACATGTCATCCTATGATAAATTGGCTTTGTGTCTGTTCAATTTCAACTTTAAAGCTCTGGAGGCAGAAGTGTTAGGAAGCAGGCATAATTCTGGCGAACAGAGGCCTCAGATGCACAAAATTAGTGTGCATGGAACAGATAACAGAGAAAGAGACCCACAGTGAGAGAAAGTTTGCACAGGTTTGTAGACTTCCTGGGGTTTAGGTACTATTGGCAGATGTTAGGTGGGAAAAAAACATCTGTAAGCATGATAATGAGCGTTCCCAGAATCTGAAGTGACAACTGTATCCAGCACAAATGCTGTCTTGTTGCCCTATTTGCATACCAATTAAAATTTAAAATAAAGAAACAAATATTGGGTTACTGAATTTGTTTGACAAATAATCTGTAGGGCTTACTCAGTACAACTGGGTCAGGCATGTTGGCTGTTTGACAGATGTTGTATCTATGAATGATTTAAGCAAAAAATGTATCCAGATTGTTACCACCCACAGTTTTATAAGTAGGAATCTGAAATGGGTTAGAGATGGTTTGATACCCCGAGGCAGCCACCATGGAATGCTTATTCTCTGTGCTTTGCTAATGCATTCAATAGGCAATATTTCATATTCAGTTTTCAAACTAGGAGGGTTTTTAAAAAAATATAGTTGTCTGTAAATTTAACAGCATTTTATTGCATCTATTTTTAAAGATTTGAACGGTATATTATAAATTAAGAATTTGAATTAGATTTTTTTCTGACGGATAATTCCAATCTTCATAGTCATCAGATCTTGAGGGCATAATTGTGTGCAAGGAAGTTTTCAAGACTCCTTCCCTAGGAGCTTGAAGAGGTGGAATACAAATGTATACACTCCAAAATTTTGAGTATTTTCAGGTATACTCCATGATTTCTGGAGATACAAAGTGTGCATTATATATAAAAACATGTCTTTTAAAGGGAGAAATTTTATTGTCTACTGGATGTGACATATTAAATAGAAAAATAAGAGATTCCGATATAGAGTTCAGTTCAACAAACCTAGAACATCTACTAGGTTCCAGGTATTGAGTTAAGTCCCTGGTGATCCAAACATGAATAGCACATAGTCCAGGATCTTAAAAACTTTATATCCTCGTTTGAAAAACAGACACAAATAGATTATTTCTATATAATCGATATGTGCAGGAGAAGCAACACACCATAAATCTTACTTCTAGGAGTTTACATGTGGAAATTCTTCTGGGAAACTGGATACTGATTTACCTTTGTTTTACACAATGGGCATTTTCCTGAAATATGTGCAAATCAAATGTGCAAATTGAATCATATTTCCCTTGATTAACACTTCAGAGGCACATTTATTGCCATTTGCATGTTCTTTTTATTTGGTTTATTTTCAATAGGTGTTGGATTTTCCTGTTAAAATTTTCTCTTTTCCCTCCTAGTACTCCTGTAAAGTAGTTAATCATTTTAAATCCTTACATGCTCTGGAAGTACTTGCTGTTTGAAGGACCCCTGCGGTGAGTCATTATTTAAACTGGAAATTGCTTTGTTTGAGCCAAAGCTACATTTTCTTTTATCTATTTTGCAAAAATAACTATACAAAATATTTTCATCAGGTCAGTTAGTAACTAACACTATATTCTGCTCTTGACCACGATGCTAACTTAGTTAGCAGGGTATTCAGATAAAAAGTTAGCTTTGGTGAATATTTTCTCATCATACATTCATTAATTGAACCCACATTTAATGAGATGCTACCCAGTACGGTGATTACTGAGCTATACGAGGGCTTTGCTGCTCTCAAATAATTCATACTCCTGCAGCAAATGTAAACCAATGGGCGGGCCATTAGAGTACAGAGGAGTAAATGTCATGACAGTGGTATATTCTAGGTGCTTTAGGTGCCAAGAGAACCTAAGGACAACAGAAGGACAGAGGCAGGAGGGGCACAGCGAGACAGGGGAATTAGAGATGCTGGCTGATCTACACTCTAGACGAAAAGGTCATAGGACGGTGCAGCAAGAGATGAAGCTGGAAAGGTGAGACCATTAAAGGGCCTTGTATGCTGTGTTAAGCAGGGAAGATTGCTTTATCCTAACGGGGTATGTGAGCCACTGCAGTATTTAAACAGTGGGCTGATATCATCTCATTTACATTTTAGAAAGAGTATTCTGACAGCAGTTAATGTGTCTAGAATTGCTGGAACAAATAATTTAAGAAATGATAAAGTGAAGGTCGTTTTAAAAAAATTCTTAATGCCTCTGTGCTTTCCAAACCAAGAATTATTGTCAAGTAGCATTAATTAGGTTTTAACCACATTATTTTTATTAGGCAAATTACACTGGAAGTTCACAGAAGCTTACATACAAGCATGGTTTCTTGTTTCCAGCTGGCCTCTTTAATCCAACCATGCTTCCTTAGGCCTGAGCTATGCAGGAAATTTCGGCTCAGGTTGAGCATGGCTGGCCCAGGCTTCTCTTGGCTGGCCCAGCCCCTGTCTGCCGACCCCTACTGCTGTCTGCTCTCTGCTCTCTGTGGAAAGGCTCCCATAGGACAGACACTTTCCCTGCTTCTTTTTGCAGCTGACGTTGCTATTGCAGGAGAACCATGGATGGAGTCCCAAGTTCTTTCAACAAAGCAAAGCCTTGCATGAGATGTGACAGGTCTATAGAACTACTTATCAACGAGGGAGAGGCGAGGGGGTTGGCACTTCCAGGAATATGACAGAAAGAAAAGGAAGAATAAAAAGCTGCTATCACACCTGCCACAGAGGGCAATAAAAGATACGTGATATGGCAGGGTGGAAAGCTAGTGAGAATTGAGTGCTTGGTGAACAAATGGTATATTTAGGGTAGCAAAAGTATGTTAGTTAGAAACAGTTTTTTAGGTCACATTACTCTGATAATGAATGAAGAGGGTCACACTACATATCATGATTCTCACAGTACAGTAGATCACAGAATTAAGGGCCTCCAGTACCAGCTGCGTGTTTGTTTTTAATTCTCTGGTCTAGAAACACAAAAGACCATGTATGCAGATTATTCAAGAAGGACCAAACTACTCTGAAAGATTTGGGACATTTTCTGAATATTGTAGATTAATATCCCATTTTATATCTTTGCTGTATAGGATTATAATAATAATGGACCTACTCCAGAAATCCAGGGATTCAGGAGGGCCTGGTACAGCCAACACTTTCAGTGGCCACAGTCTATCCTAAGCCAAGACTTCTCTATGTTGGGTCTTAAAGGAGGAAAAGGGATAATTACCCAGACTAGATCACCACTGAGCTGCTCAGACCTCAAATACTATCGGGACTCATACCTGATTAGTTAACAGGATTTTGGTGATATGCCTATTATTGGATACTCTTGCATCCAAACATTGGTGGCAAATATGCTGAGGTTTTGAGCATACAATCTCAACAAATGATACATTTCCTCTTTAAAAATACTTTAGCAAAACATGTTCACAATGAAAATGAATTTTTATTCTAAGCTTGCATGAATAAATAACCACCTCAAGAGTTCTATATTTCACTTCTCAGTTGCCAGGATCCACATGATGTTCAACGAGACAGTTTCTCTTCTGGTCAATGCATCTAAACTTAATTATTCCCCAAAGGCTCCACTTCCAAATACCATCACACTGGGGTTTAGGACTTCAACATATGAATGTTGGGAGGACACAACATCCAGTCCACGGAATCACCACATTATCAAATTCTTTTGAAAGAACAATAAAACATCACAAGTCTAGCTTCACTTCTTATTCTTTTCATAGTACCTTTCTGGTAAGTCTCTCTTCCATAATTTTTCTCTCTGTTTATGGATCTCCAGCTAATTTAGACAATGTTTATGTTTACATTAAATCTATTCCACTTATTTCCATCAACAAAGTAGGGAACATAAATTACTCTTTCAGCTTCTTCTAACTGGTATTGGGTTATTATCCTTATCTTTGATCCCTCAACTTAATTTTCCCCTTGTGACCTGTTCAGTGAGAGGAGAAATGATCTCACTGAACATCATGTGGATCTCAGCAACTGAGAAGTGAAATATAAATCTCTTCATGTGGTTGTTTATGCATGCAAGCTTAGCAATGAAAATTCATTTTCATTGTGAACATGTTTTGCTAAAGTATTTTTAAAGAGGAAATGTATCATTTATTGAGATTGTATGCTCAAAACCTCGGCATATTTGCCACCAATGTTTGGATGCAAGAGTATCCAATAATAGACATATCACCAAAATCCTGTGTTAACTAAGCAGGTAGGAGTCTTGATAGTGTCAGAGATCTGAGCGGCTCAGTGGTGGTCCAAGTTGGGCAACTGTCCCTTTTCCTCCTTAAGACCCAACATAGAGAAGTCTTGGCTTAGGATAGGCTGTGGCTACTGAAAGTGTTGGCTGTACCAGGTCCTCCTGAATTCCTTCTTTTGCTGACAACTGGCATATCCTAATACAAATTACTCTAGGTTTAATTTCTCTTTAAATAAATGTTTTAAAGTTTTTGCAGGTGTACTTAAATCTTTACAGTTGACTACATTTAAATTATAAAAATAATTGATATAATGATGACTCAAAAACACAATGAAATGTTGAATCAAATAATGTCGTATTTGTTCTATAGTTTTTCAGGCAGTAAAGTCAATTTTTACAAACAATATGGGATGAAATTCAAAGGCTTGTTTTACTTAAAGGTTACATCTAGGTTAGCCAGAATGCCTTATATTTGACCTGTTTGGTCAACTGTAGTTTTACTATATTGGCTTACAGAGAGCATAACCTTATGTTAGATGGACAGAGGGAATTATCCAGATTTATGGAAGGTACATGTGATAATGAAATATTTTAAATGCAAATGGAGGAAATCCTCTTCCCTGCACTTCAATGTATTGAATATGTTCAAGTCTACTTGGCACAAGGAAGCCAAGTAGGAAATTATGTGTTTAAGGATGGAAAACTACCCAGTCACCTGGAACATCATATCACTTACCTATGCAGAAGAGAAATTGAAAATGCCCTGAATAAAGGCAAGCAGAACGGTAATGTGCCAACCCAACCCATCAAAGAAAGAAATGGAGAAAATGTAGGGTTGTCAAATTTTATATCGACACAATAATGTTTCACAATATACATATACTTTTTTTGTAAGTACAGAAAGAGATAATTCTAGCTGCTTGAAGAAACAAAGGAGCAAGTTGGAATGCAATGACAGTTTTATATTACAATAATGGGATGCATGTCTTCAGAATGAAATTGAGCAACTGAAAAGTTAGGGTCAGCTTCATTAATTATGACCAGTTAATCAGATTAACATTTTGACAAAAACTATTGAAGTTTGAAATCTTCTTCTAAGAATAGAAACTTCCATTTTTCACAAGTAAGCTTACTTATAGGCTTGAGAAGATTAAACGATAACTCTTATTTAGGAAGCAGAGCTGTTGGTCTTTCACAAGATGAAGATAAGTGCCTCTAGAGGGAAGCTCCTTGGATCTGGTAGGTGGGAGTCTTTGGTAAGAAGCCCAAGTATAGATGTGATACATGTGCTATGTCATCTAGGCTCACCAACACTGGCCCACCTGATCAACATTAGCTCCCAATGTTTCCTAACTTCTGTTTTATATTCTAGTTTATCACAACCTTACCTAGCTGAATTCTGTGTACACTTCCAAATAAAGTATGTCTTAAGTTCATTTGATTTTGCTGGTACATTTCAGGTTTAATTCCTGGATTCTAATCTTAACTGCCTTGAAAATGTTCTCCTGACATATCTGCTAGTCCTGCTATCAGCTGTCCTTTTAGCAAGTTTACATGTCCTGAAAATGATACAAGATTTACTCAGTGCATGCAAAGTTTCTATTGCATCCATAAAATTCATGTTTCGGTATATTGTTAAAGTTCTACTTATCAAAAGTTATGAAATGAACACTGTTCTCATTAGGTATCACAAATAAAACCATGCTGTTTTACATAGGAAAATATTAGACATATTTCAGTGTCCTGTCAAAAAAAATGACATCTGGAACAAATATTTATTGAATGAATTAGCTATTACACATTAGCTACTATGAATTCAATAGTTTTCTTCTTTCAATTAATAACCTACTTTTTCTTTCTTACCTGATACATTTTATTTATTTATCTTAAATTTCAGTTACTTTAGTAACACAGGTATTTGTTGTATTGATTATTCTGTGTCAATTTTTACTTGGGAACAATGTGCAGATTCAATTTGTATATTCAAATCTTCTTTGATTTTTGAAATGATTTCCTGATTTATACATTTCAATTTTTGGCCCACTATTTTGTTTTTCATCTTTGGAGTTACCAATATGCATAGTATGAATCTCCCCAGTCTTTCTTTTTAAGCCAAGTATGTTGATTTATAATTTATGTATAGCAAAATTCAACTTTTTAGCTGTACAGTTCAACAAGTTATGACAAATGCTGTATAATCACCACCACAATCAAGATACAGAATATTACCCATTACTCCAAAGTTCCCACATGCTTCCTTGTATTCATGGAAGTTTGCTTTCTTAAAACTTCTTTGCATTAGTGATCATGTTTTTTGATCAATCTATTCTATTTGGTCCATAGTATGTAACTGTTGAATGACTAGCTGGATAAAAGGCTATGCTTAATATTTATGAAACAAATACAATTAAACAACAGTAAATACCGCTTTTGTTTGCCTCGTGGAAACATGTTAAAAATATGACATCTGGCTGGGTGTGGTGGCTCATGCCTGTAATCCTAGCACTCTGGGAGGCTGAGGCAGCAGGATCGCTCAAGGTCAGGATTTCAAGACCAGCCTGAGCAAGAGTGAGACCCCGTCTCTACTAAAAATAGAAAGAAATTAGCTGGAAAACTAAAAATACATAGAAAAAAATTAGACGGGCATGGTGGTGCATGCCTGTAGTCCCAGCTACTCAGGAGGCTGAGGAAGAATGATTGCTTGAGCCCAGGAGTTAGAGGTTGCTGTGAGCTAGCCTGACGCCATGGCACTCTAGCCCAGGTAACAGAGCAAGACTCCATCTCAAAAAAAAAGATGAAGAAAAAAAAAATATGATATCTATTGTGAAAGTAATGAGGCTGACAATGTGGTATATTGTTTGTAGGAATATGTATTTATAAAATATTTGCATGGCTGTGATTTATCACAACCTTTAAAATAGCTAAGTTATTAAACTATTAATTTCACTTTCAAATAAAGTGTTGGAGATATGCTTTGGTATTAATGTGTAAGTGTATTTGTCATAACATTTCTTATAGTACTCAAAAATTATAAAATAAATATTTAACAGTACGAATTGAATAAATACTTTGTTATATCTGTATATGGGATATTATGAAGCTCTTAAAATATTTTTGAATATATGATTATTATGGAATATGATATTTTAATAGATTAAAATTGGGATTGACTCTCTGGCTTATAAGTATTCCCCCTTTCTCAGGGATGGGCAAAATTCCAAACGTTCTTTCCCTACCAGAGCTTATTGATCTGTATCTTATAAAATTCCTGTGATCAACATTGTTTCTTTTATAACGACATTTAAAAAAGTACAGTTATATATGTGGATGGTATGTAATAAATAGAAGGTTCTGAGGCCTTGACGAAAAACGTTTAGGCTAAAAGTAATTTTTAAGTACAGGATTTTTACGAAGTCCATGCAAAATGTTTATATAGTTTTATAACAAATAAGATAGAAGGGAAAAGTTATAGGTCTCATAATACCATTCATTTGAGAACTATTTTAAAGAGAAAGAATCTTGAGAAAGAAGACCAAACTTATTACAATTTCTTTAATGAGTTTTGTAGAAGATATTTTTATTTTTTTGCTGGCCAACGGATCTTGATAATAATCCTCACACTTTAATTCCTGGATATATAGATATAAAAGGCATATTTGATACAACATTTGGTTGGCATTGCTCTACATAGACATCTGAATAAATCTTCAAAATCTGTCATGGCAACAAGAATGTGAGCATAAACTCCTTGACACGTGTGACCTACTCATGCTGGAATTGTTTGAAATGTCTCTTTAGTTCCAACCCAACCCTTCCCAGTGAAATTCTTTTTGTGACTTCTCAATTTCATCCTTCTGGATTTTTTATATCTAACAAAATAGATGCTTGTTTACTTGCTTCAGTTAATATCATTTTAAAACATTTCATAAGGGCAGATATTTATTTTATTTCTAAGTCAGATTATGGGTTAAGTAATGTTGATTTTATTTTAAGACATAAATTATGCTCACAAAAATAAAACATCACCAAAGATACAGGTAAAATTGCCCTAATATCTAAACTATGAGTCTTTGAGAGAAGAGAATATATATCTTATTCATTATAATAATCCTTTGCCTAGAATATAGAAGATCAATATATATTGGTTATGAATGAATATCACATTTACTTTGTGGAAAATCAACCTTGTACCTTTAAATCTTCCTTTCACACCATTCCAAGCCAACTTGCTGTCATTAATAAACCCTCTGCTTTTTCTTTCTAAACATTCTTGTTGATGCTGTAAATTTTGTTTGTTTGGAAACTTCAATTGACTGAGCTCCTTGATTAAATACTTCCTGAATTAGCTAATCCTTTGGGATGAGTTTCTACATTATCAAGCTTTTAATGTTGTTTGGGAATGTTATGTGATGTATGTTCATTGTTCTAACTACACTGTGTACCTTTAAAGACAGAGGCAGAAACATAGGTATTAGAGAAACTAAAACAGTAGTTTATTTCCTAAAGCATACTCTCCAAAGTGGTATTTGTTTCATCATTTTTTCCAAGGAAAGATGTTGGTTGAGCTTTTGGTTATTAATACATTATGAAAAGAAGCATTATAATGATGAAACACTAAAAGACATCTTCAAATAGTTCCTCTTTTTTTATGTGTTTATTCCTCAAGGAGCAGACAGTAACAGACATGGCCCTGTCTGGACCTATCTCTGAGCTTCCCCCACAAATTTAAGAACTCTCCTGTTTCTGCCCCAGGCAGACAATAAACACTTCTGTTATTCATAGGCTAGCATGTGTTTATATGTTGTCACATTGTCATGGGAAGGACAAAAATGGCATGTAAGATTTTCTGAGAATCATAATTTTTGCTGAGACTTTAATCAAAGCTCTACTTTAAGGTGAAAACCTGAAGAATGTGACATAAATCCTAAATCAACAAAATGTTACTTAGGAAAGTTCAGCACTGTATCTTCTTAAGGTTAACATATTTTTTATTTTAAAGAATGTTCAAGAAAGATCCAAGTTGGACTTTCTCTTTGTAACCATCCTTCTTTTATTCCTTTGACCTGGGTAAATATGCCTGATTTATTTGTCTTTCCCATAGATTTTAAAAATGCAAATGAATCAGAAAATAACCTTGTTTTCTACTCCCCTTCTAAAAGCATAACTTATTTAAATATCATTCAGTGTTTGATTCTTTACACCCACCCCAAAGCTCAGATAATGTCCAAGAAAATTACTGCAAGTCATTAGTCTGTTACCGTGCATGTTTACCGTCATTGTAGCTTTTGCTACATCCTTGATTGAAGTTCATGAAGTCATGGCACTTCTAGAAGCACAGCAGTCAACTCTCTGTCAGATCTGCTTCTTGAGGTTTGCAGAGTAGCCTAACAAAGATCAGTGAACTTCTTAGGTATCACGCTGAAATTTTGGCAGGTCCACAGGATTAGTGCTTTTATGACCTTGCTGAAATTTTGGTTGGTTATTTAAACTATGCAATTACATACGTTCCTGAAATAAACTAGTCTGGATGGACTGGTTTATTCATTTAAAAGAAACGAGCACTTTGACTCTCTGAAGTCTTCTTATGGTAGGAAATGACTCTCTTTTCATGCCATCAGAGGCAAAATTGCTGCTCAATGGAGAATTGTAGCTAGCTAGAAAAAAATCTTCTTTACTGACAATGTAAGAAATCATATTTTGTCTGTATCTCTGGATAAGACAGACAAACCTTTCTCTAAATCATCTATTGTCTGCCATCTTAAAATGTAGATTTAATTTTTTCATGATAAATTAGTTTTAATTGGCATTAATAATAAAAAATGAGTAAAAATAAACCCATAAAATTTCCTTCCCTGAAAAATAGTTTATAAGTCATAACAAAAACTGTACCTCTTCATAGCCTTCAAATTAATTATTTAATTGATAAAATAAAAATACTCATTGCAAATGTAGTATAATTATTGTTCGAAGAGTTTTTTGTTTTAATTAGAAAAAAGTATTTGAAAAATTCTTTTACCTGTTGACTACTTCCTGAGATATTTGTGAAAATAAGAGCACTCATAGTTTACAGATGAAGGGAATTGCTTTTAGAAAAATATCAAAACACTGATCACGTACAAGGCCACAAATCAGATCTCAAAAAATTCAAGAAAATAGAAATTATACCATTTGTCTTCTCTGACCATAGTGGTATAAAACTAGACTTCAATTCCTATAGAAACACTCAATGCTTCACAAAGTCATGGACACTAAACAATCCATTATTGAAGAAATATTGGGTCAAGGATGAAATTCAGAGGGAAATCAAGAGTTTCTTCGAACAAAATGATAACGGAGACACATGTTACCAAAACCTGGGGGATACAGCAAAAGCATACCTGAGAGGAAAACTAATAGCAATAAATGCTCACATCCAAAAAACAGAAAGATTAGATACTGACAACCTAATAAATAGACTCAAGGAATTGGAACAAGAAGAGCAAACCAATTCCAATCCTAGTAGAAGAAAAGAAATAACTAAGATCAAAGCAAAACTAAATGAAATGGAGAACAAGAGAATTATACAGAAGATCAACAATACCAGAAGCTGGTTTTTCAAAAAGATAAGCAAAATTGATAGCCCTCTTGCTAGACTGACAAGAACCCAAAGGGAAAGGACTCTAATTAACTCAATAAGAAATGAAAAAGGAGAGGTCACAACAGACACCACAGAAATACAAAACATTATGTTTGACTACTATAAAAAACTATATGCCCCAAAACTAAATAACGAGGAAGAAATGGACAAATTCCTGGATTCATACAACCTCCCTAAGTTCACCCAGGAGGCAACAGAATTCCTGAATAGACCAATCTCAAGTGCAGAAATTGGAGCAGTAATTAACAACCTCCCCAAACGGAAAAGTCCCAAACCAGATGGCTACACTTCAGAGTTCTACCAAAGTTACAAAGATGAACTCATACCTATACTACATAAATTATTCCACAACATTGAGAAGGATGGTATCCTTCCTAACGCATTCTACAAAGGCAGTATCACCTTGATAGGAAAGGATGCAACAAAAAAAAAGAAAACTACAGAACAATATCCCTTATGAATATAGATGCAAAAATCCTCAACAAAATTTTAGCAAACAGAATTCAGCAGCATATCAAAAAAATAATTCACCATGACCAGGTGGGCTTTATTCCAGGGATGAAAGGCTGGTTCAACATACACAAATCTATAAATGCTATCCACCTCATAAATATAAACAAGACCAAAGACCATATGATTCTCTCAATAGATGCAGAAAAAGCATTTGACAAAGTCCAACACACCTTTATGATAAAAACTCTTAACAAAATAGGCATAGTCGGCTCATACCTTAAAATGATCAAATCCATTCATGACAAACCCATGGCCAATATCATACTCAATGGGGAAAAACTGAAACCATTCCCACTTTGATCTGGAGATAGACAAGGATGCCCACTATCTCCTCTTTTATTCAACATAGTACTCGAAGTCCTAGCTATAGCAATCAGGCAAGAGAGGGATATTAAGGGAATCCAAGTGGGTGCAGATGAGATCAAACTCTCACTCTTCGCTGATGATATGCTATACCTAGAAAACTCCATGGATTCGTCCAAGAGACTCCTAGACTTAATAAATGAATTCGGTAAAGACTCAGGTTACAAAATCAATATACACAAATCAGAGGCATTCATGTATGCCAAAAACCATCAAGCCAAAACTCAAATAAAAAATGCAATACCTTTTACTATAGCCCCAAAGAAAATTAAATATCTAGGAATATATTTAATGAAAGATACAAAAGACTTATACAAGGAGAACTATGAAACACTAAAAAAAGAAATTGTAGAAGATGTAAACACATGGAAAAATCTACCTTGTTCATGGGTTGGTAGAATAAATATCGTTAAAATGTCAATATTACCTAAAGTCATCTACAGAATTAATGCAATCCCCATCAAAGTACCACCATCATTCTTTACAGATCTAGAAAATATAATTCTGAACTTTGTATAGAACCAGAAAAAACCTTATATAGCCAAAGCAATCTTAAGTAAAAGGAACAAACTGGGAGACATTAGTCTTCCTGACTTCAAGCTATACTATAAAGCAATAATAATCAAATCAGCCTTGAACTAGCACAAGAAGAGAAGCATCGATATATGGAATAGGACTGAGATTCCAGAGATGAAACCATCTGCACACAGTAACCTAATCTTTGATAAAGCAGACAAAAATATACAATGGGGAAAAGAATCTCTCTTCAATAAATGGTGCTGGGAAAACTGGATAGCTACATGCGGAAGAATGAATCAGGAACCTTACCTCTCACCTCTCACAAAAATATGCTCAAGATGGATAACAGATTTAAACCTAAGGCATGAAACCTTAATAATCTTAGAAGAAGAGGTTGGGAAAACCCTCTCAGACATTGGCCTAGGCAAAGAATTCTTGAAGAAGACTCCCAAAGCAATCACCACAGCAACAAAAATAAACAAATGGGACCTGATCAAATTAGAAAGCTTTTGCACAGCCAAGGAAACTATCATTAGAGCAAATAGACAACCTACAGAATGGGAGAAAATATTTGCTTTCTACACTTCCTATAAAGGTCTGATAACAAGAATCTATCTAGATCTCAAACGAATTAACAAGAAAAAATCAAACAGCCCCATCAAGAAATGGGCAACGGAAATAAACAAACTTTTCTAAAGAAGACAGAATAATGGCCAGCAAACATATAAAAAAATGCTCAACATCACTAATCATTAGAGAAATGAAAATCAAAACCACAATGAGATATCATCTAACCCCAGTGAGATTGGCCTGCATCAAGAAATCCCAAAACAACAAATGCTGGCGAGGATGTGGAGAGACAGGAACACTCTTACACTGCTGGTGGGACTGCAAATTAGTGCAACCTTTGTGGAAAACAATTCGGATATATGTCAAAGAGCTAAAAATAGAAATACCATTCGACCCAGCAATAGCATTATTAGGCATCTACCCAAAAAAGCATAAGACATTCTATTATTAAACATCTGCTCCCCAATGTTTATGGCCACACAATTCACTATTGCAAGGACATGGAAACAACCCAAGTGTCCATCAATTCATGAGTGGATTATTAAAATTTGGCATATGTTTACCATGGAATATTGCTCAATTCTAAGAAATGACAGCACTGCTTATATTATCCTGAATTGAGCTTAAGCTCATTATCCAAAGTGAAGTGACACAAGATTAGAATAATGGGCTCCACATATACTCGCCATCAAATTGGTACTGACTGATTAACA
>VBSM01002608.1:33645707-33716001 GCA_008086735.1 Cheirogaleus medius
AAAAAAGAAAAGAAAAAAAAAAAGAAAAATATCAAGATACATTTGAAACAGTTTTCTTGTTGATATTATTTCTCCATCTTCTATTCTCATATTTGTTGCCAATTCATATGTCCCCTCCCCATTAAGAGTCTGCTAGTTTTGGTGAATTTATTTCCTCAAGATTCAGCATGTGGTGAGTTTATTATTGTAACATAGCTAGAAAGAAGCTCTAAGCTTTCTAGGATTTTACATATGGAGCAGAAGGGTACCTCCAATAAAAGACTCCTTGAAGGGCTAGCTCTTATTTTGTGGGCTCACTGCAAAACAACAACACAGAGTCTACTGTTTAAAAATTAAGAATTTCAATATGGTGGCAGAAAGCATTGAACTAAGCAAGTACGGGGCCCTTTGTGACTACACAGTTCAGTGCCCATGAAGTCTTCCCTGACTTCTTGTTCTGGAAGCCTCTTAACTATTGTCTTTCCCAATTCTTTAAGTCACTAAAGAATATCTGTTATCTTATTTGTCATGGACTTTCCTATAGACAGACCAGCTGTCTTTCCTCTTTTTTCATAGTTTGGATCCTTATTTTTACATTTTATCAATTTTTGATTCATGTGCTGCCTTTAAACTGCCCAGTGATGTCTTCCTTGACAACTGATTCCAAGACACTTTTGGTTTAACTACCTCTTTGGTTTTCCTTGCCCCTTTGCTTTCCTTCTGTCATGGCTCTTGTGATCTGGTTCCAATACCCTGTTCTGCGTCCTCGATCCTACACTCTTCATTGCCCCAGGATTGTTAAATGTTCTGTGGGTACCTGGGATGAATCAGTCACATGTCTTAAGACTAGACAGCAGCACCTTGACCACCAGAATTCCATTACCTCTGTGTTCCTCTTCCCCTGCCCTCAGATTTTGGAGAGATCTAAGAACCAAATATGCATTCTTTATTTCTGGATGTGGTTTATCTCTGAATTTATGACCTCATTTCTACCTTTGTGAACTGGACTAGATAATAACTTAAGGAGACTAAGACCCTCTTTCATCATTACTGGAAACTCTTAATAAAACCTTAAGCCTTTGACTACATTTTTTTTTCTCACTCATGGGCCCCATCCATATCCTTATAACTTTGCGTATCAACAGTTAACATTCAAGGAAGAGGAGGACAGCTTAACAGAAGGAAGAGGAAAAGGACATTTTAAAAGAGTAAATTTGAAACTAAAGGCATTTTTGAGTACAAAATTGTTCAGCCCCTGGAGCACACAGCCCAAACAAGTAAAGCCAAGGAACCAAAGAACATGTCAAGATTCTTTTCAATATGAATCCTCCTCATAGATATGGTTTATCCTCCTGGCATTAGTACAAGAGACTGAGTCAAGGGGTCAGTGAAGTCATCTGCATTTTCTCTTGGCCTCTATGTTTCCAACAACAGTTCTACATTTCTAATGTATCTTCTTAATTCCTCCCAATAACCTGATAAGGTAAGGCAAGTAGCAATAGTCATTTTTACTAAATACTAATGAGGAAACTGAGGCTCATGTGATTTATCTGACATTTCCATGGTCACAAAATAAAGTTGTAAAAACTCGATGAGAACTCAGAATTTTCAAATGCCCAATAAAGATTCTTGTCATATCTTGCTGCTCACATCAAGATATTTGTCATTGCTGTCACTGTTTATGTCCATATCTATGTTATTTTTAGATTCATCATCACTTAGGTCTCCAACTTCCTTTGCTATGTTTTTCTTCTTTTCCTATCCATCATTCTTATGTATGACAATTCTTTAGTTTACATCAGTCTAAGTTTTTTTGATGGTCTGTTTGTTCAAGTATTTGAAACTATTTCTTTGATATTCATTATTTTAGTAAAAAGGCAAGATAGAATGCTAAATATTACTACAAGTTTTAGCTTAACCAATAACTGTGGTGTCCATATGTGACTGGGTGCAACATATAATCTCTCAGAATTGGGCTCAATAGTTATTTGCCATGAGCTATTTTGCTAGCATTAAATATCATCCTGTACTTAGATAGAGATCTTAAGATCATACAGTCGCTTAGTTACTTGCTTTTTTCATTGCTTCCCATTTAAGCCAATGACTAAATGAACAATTAGAACTTGGGTTGTGTGAAGGATGTGTTTTATTTGGCATGGACCCTAATGATCAGATAATGAACAGCTTCATTCCTATCAAGAGGATATTCTAAAGGATGGTTTCATTTCTTAATGCTGACCCTCACTCTGAGAGGCAGGCTGCTCTAATCACAATAGTTAATGACCAATAAGTGGCCATTTGTCACATTTTCATTCTTTATTCCAGGCCTCGGCCAACCTCTAACATAAAGGATTCAAGCTATGATGAAATGCTTTAACAGGTAATGATGAGAGAGATGATGAGAATTTTGAGGGCAGAGTTCATGCTCCATATGTTCTCTGTAGTAATCATGTTGAAAAATAGTAGTTTGGTTCCAAGGCACCACACAGTTTGATTCACTGGACACTTATTGACTACCCTACATGTAGAAAGAGAACTGAATATCAAGGAACAAATCTTTTCCTCTAAAAAGCTTATTTTGTAGTAAGAAGCCAAGTTATTATAAGAGTTTAAGTGAAATAGATTAAGACAAATTTGGTTACTAGACTTGTGTACAGAAAACATTATAAATTTCAAGGAAATATCAATCTCCAAAAGTTATGAAGACCTTTAAATGGCTTCTTATATACCCTTGGCTTGTGCGTACTTGACATTGAATATAAACATAACCCAACATTTAAAAAGTTCACAGTTAAATTGTGGAAGTTCATTAACTACATGATTAAAGCTGATTTGTTATGTTTAAATTTCCATAATCCATTTACAAGGTTTATCCATTTAAAATATCTAAATGAGCAGTTTTCTCTGCTTCTATTATTCAGGTCATTGCACCTTAGATAAGCTAAATGTTTAAGTGTTCCCTGTAAAGAAAGCAAACAAAATTTAAATATCTGACATAGGAAGGTCAAAACAAGGAAAATAATCAGCAGTCTGAACAGAAGCTTTTATTATTAGAAGCTACTATTGTATAAATTATCCTGTAAATATTCTATAAATTAAATTATTCTATAAATTATTAGAGACAAATTTTCTAAGAACTAAAATATTTTAAAATAAAATGTTTTGATTTCATTTGGCTATTATATGCCATATATTCTAGATCCATTCTCATGACATATCATCCAAATAAAGTTTAAAATGAAAATAAACCTATTTTAGTACCTTCGTTACTGATATTAATAATATGATATGCCAAGGGAATCTCAGATAACCTAAGTGTTAAACATTACACTTTCTGTTTAGAATCAATATATTTACTTTAAAAAGAAATACTTTACAAGATTTCATTAATTCAGTTGTACTTATATATGGTAATGAGGATGAAAGATGAAATAGAAATCAGATAAACATAAATTGAAATCAAAGTTACAGTGATGGAACTCACGTCATTGGTCACCAAATATTAATCTCTCCAAAAAGAATTTTGGTGATTAGAGAGAGATAGTGGCCTATAACTTATACTTTTTGATTCTGTAAAGAAGTATTTATTTCACACACACTTAGTGCCTACTGTGTGTGTCAAACACTGTAGGAATATATCTTCTTCAAGAAGCATAAAATCTAGTAGCAGAAATAAATGTCAACATAAATAACTGCAACAATTGGTAGACCATAAAAGGTTCATAACTGAGGTGCAGAAAAAGTAATATGAATATTGAAAGGTGAGGAGTGTTACTCCCAACTGGTGGGATGGGGAGCAAGTTGAATTAGTGAAGACTCCACATATCAAGTGGCATTATACTGGGCTGGGCCCCTTGCGGATGACGCAAGTTACATGTAGAAGTGCCCCAGCTGTAGGAATGAAGAGCATAGTGAAAACTTCGCTTGACTGAGGCACTGAGCAATTGAAGAACAGAACTGAAGAGCTTTGAAAGGAATGTGGAAGCACGTGTATGGAAGAGCCTCAAATGCCAGGTTAAAGGGTAGAATAGTTCCATTCTATTTAGAAAATATATATCAAACAATTAACTTTTTGTGCTTTTCTTAAATCTGTGAATATAAAAAAATCAATACAAGAAGGTCTTATTTCTTAAGAAATTCACTTTGTAGATGTTGTAGATATCATAGATGTCAAAAGTCTTCGAGTAGGCTAGGTGAATTATTGGATACTCTTGACCAGAGGAAAGCTGGGCTATGATTGAGAAGCAATAATTTGAAGGTGATGTGTAAAATAAACTGGAATGGAAAAGATTTGGGCAGTCAACATTCTCAATTTTATTTTAGTAAGTTCTGAAAAGGACATCTCTTAAAAAAGGAAGAAAAGGAAATATACAAAATTATGTTTAGAAGCTGGTGGAGAGAAAAAAAATCTAAGTGGAATGGGCCTTTTTTAATTTCAGGAATCCCAAGTTAATGTTAAATTTCACTTAAGTGAATGTAATTCTGACATGCAGTAGTCACTAGGATGATTTATTTCTTTAATATGCACAACTGCATTCACTAATGAGGGCAGAGGCATGGTGCCAGATCGTGAAAACACCAATGTTCCTGCCCTCTCAGGAGATTGTCTCAGCAGCTTAAGATCACAGCAAGAGAAAATAAGTGATACCAAGGATTTGGGTGAGAGGAGTGAGAGTGATGGAGTGGAGAGGGAAAAGAGGTTATGCTGAAATTGAAGAATAGAATAAATTAAAACTCATCCTTAAGTTTCAGAGTGGAGAAATATGGCTCACTTGAATGCTAAATGATTTCTCCAAAATTCTGCTACTGAATTACTAAAGTGATTTAACTTTTCTCCATATGGTAGGGAGAATTCTAGGATGCTCCATCAGATTCCCACCCCTTGAAGCACACACTCTGTTTAATCCATTCTCCATGGGGGTGAAGCAAACCTAGGAATATGAGGGTGTCTCTCCTGTGAGTAAATTACATTATACGAACAAAATGAAGAAATTTTTGCAGATGTAATTATGATTCCTCTAGTCAGTTGACTTTGAGTCCATCAGAAGGGAGATTATCCTGGGTGAGCCTGACCTAATCAGATGAGCCCTTCAAGAAATAATCTAGAAGTCAGAAACACTCTCTGCTATTGGCTTTGAAGAAGCAAGCCACCAAGAGTTATACAGCTGCAAATAAAGAATTCTGCAGGTAGCCACATGAGCTTAGAGGAGACTCTGGACCTTCAACTGACACTGTAGCTCTGGCTGACACCTTGATTGCTGCCTGGTCAGACCCTGAGCTGAGAACCCTGTGAAGCAGAAGCCAGACTTCTGAACTATAGAAACTATGAGATTAATGGCTGTTGTTTTAAATTGATAAATTTGTGGTAATCCGTTACACTGCATTAAAAAATGAATATACTCTTTCTTGGGTAAATATTCTGAGGGCAGGAAGGGAATAATAAGAGGTCTGTCTGGGAAGTATCCAGCCATTGTTAAAAGTCAAAATTAATATAACAAGAATGGCTGGATACTTTCTGTACAGACCTCATATATATGGAAATATTTTTATTTAAAAACGAATGAAAATTAATTGACAGCGCTCATTGGACTAGTCAACCTAAAAATGTTCAGGCTGGTAGACTTTCTTTCCCTACATCTGGCTCTTATTTTTAAGTGTTTGGTGTGGTTTAGGACTGAGAAGACCATCAGATGGCCATGTGATATTGTGACAGAGAAAAAAATACACCTCTCTTTATCACATGATTATCACAGGAAAATTATCATTGGTTTTTCCAAAGGGTGGAAATGAGCTATTTTGGATAGACTTGGAGTTAGATTTCTTGAAAGAATTTTTCAGTTAACTGTCAATTTTGAGGTACAACTGTATTACTTATTCTGCCCCTTTGTCTTGAAAATATTTCCTTTACATTGGACTGAAGAATGTGATCAAGAACTGAGTCAAGCATTCAAGTATCATACAGACAAAGAAATAGTGGTCATTAGTTTCAGGCAAGTGCAATATTTGCAGAGGGATAAGTTCTGCTTTGCTCTCTCTCAACTTTTCTGCTTGATTCCTGGGATAATAGAAATTGATTTATGAGAAGAATGAGAAAATTAAGAAAAACATCGTAATCAGAAAAATCTCCAGATTTTTGCTAAGAAAAAACTTGGCAATATTTAGGAAGGAGGAGAAAAGAGAGTTGTTCTTTATTAGTAAAATAGCATATCGAATTAATTTATCAGATGTGGGTCAATGTAGCAGTAGAAAGGTTTATTAGTCTCATGAATATGTTATCTGTAGGATGTGCTTGGAAAGTCTGCTCCCTTCATCCTTTGCTTCTGAAGACTGGATCTGAAGACCATTGCTTCAGTGTGACTATAAGGAATGGAAAGCAAAAAGAAACAACATCACTGCAAACCTGAATCAGAGGCCAAGAGGAGAGAGAAGGACCCAAGTGGGTAGGACACAGGAACAAGAAGGAGAGAAGGAAAAAAAAGGGGAAGCAAGAAAGAAGAAATACCTTAATGTCCATCGTCGGTGAACATGTTTTGTATCATCTATTAAAGAGGAAAACCAAAGAACATTTTGGCATTATTCTCTGGACTCTATTTGTGTGTTTGATTTTATAATTTTAGAACTTTTGATAATGGACTATAGTTTTAATTCTTTCAAACATTAAGGGTTTAGACAGAGATAGGTTACACTTTTCTGTTCATTAGCATTTTAATAGACTTGAAAATGTGTAAGTCAATAAATAGGATTTCAAGTATTTTTATTATTAAACTATTGATTATTATAGCTATACATATGAACAAAATATATTAGGTTATTAAGCATGAAACATCTGATTTCCTTAAGTACTAAATTTGACAGTTGGTATCTCTTACATTTCACCTTGTACTTCTTGTTTTATTTTTATTGTGAAGGTACATCCTTAGTTTTTCAAATTCATGGTTTGGCTTGTGATTATCTATCAAATTTGTTTTAGAACAATTTTTGTGAAGCCATGAATAAGTTAAAAATCTGAGTTATTTTCGAATTTGAGTTCCGTTGTGGAACCAAAGCTGTGTAGACAGCTCAAAATGTCAACAAAGTGTTTGGGAAGGATGTGGCTAATGAATACACAATATGTCAATACAATATATACATCAGTGGTATGAGAAGTTCTGTTCTGGTGATTTTAATCTTGAAAATTAGCCACGTGGGTGACCTGAGACCAAGGTGGAAAATGATGAGTTGAAAGATGTAGTGGAAACAAATCCATTTCAACCTACACATGAATTAGCAGCAAGGTTTGATGTTACTATTCCAACAATATTGGACCATTTTAAACAAATGGGCAAGGTAAAGAAGCTGGATAGATGGGTTCCTTATGAATTAAATTAGCATCATCTGGAAGCTTGCCTTTCTTTGCTGTCATGACATAAAGGTGAACCATTTCTACACCATACTATTACATGTGACGATAAATGGATTCTTTTTAATAAGTGCAAGCATTCAGCACAATGGTTGGATAAAGATGAAGTGGCAAAACACAGTCCAAAATGAAATATTCATCAAAAAACTTAATGGCATCTGGTGGCCCAGCACAGCTATATTATCCACTATTCATGAAACCTTGTCAATCAATTATAGCCGATGTCTACTGTAACCAACTGGACAGAATGATGAGGATGCTTGTGGTTAAGCAGCCAATATTGGGCGATAGAGACAGGCCAATCCTCTTGCAAGAAAATGCTTGACCGTATGTTGCACAAACAACACTGCTTAAACTGCAGAGGCTGGACTTGGAAACTCTCTTTCATCCATCATATTCCACCAGACCTTGCACCAACTGACTACCACTTCTTCTAGGCTTTGTACTCCTTCGTGCAAGGAAAAACAGTAAATTCTCAAGAAGGTGTGGAAAATGCCTGTCACAATTTCATTGCCACTCTCTCCAGGCTTCTTTGCTGCTGTCATAAACAAGCTACCATTAAGATGGCAAAATTTTGTTGATAGTTTAGGTGCATACTTTGATAATTGTTTGCACTTGCTTCTTGTTTGAGATATAATAAGCTAAACTTTTGATGTGAAATTGGACATTTTTTATTTAATGACCTACTAATACTGCAGCATTTTCTATCAAATGCCTAAAATAGTACATATTTCATCACATTTAACAAAATCCCAAGAGTTCAACGGTAGCCTTCTCTACCCTGGTACTTATCTTTATGCCTGTTTTAATGAGTCTCAGCACAATTATCACAGAATAACTGAGACTGGGTAGGCTGAAAACAACAGAAATTTATTTCTTACAGATCTGGAGGTTGGGAGTCTAAGATCAAGGCACTGGCAGAATCATTGTCTGATGGGGTCTACTCTCTGCTTCCAACACAATGCCCAGGCTGTCTCCTCACATGCCTGAAGGTGGAAGGGCAAAAGGACCTAATGCTACATGAAGCCTCTTTTATAAGCCTTTTAATCCCACTCACAAGGAAGGAGTCCTCATGATCCAATCAACTCTGAAAAAGGCTACACCTTTTAATACTATCACATTGGCAGCACATTGATTTTGCACCAGACATATTAAAACCACAGCAACGCCCCATACTCAGATCATCCTAAAATTTCTAGGCTTATCACCTCTGAACTCAGTATCTGGCCAGTTCATGGTAGACTACACACAAGCACCTTCTTTGGGAAGATGACACCAAACTTCTTTAGGACTGTTGAAGCTGAAGCTACCTTCTCACTTACTCATATGAGGAAGTGGAACAATTTCCCCTTATCCTCTCAGCTGCCTGGGTGAATACTTAATCAAAAATGGAATCTGGAGTAATGAAATTGTAAAGCAAAGCAAAGAGTCAAATTTGCACCAATCCCGTGACTCCACAGTGAGGGATTTTTTTCTTTCTCTTCTATAATGTTCCTTCCTGAATAAAATTCAATTCAGTATTTTTCATCCTTATAGGGAATTAAAGTTCACAGTTCATTTTACTGGAATTGTGGCATTTTAGGGCACAAAACATACACATATAATTTAATATTGTTAGCTTTACCCATTTAAAAGATTTTTGATTATCTTCACTGTCCTTCCTGCTACACCCCAAGGTTGGTCAGCTATGACTTTAGGTTATTCTAAATTTTCTGGATAATTCAGTCTTTCTTCTCACTCTACCTAATCAAAAGCCAAAGAAAGGTATTTCTACCATACCACTTAGTCTTGAATGTACAGTGATTTTATCTTTGGTCTCTCTTGTTTTTACAATTAAAAATAATATTTAATTATCTGAATGCTAATTCATTTATGTATTCTGCATAGGCATACAGATACAAATAGTTCTAATATAGCAAGATTCATGATAACCAGGGTATCAAGTTCTGTAGGAAACTAAGGATGAAGTAGTTCAGTAAACTTGAAGGTAGAAGCCTACTCCAGGCCTCTGACTAAAGAAAATTCATCATAACTTCTTTTCTGTCTGTACTTTAAAAATTTCTTTATCCTCTTTCTAAACTAGTTTCCTACATCATTAACTCTTCCTGTAGAATCTAATGTGAAATTTCTTTTAAAGAAAGATAATTTCCCATGTCCCCAGCCTCCCCCCACTCTCTGCCCCTACTTCATAGTTTCACTGTGTAAAAATCATGACTCTTTGATCACGGTCTTTCAGGAAACCATTATTTAGGTATATATTTCCAACACATCTCTTCTTTACAGAGTAACACCAGGATTGTTTGGTTAATCAGTCTCTAGTCAACCTTGTAGTTTTATCTAAAAAAATGTTTGAAGCAAGAAAAAGAATTTACCACACCACTGGTAGAACAGTATTAACCTGGGATTTTGAACTGTTTGAAAGACTCTTAACGTTTCTTTTTTACAGTTCCATCAAAGACTTTGTTGCAGATGTTCAATGCAGGATCATTAAAAATACACATAATCAAAGATTTAAGAGATAATAAAAATATCTGGGGACAAAATAAGGATTTTGAAAAGATTAATAATAACTAAAATAATCAAATGTAAACACAACTGCATAAATATGGGTTAGGATAGCACCTGACTTGATAGTGGGTGTTTAAAATTACATGAAACAGAAAAAGCCATAGATTTTTAAATTTAGGCCAATAATATGATGTGTTCTCTAAAGTAACTAATGTATTCTTACCCTGTATACGCTTATTAAAAAATAAAGCATTTTATATATAATATATATTTATATAAATAATATTTATAACTTATGTATGTTGAAATGAGTGTTAGATGATGCATGTGAGGCCACACATGTAACAATTACATTGGTTAGCATAGGAGACAATATTATCCAACCCTATTTTAAAAACTCAAAATAACAATTTTAATATAAAATAAAATCATGTCAGAGATATATAGAACTCCTAAAGAAATAAAAATAATAGCAACAATAACCATATTACTGTTCTATTTGTATAGCAAATTGCAATTACAGTTTGGCTTATATATTATATAATACATCTAATCTACATTAATTTTAACTTTAATTAGGTGCTCACACCTCCATAGGATAGGTAATGTGGGGATTATTTCACTCTGTAGATATAAATGTAAAGTCAGAAAGACAAAGCAATTTATTTTGACTTCAGGCCTAGTGACCCAAATGTGTCTTTCCAGAAACATTGTTATGGTTAAATCAAAGTAGCATCCAGATTTAAGACAAGACGGCTGACCAGAGGCACCAGCTGCCAGATCATCTCAGAAAAAAGGAAAAGTTTTAGATGGAATGAAAAAACAAACAATCATAGATCAGGTGTAATTCTGAGGAAGAAGTGCCAGAATCTACAAGAGATCCTACAGGAAGAAGTTTCAGAGCAGAAGAAGAAGGAGCAAGATATTAGCAGAGGACAACCCCTGAGAAGCTAAGAGTCCAGTGAAAAGGGTAAGTAGAGCAGTTTGTTTTTCTGTCCCTCACATCTCTGGCAGTCAGCAGGCTTCTGAGCTGCTGGAGAGCCTTTCTACCTTTGTGAGTCCAAAAGCTGATGCCACCAGTGAACTAGGAGCTTCTTGAGGACAAAGTACCAGCTTGCCAGCCCTCTTGATGCACTTACTATCACCATAGACCTGAGCCAAGACAACAGGTGCCATATTGCTTCTCCACTCATGGTGCACCTTTGTCCTTTCCAGGAGGCTTCAGCCTCTCAGTTTTTGACTTGCTCATTCCCACACAAATACTTCCCAACTCTGACCAGATAGCAGGAGCCACAGAGGGCTAGTGGGTCTCAGGGGATTTGTGTGATTCCAGAGCCTAGACATTCCTGGAGGGATGCCTTCTGGAGAGAGGGACAGAGACAACCAGAGTGCTAGCTTTCCTCCATCCAGATTCTTTTCCTTTCCTGCCCCTTCCCCACTTGTGGCTGCCAAGAGACATGATTGAGCCAGGACTCTCAGGAGCCAGGACTCCTTTTACCTCATTGGTTCATACACCATATGGGGCTTCCACAGAGAGAGGGGCCAAAATTTTCTTCTTAAAGACCTGCAGAGGACTAAGTGGTGCACAGACTGTGAGCTCCCTGCTCACAGGCCCTCTCTGATGCTTCTTGCTTAGATGCTCCATCAGAGCAGGATACAACCTGAAGCAGAGGGACATCAAACCTGTTTGAGCACCTCATAGGCAACTCAGGAGCAACAGGCTTCTCCCTGGCATAATCAGGGATTGATTTTGGAGACTTGAGGATAGGCTCACAGGTCAGTTCCTGTACCCCCAGGACTTGATCATGATGCTCAGGGGCATGAAGAGATTTGTGACCTAATCTCTGGAGGTGAGGGATCCCGCATGTGCAAAACTGAAAAGAGAGTGCAGTGTGGATCCTAGCTGCAGTGCACTTGCAGAGCACCTCTCCCCATGGGAAGGCTGTGCTCTCAGCCCACAGCAGGATCTTGGACAGGGAAGCTCCCAGCCTGTGGTGCCATTGTAAGGGGAAATCAGCTAGTTTGAGATCCTGCCTCCTGGCAGATGCCAGAGGGAGACTGTGGAGCAGGAGAAAGGGGAGAAAAGTGAAATCTGATCCTGACTGCCAGGCTGTGATATCAGATGGTGTTGATCCCACAAGCAGACTTTCTGGCTTGGTGGGGCCACTCTAGCCCCTCCCTGGAGGATTTCCCAGAAGCTGAGAAGAGATTATTGACCCCTGTTAAAACAGCTACATTATCATCTTTTGTGGAACCTACAGTCAAGCTGACCCAACCCAGCCCTGCCCAGCCTCACTCTCCACCTGCCTCTTCTATGGCAGAAAATAAGAACTAACCTGTAAGTTATAGAGCCCTATCCACCACTTGGGGCATTTAAGTGCTTCTCCAGAGGGGCTAGAGCCAGTCACAGGTACCAAAAACAGCACTGCAGCTTGATCCTTCCAGCAAGGGCCACCTACTGACAGGGAAGACAATTTACACATACCATTACAGCATTTACTGATACAATCATACAGGGTGTGGTGGATTCTTATACACAAGTGACACATACTGTCTCAGAGATGAAACTGGGCATGGGAATACAATTCACACAGTTAAGAAGGCCATAGGGACAGGAAATGAGAAAGGATTTCAAAGACTTCCATTATCCTTCATCAAAGAGAGACAGGGAATCTGCCTACACATATAGCTCATCACTGCTACAGCCTACAAACAACTAGCAACTGAGAAAACCACAATGCTAAGTATATCTGTAACTAAGGCATGCATCCAGAACCTAGATTGCAATGAAAGCACCCACAAGCAAAGCTAAATGTTCTTACCCACCATATGCTACAAACATTCCTTTATAACTGTGTGAGGGGGAGCCCCATCAAAAACAAAAGAAAATAAAAAAATAAGAAGTGACAGGTGCCCAAGATGAGAAGGAATCAGTGAAAGAACAGTGGAAGTAGGAAAAATCAGAGTGAAAGGATACCCTCAAAAGGGAACTCTTGAGGGTGTCCTAGCTCTTTATCAATGGATACCAACAAAAATGAAAATATTGAAATGACAGATAAAGAATTCCAAATATGGATTGTAAGGCAGCTCAATTAAATCGAAGACAAAATGAAACATCAAATCAAATAATCCTGAAAAAAAAATTCAGGAAGTGAATGAAAAATTCTTTAAGAGGTTGGCATATTAAATAAAAACAAATATAACTTCTGGATATGAAAAATTTATTTATGAAAATACAAAATACAGTGGAAAGTTTTTAAGAATATACTACACTAGGCAGAAGAAAGAATCTGAGAGCTTGAAGACAACTCTGTCAGTTGAACACAGTTAGTCAAAAATAATGAACAGAGAATTAAGAGGAATGAACAAAGCCTAAAAGAAATATGGGATTATGTAAAATGGCCAAATATAAGAATCATAGACATCCATGAGGGTGAAGAAGAAAATACACAAGGATTGGAAAACTTATTTGGAGTAATAATTGAGGAAAACTTCCCTGGTCTTGCTAGAGATTTAGACATTCAGGTACAAGAAACTCAACAAATACCTGGGAGATTCACTGCAAGAAGGATATCACAAAGGCACATAGTCATCAAACTGGCCAAAGACAGCACAAAGGAGGAACTCCTGAGAACCATGAGGCAAAAACGTCAAGTAACTTACAAAGGAGAACCCATCAGGCTAACTGCAGACCTCACAAGGAACAAGGAATTGGGACCCCACGTTCAAACTTCTTAAATAGAACAATGGCCAGCCTAGTGTGTTGTAACCTGCAAAATTAAGTATCATAAATGAAGGAGAAATAAAGACTTTTCCGAGACAGGCAAACACTGAGGGAATTTTTCACGACCAGACCTGCCCTGTAGGAAATACTCAGAACCACATTATACATGGATCAGCATGATAGATACCAATCAGTGTAAAACCACCCCAAAACTAAAGCTCAGATCTCATATGAAACATAGCACAAGAGGTAGAACAAAGCACTAAGGTAGTACCCACCAGGATTAACAGAACACATGTAAATCCCATATAGCAATTCTATCAATCAACATGAACAGTCTGAATGCCCCCCTCAAAAGAAATAGGCTGGCTGAATGGATGAAAAAATACAACTCAAATATCTGCTGTCTCTAGGAAACACATCTAGCCCACAAGGACACATAGAGACTTCAAGAGGAAAGGATGGAAAAAATATTGTATGAAAATGGAAACCAAAAGAAAGCAGGTATATCCATCCCTCCTACCAGATAGAATTAACTTTAATTCAACAATAGTAAAGAAAGACAATGATGGTCATTATATAATGGTAAAAGGAGCGATTCAACAAGAAAACATAACTATCCTAGATATTTATGCACCTAACATAGGAGCACCTAGATTCATAAAGCAAACTTTACTAGATCTAAGCAGAGATAAACAGCAGCATTGTAATTGCTAGGGACTTTAAAACCCCACTGAGAGAACTGGACGAGTCATCCAAACAGGAAATAAATAAACATTGGACTTAAATGGTACTGTAGAACAAGTAGGCCTAACAGACATTTGCAGAACATTTACTCCAAAACTACTGAATAAACATTTGTTTCATCAGCACATGGAATATTCTCCAAGGTTGATCATATAAAGGGCCATAAAATATGTCTCAAGAAATTAAAAAAAAATAAAATCATACTATGCATCTATTCAGACCACAGTAGACTAAAACTAGAAATGAACTCCAGGAGAGACACTCAATTCTACACAAAGTCATGGAAATTTAACAATCTACTTTTTTAATATCAAGTGACCAAAAGGAAAAAAGAATCATAATGAGATGAATGCTTTGGATTTTAATCAGGGAGTGATTATGAATAAAATGTATATTAGGCTGTTTGTTTACCAGGAAAAAAAGGTTTTGATGATATATCATAGTTGTTTAACTTTCATTTTCATATTTTTCTTGCACTTGGGTAAAATCCATTGAAGTCTTGAATATATCAGGAATTCTTATATGGAATATTCTTAGGGAAACTTAATTCCATCTTTCAGAAATACTGAATTCAAAAAAGAGCAATATGCTCTAGGAATCTAATGGATCTAGATAGTCCCCAAGGAAACACATTTTTATTTTTTTTGCTTTAAAATAAGGGACCTTCTTACTTTTTTTGATGATTGGTTTATTTCTTAAATATATATAAAATCAAATTGATTTTGCTTAGAGTTAACTTCATCACTCAAATAATTTATTAAGGACTAATCTGAACAATGCAAGTTAAAAAGTAACATAAAACTTAAGGCAAACAATACTTACACTGACGTATATATGTTATTAAATTTTTGAACACATTAAAATATTCACAGATTAAAGAATGGATGAAAAACATGCCTGGAGAGCTGATTTTATAGAATAATAAAAATTTTTATTGTGGAAGTCCCAATGTAATATATTTTTAAGGGGGTAAAAAGTCTATGGACCTATTTTCATAGGACATATTACATAATAACTTAGAGATAATTTTTTTGATCAAATGAGTATAAACTCAGGGTTCAAGGCAGCTTAAAGTTTTGTGGTGGGTATCTTTCATACAATATCTGCCAAAAAGTGTCATGTTAAACATAAAATGTGAATAAAACAGTTTTTGAAAAAAAATCAAGTGAAAGCTTAGAGTATTATAGTATGTATTTCTCACTAGTATTTACTGAAACTAATGTATTACATAATCATTGCTTCAGTATTTATATATATGAGTAGTTGAAGGCTCAGGTTGTGTAGTGAATGGGGAAATTTTGATCCTTCTATGTAGTACTTCAGAAAAAATTTACTTTTCTCTTTTGCTTACTTTAATAGGCAAAGGACTTCTGTACAGAAGCAACAGAACAGAACTCATTACTATGATTTCTGGAGAAGATGTAAATAGAATTTTCAGGAGAAAATACAACACAATTCTCAGAAGAAGATACAAATTAATGATTCCTTTTCTGTTCAGTTGTATGATAGTATGGTAATCTTTTTATTTAGTTCTCCATCTACTTAATGGCATGAATATCATTTTGCTTTGTGTGGATAAAAATAATTCACAGGATATTTAAGAGTGCTTTTTAAGTGCATGATGTACTGTGAATGATCAATAATTAAGAGAACATCTCATTTTAAAATACAAATCAAATATACTGGGGGAGAAAAAAATCCCAGAAAAGAAAGAAAGCAAATTGCTACCATGTCAGAGCTCTAGGCATTTTTTTTTATCAGCAGCAAGGTATGGTAACTTTATTTATCATTTCTTGTATGAAATATGATGGGCCCCATCCATCGGACACAAGGCAGACATCAGATTACTCTTTAGAGCTTTCAGACCTTGCCCATTGGCAAGACCTCTGACTTAAAAGAACTATTACATATCTGTGCAGTGCAAGCCATGCTGGGGATAGAACAGAGAGCATGATAGTTCTCATGGAGCTTTCAGGTTAGTAGATGTCTTAATAATATCTTGCAATTGACAGATAGCTGGAACTCTTCCTGCTTGGAGGTGGAGTTTGTCATAAAAATATTTCCAAGTAAGTGCTTTGAGCCTACCTCTTGGGTACTGGGCTGAAGTTTGTGCTAGGAAAAGATTATAATATCCAAAGAAGTAATATTATGTATCAAAAAAATTCCTAGTAGGATTATTTTACATAAATACCATGCACTAACCAATTGTGCCACTGGAGCTCCAAGGATTATTTTAGAATTTTCATTTATTCTACTTATATCATGTACTGACTGATGTCTCCCTCCAATCTGTACTTTAGCATATGTCATCCTTCCTCCTTGCCTCTCAAATTTCAAAGTTTTCTTACTGCAGAATAAACTCCTGAATTTAGCTTTCAGGGTTCTCCACAATCTGACTCTAACTCATAACTCTTAAAATTCAATATAAAGGAAGTGCATTCTAGACATGGCAATTTCTTAGCTTTCTTTCATCCAATTTTGGTCTTTACCTATCTTTGCCTATAAAATAATTTAAGACATAAGTAAAATCCTATTTTCTTCATAAGTTCTCTGATTCGACTCCTTGGAAAAATACTATCTACAACTAAAATTTTTTTTATTTATAATGTTAATTTGGCACTTACCCTGTATAACCTTTTCTGAGAAGATTTTATTGACAGAAAATATTTAAGTTATTGACTTAGTTACCTGAAAAGAAAACAAGACTGCTTTAAAAATAAGCACAAAAATTATTTCATGTGCCACAATTACATTTTGAGCTTGCAAATCTTAATGCTACATAATTCAACCATGTACTCTAACTCTGCTCTTCTTCAAACATCAACTAACTCATTCTGAAGAATATAATGCATCTATTTAATAGTATGTTAGTTTTATAACAGTTCTGGTTCAAAATGATAAAATTATGCTTTATGATATTTTATTTTTCTGTGCATTTATTTTTGGCTCTCTAATTAGATTTTGATAAGTGCTATGAGATAAGGATCTTTCTTCCTTCCCTCCCATCCTCCTCTTTCTCCTTACTTTTTCCCCTTCCCTTCATCCCTTCCTTCCTTTTCTCCTTCCTATGTTTACTCATTAAATATGTTTGAAATACACACTCATTTAGGGAGCATTTGGATGCCAACAAGAGCCTGGCTTAAACTAAGGAATGTAAGGAAAAGATCTACCAGGGTATGTCAAAAAATCCCAAGGGAGAAAATACAGCCAGATTTCAAGAGGTGCTAGAATTAGAAACTCAAAAATAGTTACTTAACAAAATAGCTATTTGATCTCCTTTTCTTTCTCTGAGGGAATATATTCTCTTATCTCTGCTTTTCTTTTTGTGTCTGCTCTATTATCTTCATTTTCACTGTAAAGCTGTCTCCCCACTAGCTTTTGGGCACATATGACCCAAAAAATGACAGAGAACACATTCTTTGAGAAACATGACTTTCCAGATTCAGTACCATTGCCAACCAATTCCTAGGATTTGTGTCTCTGTGTTCAAATCCTGCAAAGAGAGAAGCTATTCTGCTCATTTCAAGGTTCAGGGTTCTACTCTTGGTCCAAACAAAGAGAAGAGGATTATGATTGTAGAAACTTGGAAAATGAATCCATCCTCTCTTGTTAAAATATCACAGGAGGAAGCTAAGTCATCAAGTAAGAAAACAGCCCAAGCATATCTTTTACATTTGTTATATATCAAGCACCTTGGTAGGCATTATTAATGCTAAAGGATGACATTTAGGAAGACAAAACTTGAACTAGAACAAAGGAATGAGATTTAGAAAGAAATAATAAGCATAGAACTTGGTAAATGCATCAATACATTTAAGGTCTTATTAAAACATTAAATAAAAAGATGTAATTTGATGAGAATAAAAATAACATGAAATATATTTATTTTATACTATGGTATTCTTTGAAAAAATAATAAGTATGCATTGGGAAGTCTAAAGTTGATTCATTCAGTTAGATTGTGAACAAAAATATATATTGCTAACCACATGCTCTTTTCTGTGCTAGATTTTAAAGAGATATTAGTGAAAATTTCATAATAGATAATTTCTTCAAGTAATTTACAGATTATTTGGGGGAAATGATAAGTGAACCCAAACTTACAGTGCATTATAACAAGTTATATGCAAGGGCAGTTTGATTATGAGGGCATATAAGACACAACTGTCTCCATCTTGGGGGTCTGGGAAAGCTTTCTGAAAGATATTCTATGTAAGTTGAGGCTTGAAGGGTGTGTAGGAATTAACCAGATAAAAAGGTAGGGACATAAATTCCAGGCTGAGGAAATACAAGAATAAAAATCTGGGGGATTAGAGGGATCACACTGGATTATGAAACTTAAAGAAGTTCACTATGTTCAAAACAGTAAGTGTGAAGAAGTAGCAAGTAATAAGCAGGAGAGGGAAAGGGGAGCTGATCAGGCAGAGTCCAAGAGCCACCTTATGTTAAGTAAGATATATATTAAAGTTAATATTAAAAGCAATGTGGATCCCTTATGGTGCTTCAATCAAGGATGACATGATTAGATTTGTCTTTTATAAAGAGCACTCTCTATGGTGTGGCAAAGTTGGAAGAAACTAAGACTTGAGGTTTCATTGTCTCTCTTTCTTTAGACTTGACCATGGGGAGGAAGTAGAGGAGTGAAAAGGAAGAAAGGATAAAAGGCATATAAGAAATAACACAGAGACAGTTAAGAAGACTACAAGGCCAGGAAAACAAAGAAATTCAAAGACCTCCATCCTGCCTCATCAAAGGGAGACAGGAAATCTTCACACATACACAGCTCACCACTGCTACAGCCTACAAACAACTAGCAACTGAGAGAATTACAATGCTAAGAATATCTATAACCAAGGCATCCATCCAGGACCTAGATTGCCATCAAAGCATCCACAAAGAAAGCCAAAGTCTCTTACCCAACATATGCTATAGGCACACCCTTATGAGTGAGGGGAAAATAGGAAGCCTCATCTAAATAAAAGAAAATCCAAATTAAGAAGTGACAGCTGCCTCAGATGAGAAGGAATCAGTGAAAGAACTCTGGAAGTATGAAAAATCAGAGTAAAAGGGTAACCCCAAAAGGGAACACCAGCTCAATAGCAATGTATACCAACAAAATGAAAATATTGAAATGACAGATAAAGAATATTGCAAATATGGATTATAAGGAAGCTCAATGAAATCAAAGAGAAAATGGAAAACCAACTTGAAGAAACCAGAAAAACAATTCAGGAAATGAATGAAAAATTCACTAAAGAGATCAAAATATCAAACAGAAAAATCAAATACAACTTCTGGAAATGAAAACTTTATTTAAGAAAATAAAAAAACACAGTGGAAAGTATAAGAATATTCTACACCAGGAAGAAGAAAGAATCTGAGAGCTTGAAGACAACTCTGTCAATTGAACACAGTCAAAAATAAAGAACAGAGAATTAAGAGGAATGAACAAAGCCTAGAAGAAATATGGGATTAAGTAAAATGGCCAAATGTAATAATCATGAGCATCTATGATGGTGAAGAAGAAAATGCACAAGGGTTGGAAAACCTATTTTAAGGAATAATTGAGGAAAACTTCCCTGGTCTTGCTAGAGATTTAGACATTCAAATATAAATAAAAAGGATAAATGAAACAAAAAGTTGGTTTTTTGAAAAGATAAACAAAACTGATAGACCTCTTTCTAGATTAACCAGGAATAGAAAAGAAAGGACCTGAAGAAGCTTAATCAGAAATGACAAAGGAGATATTACAACTGATACCACAGAAATACAAAATATCATCCATGAATATAATGAAAATTCCTACACATATAAACTCAAAAACATAGAGGAAAACGACAAATTCCTGGATACACACAACCTCCCAAGACTCAATCAGGAGGAGATAGAACTACTAAACAGACCAATAACAAGCAATGAGATTGAAGCAGTAAAAACTTGATTGAGCAATAAAAACTCTTCCAAGAAGAAAAATGCTGTGAACCAGATGAATTCACAGTTAGATTTTAATCATATCTACAAAGAAGAGCTGGTACATACAGTGCAGAAATTATTCTATAACATTGAGAAGGAGGGAATCCTCCCCAACTCATTCTATGAAGCCAGTATCACCTTGATACCAAAGCCAGGAAAGGACACCACAAAAAAAGAAAGGTCCAGACTAATACCCCTTATGAATATGCATGCAAAAATCTTCAAGAAAATACTAGCAAAGGGAATTCAATAGCACATCAAAAAAAAAAAAATAATCCACCATGACCACGTTGTATTCATTCCAATGATGCAACGATGGTTCAACATGTGTAAATCAATAAATGTCAATGATTCATACATAAATAGAAGAAAGCTCAAAGACCATATGAACATCTCAATACATGCATAAAAAGCATTTGACAAAATCCAGCACCCTTTCATGATAAAAACCCTGAACAGACTAGGCATAGAAGGAAGATATTTCAAGATTATAAAGGCCATATGTGACAAACCCACAGCCAACACCATATTGAATGAAGAAAAGTTCAAAGCATTCCCACTAAGAACTGGAACAAGAGAACGGTGCCCACTGTCACCATTTCTATTCAGCATAGTACTGGATGCCTAGCCAGAACAATGAGGCAAGGGAAAGATATAAAGGGTACCCAAATCTGGCAGGAGGAGGTCAAACTGTCACTTTTTGCTGATGATATGCTTTTTTATCTAGAAAATGCCAAAGACTCCACCAAGAGACTCCTGGAATTGATAAATAAATTCTGCAAAGTGTCAGGTCACAAAATCAATGTACACAAATTTGTAGCATTCTTACGCAAAAATAACAGTCAAGCTGAGAGTCTAATTAAAGACTCAATACCATTCACAGTAGCCACAAAGAAAATAATATACCTAGAAATACACTTAACCAAGGAGGTGAAAGACCTCTACAAAGAGAGCTATGAAACACTGAGGAAAGAAGTCACAGATGATATAAACAAATCAAAAACATATCATGCTCATGGATCAGTAGAATCAACATTGTTAAAAAATGTCCATATTGCCCAAAGTCATTTGTAGATTCAATGTAATGCCCATCAAAATACCAATATCATATTTCACAGACCTAGAAAAAATAATTCTTCTACTTTGTTTGGAACCAAAAAAGAGTCCAAGTGGCCAATATAATCATAAGTAAAATGTAAAAATCTGGAGGCAACACATCACCAGACTTTATACTACAAGGGTATATTAACCAAAACAGCATGGTATTGGCACAAAAATAGGGACATAGACCCATGTAAAAGAACAGAGAACCCAGATATAAAACCATCCAGATACAACTAACTGATCTTTGGAAAAAAAAGACCTATTCAATAAATGGTGCTGGGAGAATTGGATAGCCATATGCAGAAGAATGAAACAGGATCCATATCTCTTACCACTTACAAAGATTAATTTAACAGAATAAAAGATTTAAATGTAAGGCATGAAACCATAGGAATTCTAGAAGAAATTGGAGAAACTCTTCTATATATCAGCCTAGGCAAAGCATTTATGGAGAAGACCCCAGTGGCAATCACAGTAACAACTAAAATAGATACATGGACCTTGATTAAATTAAAAGTTTTTGCACAGTTAAGAAAATAATCAACAGAGCAAACAGACAACCTACATAATGGGAGAAAACATTTGTAAGCTATACCTCTGTTAAAGGGTTAATAACCTGAATCTATTGTACTATACAAAGAACTCAAACAAATCAGTACGAAAAAACCAGACAAGCCCTTTAAAGAGTGAGCAAAAGACATGAACAGAAGCTTTTCAAAAAGATAGACAAGTGGCCAATAAACATATGAAAAAATGGTCAACATCACTAATCATCAGGGAAATGCAAATTAAAACCACAATGACATATCACTTTACCCCAGTTAGAATGGCTTTTTATTTAAAAGTCCAATACAAAATAGATGCTAGGTGTAGATGCAAAGAGAAAGGAACACTTATATACTGTTGGTGGAACTGCGAATTAGTACAACCTCTATGGAAACAGTATGGAGATTCCTCAAAGAACTAAAAGTAGACCTACTGTTTGATCCAGCAATCCCAGTACTGGCTATTTACCCAATGGAAAATAAGTCATCTTATCAAAAAGACACCTCTATGTGAATGTTTATTGCAGCACAATTCACAATTGAAAAGATGTGGAATCAACTCAAGTGCCTATCTATTCATGAACGGATTAACAAAATGTGGTACATATACACCATGGAATACTACACAGCCATGAAGAAAGATGAATTAAGGCCTTTTGCAGCAATTTGGATGGAAGTGGACACCATTATACTAAGTGAAGTGCCCAAATAATAGTGGAAAAGGAATCATTACATGTAGTTACTATTAAATTGGAACTAACTGATGAGCGCATGTGTGTACGGATAGAAGTAAAACTTAGCAAAAATCAAGCAGGGGGAGGGGAAAGAAGAGGGTAGGTGAAAACTTGCCTCACAGGTAGTGTGAACTGTGAACACTATCTGGGTGATTGACATATTTATAACCCTGAGTCAAGCATAACAAAATTGATAAATGTAAGAAAGTAAGACTTGAGTTTTGAGAGTACTGCAGTAATTCTAGGGCAAGGTGATAGAACTTATAAATGAAGGTGGCAGTGGGAATGTGGAGAGTTAGATGGAGTCAAGAAATATTTTGGAAGTAGAATCTATAGAATTCGCTGGTTGTGGGAAGTAAAGTAGATAAAACAGTCAAGTAAGACTCTCAGATTTCTACCACAGGTTACTGTGTGGCCTGCAGCATTGTTCACCAATGTAGAGACACAGAAAGAAGAAACTCATGTTTGTGGGTGGGAAGAGGAAGACAATTTCATTATTGAAAAGGTACTGAAAGATTAAATAACCAGATTGGTGTCTCCTTAGTTCTTGCTAAGCCATTGTTTGTTATGAACATTTAGTAGCAATTTCTCATTTGTTAAGAAACAGTTCAGTGTTGGTAAGAATACATTAAATATCTTTTAACTTTCTAACTTCAGTCCAACCACATACCACTCCTTAACTTATTTTTCTAAAACATATTTCTAATTATGCTACTCACCAGTTAAAGATCTCAGATATTTAATACAAACTGTTAGCAAGTGGATAATAATTTTTTATTCTGATACTATTTTGTGTGTAAAGAATACTCAGATTTTAAAAAGCAATTTATAGTTTTCATTTAATTAATTTCATTTATTAAAATATCTACAATGTGCAACACACTAATGAGATATAAAAGTAAGTAGGGCAAAGTAATGATATTCAATTGGTTTGAATCTATAAAACATTCACTTGAATTTTATGTAGCTATATATCACAAGAGGTGAAGTAGAAAGAAAACAAAAGCAAGAATACACAAGCTTTTGACTGCTAAGAAAAGAACCAAGATTCAATAGAGCCTCAGAAACTTAGAAATGCTAGGGAATTCATAAAAGAATAAAGATTAACCATGTGGGCATTTAAAAGATACTAAAAATATGACAAAATAGATTCTCATTTATCTAGTGATGAAAAGGTCATTCATTATTTTTGTGAGGGCAATTTCAGGAGCTCAGTGAAGACCTAAGTCAATCATGGGACTATCATGGAGAGAAATGGAGAGAGCATCTATAGTTTACATTCAATTGGCTTTTATATAAATGGATGAACTTGATGGATAAAAGCTGGGACTGAAATTGTGATTCAGATTGTGTGTGTGTGTGTGTGTGTGTGTGTGTGAGAGAGAGAGAGAGAGAGAGAGAGAGAGAGAGAGAGAAAGAGAGAGAATATATATCTATGTGTGTATATATATATGTATAGGTGTATATATATTTGTGTTTATGAAGAATTGAGACAGATACAGTTTCTAGAGACAATATTATTGCAAGGGCTACCAATTTTCAAAAGGTACTTAGTCATATGTACAAATAATGAAGAAATTTTATGCCAAGGGTAATGAGAAGTAAATTGATGCATGGTTAAGGTAAATCGGAAAAGAAGAAATATTGAGAGAATTGATTATTGATGATGTTCTATATTTCTTGTGAAGAAGCTTTCCAAAGAGTGAGGAGGGATTGGAGTCAGGCAAAAGACTGAGAGCGCCGTGATAAGAAGATGATCCAAAAGAGTTTTTGACAATTTCGCAGGTCCTGAAAGGCAGCACAGTGGAGTTCAGCACTGCCAAAGTAATTAGAGCTTGAGGGAGGGTGTGCTGGACGGATGGCAGGTAAAACAAAGTGTCCAGTGCTCATTAATCTTCTCTCTGGAGGTATTTGCTGAATTCAAATTCCTCAAGCTAAGACGTAAGTGGAAATCCTCTAAAAAGCAGAGAGGAGTTTTTGGCAATTTCAAATTCCAGGGAGACAAAAAATATAGATCAGAAGTTGCCAAGGAGGAAAGGCCCTACGAAATGACCCATGCTGTTGGATCTGTAGGACTATGTCCTAGTTGCAGAAATGAATCAGAAGTAAAGAATCAACCTTACAAAAACTACAACCTAACCTTGAGTCAGCAAAATCCATAATTGATCTAAAAAGAAAACAGATATACATAAAAATGAATCAAATGGAAATTACAGACCTGAAATATAGAACAGCTGAATTTAATAACAATTTTTTGTGTTTAACAGGAAATGAGCATAACAAAAAAATATAAAAGGATTAGTAAACTTTAATATCAGTTGATTTTATCCAGGATGAAAAGCAAGGGACAAAATTATGGAAAAAACAGGAAAAGAAGAACATACAGGGCATGATGTGAACATCTAACATAGATTTAATTGGAGTCCTGTAAGAAGAGAACAGAATGTGGCAGATGAAATACTTAAAGATATAATGGCTAAGAATGTTCCAAAACTGACTAAAGACATCCAGGCAAAGACACAGGAGTTCTACGAACATCAAGCAGGATAAATACACAGAAAAACAGACGCTAAGTCCATCATACTAAAACACACTGAAAGACAGAGATAGCAAAAACACCTTGGAAGCAGAGAGAAAGAAAAGATACATAAACTTCATAGGAGGAAAACAAAACCAACGGCTGCCTTTTCAAGAGAAATGAAGAAAACTAGAGAATAATGGGAATTGCATTTTTAAAATATTGAAAGAAGACACCTGTCTACTTGAAATTTTATTAACTAGTGAAACTATCTGTCAGCTGATGAAGATGCAATGAATACTTTCTGACAAGAAAGGGAGAATTTTTTTAACACCGATTAAATTATACATATTTAAAATACTAACTGGCATTCTTCAAGTTTTTTTGGAGTTCTTTTTTTTTGATTTCAAAATATTAAGCAAGCACAAATGTTTTTGTTACATGAATACCTTGTATATTGCTTAAGTCAGGGCTCTTGGTGTCCCATCACAAGAATAGTGTTCATTGTAGCCGGAGGTAAAGTTTTAATTCCTCATCCCTACATCCTGCCCCCTCCTTGGTTTTCAGTATGCTTTATATCTCTTTGTGCCTGTGTGTACACATCATTTAGCTCCAAAATGTTAGTGAGAATTTGTTTTTCAACTCCAGAGAAACTTTAGTTAGGATAATGGTCTCCAGTTCCATCCAAGTTGCTGCAAAAGACATTATTTCATTCCTTTTTATGGTTGATAGTACTCCATGGTATACATATATCACATTTTCTTTATTCACTTGTGAATTGATGGGCATGTAGGTGGATTTCACATCTTTGCAATCGTGAATTGTGCTGTGATGAATGTTCAAGTGAAGTGTCTTTTTGATAAAATGACTTCTGTTCCTTTGGGTTGTACTAATTTTCAGTCCCACCAACAGTGTATTAGCATTCCTTTCTCTCTGTATCCATGCCAGCATCAATTGTTTTTCGACTTTTTAATAATGGTCATTCTGATTGGGGTAAGGCGATATTTCATTGTAGTTTTAATTTGCATTTCCCTGAAGGTTAGTGATGTTGAGTATTTATTCATAAGTTTATGGGCTACATCTCCCTATGAGAAAATTATCTAAGCCACTGCTCTGAGCACTGGGCCTGTTGGTAGCCTCTGGTCTTCTTGACTTGCCTCTGCTGTATGCAGCTTCTGCTCTACAAAGGAATTGGGGTGATCATGGCTCCCATATATCTTGCATGCTATTCCTGGGGTAGAGCCTCTGTCCTATAGGTGGGGGGCTGGGTGGAAGAAGGGAGTCCTCATCCACACAGCAAGAATTTACCTTCTTCAACTTGGGGCTGCAAGGGATGAAAAATGCTGGCTGCCTGGTTCTCCCAGTGAGATAAGATAATCATTGATTGGGAGCTGAGTGGAAAGGGAGCCCTATCTTCTAAGCCACACCTGCCCAGAGTGGAACTTCTTTCAAACTGAGATGGGACAGTACCGATGAGGCAGTATGAAGGGAGGGGCTCAAAAGCTTCAGTTTCTCTCTCTCTTTTTTTTTTTTTTTTTTACCAAGTTTCAGTAGATTTTCTTGAATAAATGTTTCTTGATTTTCTGTAGGCCCTTAGGACAATTTCCTGAGAATTTAAGTGGTTCTTTTTAATAGTTTTTTGCCAAGTTTGCTTGTTTAGCTGGGGAGTAGACTGCAGCACTCCTCATCCCAGGAGTGGAACTGCTTAAAGTGCATTTTTAAGTAGGTACCACAAAGCTAGGTCTTGCCTTTTTATTCAATCTGACAATGTCTGCCTTTTAAATGGGCTTTTAATGTTATTTATATTTAATGCAATTAGTGATATGATTGGCTTTTGATATATTATCTTGTTATTTCTTTTCTATTTGTCCCATCTATTCTTTGTTTTTTTTCTTCCCTTGTTCTTTGTCTTCTCTTGAATTAAGCATCTTTTCTGATTTATTTTATTTCCTTTTGGTTCATTTTATTAAACCAACATTTTACTTATTGTTTATACTAAAACAATCACTTAACATAACTAACAGTTTTAGCACTATTTGTTGTGTATTTTAGTGACTAATATTTATTGTATTCATCTTTAACTTATCACATTCTACATCCAAGTAATATTATACTATTTTATGTATAGAAAAAGAACTTTAAAGCACATTTGTTTTCATCTCTCTTAGACTTTATGCTATTAGTCTTATGCATTTTATATCTACCTGAGTTATTTATACCCCAAATTCATTATTATTTTTTATTTAAACAGTCAATTATATTTGAAACAGATATATATAGTAAAAAATCTTTATTCACATAGTTACCATTTCTGGTGATGTTAATTTTCTTGTGTTGATCTAGGTTTCAACTTGGTAGTATTTTCCTTCTGCTTGTAGGACTTCCTTTAATTTTTCTTACAGTGCAGATCTGTAAGTCTTTCAAGTGTTTTATGTCTGAATAAGTCTTTATTTCACCTTCACATTTGCAAGATATTTTGACTTGTTGAAAAATTACAGGCCAAATTCCAACTCTCGCCCTGCTCTATACATAAAGATTTTGCTCCAATGTATTTTTGCTTGCTTTGTTTCTCACAAGAAATATGTTACCATTCTTTGTTTCTCTGCATGTAGTGTGTCTTTTGCTGTAGCTACTTAGAAGGTTTTCTCTTTATCACTGGTTTTTAGCAATTTGGTTATGAGGAGTCCCAGTATAGTTTTCTTTATCTTTAATATATTTGGGATTAGCTGGACATTTTAACTTAGTGCTTCATAATTTTCATCACTTTTGGAAAATTTTCAGCCATTATTACCTCATATATCTTTTTACCCTCCGACAACCCACATAACTTTTCAGAGATCGCACTTGTGTGTATGTTTATCTGTTTGAAGTTGCAGCCTGGAAACTTTCTCCAGGCAGTAATTTAGGAAAATTGTGGGGCTTATCTCTCTTTTCCTCCATCTTTTGTGATTCACAGTCCTTTTTGACCTGAATTCCATTGCTTCATATATTCTGCCTATACAACAGTTGTTCCAAATGGAAAGTAAACCTAGTCTTTATTACATCATCTTTACCAGAAACAGAAGTCTCCAGAATGTCTCTTAATTTCTAGTGAGAAAAATCTATTGGACATTTTCATGAGCCCCAGAATCAATTCTCTGCATGAGGACAGATATAATACATGTGAGTCAAAATTACAACATTGTTGTTGAGTGGACGTGGATGCAGATCAAGGAAAAATTCCTACTAAATTTTAAATGCATAAACGCTAAAGACTTAAGCAATTCAAATATCATATACTCAAAGAAAGGGAAATAAAAAAAGTAAATGAGGAAAAATATATGACCCCTAACTTGTATATATAATCAGGGAAAACATCTGATTAATAGTGTGATTTGAAGAATTTGAAAGTGATTTCTTTTCTCTAAGTACACAATCTATAAGTACATTATGAGGGAAAGGGACAAATAAAATGTTGTACATATATTTGTATGATAAAACTTCATAAACTAGTAAAATGAATGGAGAATATGTGTACATATAAATATGGGTGATAGTGATACTTTCAGAAATAACTCTTTGAGTTGGCAAAATATACAAGACAGAATTAAGAAGACTTAGAAACAGTACGATGGTATAAAATATTTATTACAATGAAGAGACATTTCACATTTTACAGATTAGGATTTCTAACATAGCAGGCAAAGTAATAAATGGATTGTGCCTGGGAATGTGAATTTGCCATAACTGATGGTGTTAGAACAAAAGATCTAGATAGTTTACCAAAATCAGAAGTCTTCAATAAATTGGGGGAATTGATGAGAACAATGAGATTTTGAGTGATATAGGTTGATTATAGATGCTTCAAAGGATCTATAAAGTGATATAAGCTGATTATAAATGCTTCAAAGCTTTTTGAAAGAGAAATGTAGACCATATTGTAAAAGCTATGGGTAGAGAATTAGGCTAAGTGTCTGATAGGTGGCATAGATAAGACTCAGAGGACCTGAGAGCACTAGAGACAAATGGAATAGAGTCAAGTTAGATTGGAGGAGGATCATTGAAAAGACAACTCCCACCTCTAGCACCCAAGCACACATCCTTATTATGCTGAGAAGGCAGAACTCATCAACTTTATTTATTTATTTTTTTTTTTTTTTAGAGACGGGGTCTCGCTCTTGGTCAGGCTGGTTTCGAACTCCTGACCTTGAGCTATCCACCCGCCTCGGCCTCCCAGAGTGCTAGGATTACAGGCGTGAGCCACCGCGCCCGGCCTAGAACTCATCAACTTTAATTAGCAGACTTCAGTGGAGGGTAACAGCATGGCTCCTCAACAATAAGCAGGACCAGCAATGTTTGAGTAGGTGCCAGCATCTGTACAGGATCAAACAGCAATAGTCCAAAATTGCAGAAGGACTAGAAGTCATATCAGGAGACAACTTTGATATCTCCTATGAGGCAGGATCCACCTTAGCTTCACATGTCCCTTCCCCTCAACACTGTCTCTCCAAACAGTGTAAAATATTTTAAAGAAATTTTAGAAAATTTAGAAGCTGTACATAAAATACTGTAAATATATGTTAATTATTTTTCCCACCCAAGTTACACACACACACACACACACAAAACACATACACACAGAGGAAAATACAGTCTCTTTTTCTCTCTCTTTCTCCCTTCCTTCCTCTTTTAGTTATCATTGTATTTCAGCTACTTAAACAATTATTGATTCAGAGTAGGTTAAGTATTTGTTAATTAAGTGAATGTACACATGAACTTAATACATGATAAAGGAAACATAACAAAAAAATAAGGAATGATGATTGTGAAAATCAGAGATACAAAAAAAAAATGACACTCATAAGAAACTATTTTGTTCTACTCTCTACTGATATATTTCTATACCTGGATGATTTTCTGGGAAAATAAAAATTTTCAAAATTTATAACAAAAGAGGTTTAAAACCCAAAAAGGCAAGTTATATAAGGTCAAAGATATAACATTCTCTATTCCTATTTCCCTAAAAAAGCATCACACCAAGATATTTTTGTAGTTCAATTCTACCAAAACTTAAAGTAATGTACAATTTCTTTGCTATCTAAAAATCTTCCAAACAGACTTAAGTAAATAGGGCTTAAAGTTTCTTTAATAAAGCCAGCAAAGCATCAATAAGAACTGGAAAAAACAGCACAACCAAGAATATAATGGACTAATAAATGTCAATAAAAGTACCCTTAATAAAGTGTTAGCAAATAGAATCCAATAGCATATTAAAATGTACCAAAACACAACATATTTGGATCCATAGCAGGAATGCAAAGATGTTTTAATATTAAAAATATTATTAACATAATTTAACCTATGAAAGGTGGAGTTATCATTCTTTATAGATGCTGAAAATTCAGCCATCAATTGTTGATTAAAATGATTCTTAATAAAATAATAGTAAATTTATAGTCTCTTAACATATAAAACATGTGCATCTCAGCCCAAAAGCCAGAATGTTGACTGATACAATAATACAAGAAACATTTCTACTGAAGACAGGTGCAAACCATAGCCATCCAAATTACTGCTATTATTTAATATTTTTTTCTGGGAGTACTAGTCAAAGCAAATGGAAAAGAAGAAAAAAATGGATGTTAAGTGTTTATAGTTGTAAGAGGATAAAACAAAACTGACACACTTGGCTAGAATTCTAGAAGAGATTATTTTTACTCTGGTTCAAGTGGTTGTGTAATCAAGTAAAAGTTATCTGTAACTAATTTTTATGAGAAAAAAGTGCATTCCTGAAATGTCGTACCTTTTTTTTTTAATAAAATGGATCTCAAATGGTTGTTTGGTAGTGCTACTTGGAGAATTTAGCTATTATTTGACATCAGTCTTAAGAAATTTTCTTGTTTACTTGTAGAAGTAAGTTTCTATTCAGGGGCACATTCGCAGAGGGGGTAAACATGAAGTAGTAGTGAAAGGAGGTATTACAATTGCCTAGCTAGCAATTTTTTAAAAAATTTTCTTAAGTTTTATTTTAATTAATTAGTTGATTTTTTATTTCAGCATATTATGAGGATACAAATGTTTAGGTTATGTATATTGCCTTTGCCCCACCTGAGTCAGAGCTTCAAGCGTGTCCATCCCCCAGACAGTACACAGCACACCCATTGGGTGTGTATATAAATATTCCCTCCTCCCCCATCAACTGCCCAACACCCTATGAATGTTACTACTATATGTGCATTTAAGTGTTGGTCAGTTAAGTCAGTTAATGGTGAGTGCATGTGGTGCTTGTTTTTCCATTCTTGTGATACTTCACTTGGTAGAATGGGCTCCAGCTCTATCTAGGATGATACAAGAGGTGCTAGATTACCAGTGATTTGTGGTCGAGTAGAACTCCATGGTATACATATACCACATTTTATTAATCCAATCATGCATTGATGGGAACTTGGGTTGTTTCCACATCTTTGCAATTGTGAATTGTGCTGCTATAAACAATCTAGTGCAGATGTCTTTTTTATAGAATGTCTTTTGTTCCTTTGGGTAGATGCCCAGTAACACAATCTATTTTTTAAAAATAAATTTTAAGAGGCACTGGCCAAATTCAAGAAGACTTACAAACAGGATTTGTTTTAGCAGTTTAGAAAAATGATGATATACTTTAATACAATCTGTTTAATATCTTACAAAGTTTGAATTAAGAAAATAGTCATATATTTTTAATTTAATGAATTTTGGATTTGTTTTCAGAACATACATAAAATGCTTTTTAAATGTTAAAGAAAAAAATAATCTAGTTTGTTGAACTTTAGGGAAGGAAATTAATTATTTTTCACTTTCAATTTAAGAGAAATAGCTCATTTGTTTTTTTGTTTTGCTTCCAGAATATAATTTATCTTGGGCCAAAGGAAGCCAACAATGAATTCGAACTAGACACTGAATGTAGAAAACATGTTTTTCTACCCAAACACCACTAAAATGATGTCAAGAATAAAAAGAATTATAAACCAATACGGCAAAAGAAAATGGGCAAGGACAAGGAGGACAGAAAATAGCAGAAGTTGGAGATCAGCACAGTATTTTAAAATATAAGTAAAATGAACAAGAGACAACTCACTACAGAGACTAGAAAAATCTGAATTTTAGTTTCCATTTCATGGTAAAAACCAATCAATAAATAATCTGATTTATCCCACAGGATTTTCAGATTGGGAGCAACTGCATATTGGAATATGGGATATGGTGGTGGTGGGGGGTAAAAACAGAACGAATGTTCAAAATTGGTAATACAAAGCAATTTTACACTTACTCCAGCTTTCTTACTCCCCACTCCAAATCCTAGCAGAATACTTTCTCCTCAAGTCCAGCAGAAGTCTGGATATTTATGCTTTTTGGAAGACGCACCAGAAGGACTCTGGGTTAAGGGACAGTTGGCACAGTTGAACATGGTGGTGCTATATATTCAAGTCATGGGTTTATATCTCCTAGGGTAGAGACTGGAAGATCCCTGTGGTGAAACTGACAGAACCAAGAGAAAAGCTATTAAGATATTAGTCTTCATTTGGTAATCCTATGTATTGAAGCCCTTCAGCTGACAAGCTCTCCCACTTAGAGTGGAACTCTAGTCAGCTTTATGAATACTGAACGGAATAGCCGATGACCACCAAATATTTAAGAAAACCTCTTACATCAAGAACAGAAACAAAAAGAAAAATTCTGAGGAGGCTGAGCCAATTCAGGAGGTTGAAAAAATACAAATATAAAATCCATAGAGAAGAGAAGATAATGTGTCCTTGATTTAAAAACAGTTTACAATAGAAAAGGAATAATTTGAGAACAAAAAATGCTCTTGAAAATTAAAATGTATTAGCAAAAATTATAATTCAAAAGTATAAATAATAAGGCTTAGAATACAAAGTTGAAGAAATCCAGGAAAGAAAATAAAGGTCAAAGAGAGAAAATTGGAGCATACATGGTCATCTGATTTAACAAAAGTGCTTTACTGCAAATTCGGAAAGAATGGTCTTAGTAAATGATGCTGTTCAATTGTTTATGCATATCGAAAAAACTCTTGATCCCTAATGCGCACTGTACACCAAAATTAACTTGAGATGGATCATGCACTTAAATTTGAATGATAAAGTATAAAAGTCTTGGGGAAAATATTTAGGAGACAATCTTTATAACTTGCATAGTCAAAGATTCCTTAGATAAAACATAAAGAGCACTAACCATTAAGCCATTAAAAAAGATTAAAGATGGAAATCATTAAAATTAATAACTTCTGTTCATTAAGATAGCATAAATAGAGTGAAAATACAAGCCACAGAATGGGAGATGTTTGCAATACTGTATCCCCCTTTAATTGTAGGGTTACGTTCCAAGGCACCAGCTGATGCCTGAAACCACAGATAGTATTGAACCCTATATATACTATGTTTTTTTCCTATACATATATACCTGTGATAAAGTTAAATTTACAAATTAGGCACAACAAGAAATTAACAATAAATAATAAAATTGAACGATTATAACAATATACTGTAATAGTTGTTTGAATGTGGTCTCTCTCAAAATTTTTATTGTGCTGTAGCATAGGTAACTGAAACTGTGGAAAGTAAAACCATCGATAAGGGAGGACTATGTACATATATCCAATGAAGGACTCGGATCCAGAATACCAACAAATAAATAAGAAAATCCAAAAGAATTTAAAAAATGAACAAAAGCCTTGAATAGGCCCTTCTTAAAAGAGGGCGCATATATGGTTAGTAGGCCTTTCAAAAGTACTTTAACCTGACTAGTCCTCAGAGAAATGCAATGTAAAGCCGCACTACACTCTTGCCAGAATATTGAAAATGAAAGTGTTGAGGAGGAAAAAGAGGAACTGGAATTCTCCTATATTGTTGGTCGGTGTATAAATTGGTACAATTGCTTTGGAAAGCTGACAATATTCAGGGACCTCAATGCTTTATGAGTCTGAAATTCACCCTAGATGAAAAGCCCATGAAAATAAGTGCATACATCCATCAAAAGACATGTATGATAAAGTTTATTGCAGCTTGATTTATAGTTGCCCAAGAATGGAAATGACCTCAATGTCCAATGACAGGTGAATGGATAAAGGGTGTTATATTCATATAATCAAATGCTACACTGCAATAAAGAAAACCATTCTGTTACATGCTATATTATTGATGAATTCTACAGACATATGGCTGAGAAAAAAAAGTTAGGCACAAAAGAGTACATAATAGATGATTCTACTTACATGTTGTTAAAAAACAGGCACAATTAATCTATGATGATAGAGGTCAGATTACTGGTTACCTTTGGGGATGTTGATTGAGAGAGGGCAGAAGGAAGTCTTTGAGGTGTTGGAAAGTATTTTATATCTTGATTTAGGTTATGGTGTATGGTGTTTACATAAGCAAAAATTCATCAAGATATATACTTAAGTTTTGTGCATTTCACTGCATTATAACTGAGTATCAATGATAAAAGAAAAAAAAAGGAGAGAGAAAATGAAAAGCAAATTAGAGTATCCTTCCAGGAGACCTGTTATAGTCCTTAGGGCTAGTAACCAATATTCTGATTGTCCTCCTTGCAGGGACCTGGTGGGATTGCACCTCTCCACCCTTTTGTAGTTAAGCGTGGGCATGCCACTTTCTGTGACTGATGAAATGTGAGTAGAAGCAATGCAAGTTCCTTCTGCGTGGAATGTTTTAACAGCCAGTGTGTGACTTGCCCTGTTACCTTTCCCTGCTGCAGTCCTGAGATCCTTGGGAGGGTGGAGCCTCAGTTACCTTATAGCCTTTCAGTAAGAATGATGTGGCGCTGAGCCCTTTCCTGGTTCCTTTTAGATTTCTAATGTCAGTGAGAAATAAACATCTGCTGTATTAAACCACTGATGTTTGGGTTTGTTTTTTACTGCAACATAACACAACACAGCTCTTTCTGACTGATTCTAAAAGAGAGAAAGGAGAAAAAAGTAAATGAGAAAATTGTCAAAAAAAATAAGGCAAAAACATTTTCCAGAATGGGGGGACTTTAATTTCCAGGATGAAAGCGCCTCTCAGTGCTGAGTACAACAAATGATGGATCAAGACCCACATAAAGCATGCTATTGTGGCATTTGAGAATACTGGACTAAAGAGACTATCCTAAAAGGTCATAGCGGGGTACAAAAGGATTACAAACCAAGCATTAGAAATCAGAACAGATGTGGACTTCTCAATATCAACTCATAGAAGACAATGAAACACCTTTAAAATTCTACAAAGACGCTTACACTCTGGTTTTAAACCCTAGCCAATATTTCAATGTAGTGTGAAAGTATAAAAATAAAAACATTTCTAAGAGAGGCAATGCCTCAAAAAGAATATCTTTAGTTTACCTTTCCTGGGAAAGATTCTTCGATATATGCCACACTAAAATAATCTAGAAAGCTGATGAAGTATGGCAGAGTATTCCACAATATTGTTTCCCCTTCTTTCTTAGTAACAGAACTGCTGAAATGAAGACAAATTTCCTGTCTCCTTACAGGTAGGCATGGACACTTGAGTAAGTTCCACTTATAAAATTTAAGTGGAGGTAGTGAGTACATCTACAGGAAATGTTTGAAAGAGAACTGACTTGCTCTTCCTCCTTCTTTCCTGTAGTGTACAGATGAGGACAGAAGCTCCAGCAGACATTTCAAATGGTCACCTGGTGTCCCAGCCAATGAAAAGCAAGCATGGCAAAACCACATGATTGGAGGGTCCTAGTTTCCTAACAACAACGAGTATCCATTCTATCTCAGGATCATTCTTTTCCCATGTTGAGTAGACTCTGATTTCATTCAATCCATTGCATGTGTTTCTGTTTTCTAGAGACAAGCGAAATTCTAACTCAAAGAAAAGGATTCTATGACAAAGGATTGAGCACCAGAGAGTGGCAGAGGAAATCCCCAGGACTGATAGGAAAGAAAAATCTAGAAAGTTTTGAAGGGATGCTGTTCCAAAAGCACTATATCTTATTTTTTATTATAGAAAATCAATATGTAACATCTAAAGCTAAAAGTTGAGATTTAGCAATATAAACATGTTATTTAGAAATATGAGTTAAATACCAGAGGAAACATCTAAGACAACCAAAATGGGGAGTGAGAAGCAAGGATGGAATGGAGCGAAAAGAGGTGACACAGGGCAATGTCGTGTTCTATTATGAGCCTTGGTGAATAATTGGATCAATTAAACTCTATGAATGTATTTACTATATTACTGTACTTAACAGTGATAAATGCTGTAAATATTTTTTAAAAAGAAATTGAATATTTAAAAATGTGATTTGCATTTTTGACTGCATCTGAATCAGAATGGTAAGTTCCATTATTTGTGGTAGTTGACTTCCCAGAAGGTGGTTTAAAGAAATAGCATTCTTAAATTGAGAGACAAAGGTCAAAGACAAGCAATGCTTTAGCTGTTAAAACATATATCATGAAGCACAAATCCTTAACGGCATACAGTGGCAGTCCATGGGGAGGAGGAGGAGTGCCTTTGGTTTGTATCTGTGAGTTATTGCTATGACATGACACTATTACATTTTGGTTTTTAGCATTTTTAAAGAGGAAGTAATAGTTATGAGAGATGAAGAACTCAGAATTAAGTACTGTAGTTATACACAGAAGGGTAATTTGGTTTTGATGTATTGGCCTAGGCCTGTTAACTAATAATACCAAATTTTAAGTAGCATCTCACCAGTATGAAAAAAAGGTTGCATCATTATTAATGTCTAAACTATAGTGTGTTTCACACAGGATTATGGTAAAGGTCAGGCCATGTTTCTCTGAATTAAAAGCTATTCTGAGCTATCGCATTCCTAATCAACTCAGACCTAAAGGTGCATAGCTCAGTTATAATGAGGCGCAATGAATTTAAATAAACTGCAAGATACTGTATAGTGATTTATATGTGCACTGTGGTATCCTTTTAACTCATTAGCAATGAATGATACTGTGTGTTTGCAACTGCTTTTTGCTGTATAACTATTTTTTAATCACAATATTTCTTAGAAAAGGCCTTATGCTCCCATTTTCTTTCTGTATGTGTAAAGTAAAAGGCAAAGGGTGCTCCTGGCATGTACCCAAACATGAGTCACAGCAGAAAGAAACTGTCAAATATCCACCCAAATAAATTTCATAAATTAACAATTTGTAGCTGTGCTCACATGTTTATGGTTTCACGGTATAGAATTGCCATGGGACTTGGGAAAAAGAATTGAAGGTTATATGCAGGTTTCTGAATCACACTTCAGACTTATCCTTGTAGTGGAATTTTTAAAAATCTATTGAGCACATTTGAGCATTTGTTAAGAAACAAAAACAAAACACTAAAATTTAGCCAGAAACTATTCTGCTTAATAATTCAAAAGAGTCTTATTTACCATCTTTCATCCTCTTATGTATATCCACTAATTTTTATAGACAACATATTCCTATAGCTTGCTTACATAGCAAGTTTATACAAACCACAGGGATTTAATTTTATTTAGTGAAACTTTTATTTTTTTAATTGCTAGATTGAGAACAACTCATGCATGTCTGTTCAAACATTAAAAAAGAGGAGTCACAGAATGATAAAATTATTTTGATGGATGACTCAATGAATATCCCCTTTTTGTGGGGATCAGAGGAGACTGGCTTTACCATCCTGAGATTACCTGTGCGTCTTAATGTGTAAGAAACCATTAAGGGTAGGTTTACCCAGGTGTTACATTTGTCTTAAATCACACTGTTCATACTTGAAATGGTTTCACTTCTCCCAGAATTGAGTTAATTTTAACTAGGCCTTTGTGTTTAAACTGGATTTTTTGAGGCTCAGCTGGTTTTGAGTTTTGTTATCAATTACATATCCTTCCCATTTTTTTTCCTTGGTGAGTTTTTATTAAGTACAAACTTGGTCTTGTACTTATTAATTCTAGAATAATGTGGTAAATGCTACTAACTATTCCCCAATATTTATTCTCCTCTCCTTCCTTTTTTATTTTATTTTATTTTTTAGTAATAGAACTAAAATTTCACCTGGTTAAATGCTCTTCCAACTACAGATTACATTCCCTGCCTCCTGTGAAGCTGGTTGTTATGGGCTGAATTCTGTTCCTCCGAAATTCACATGCTGAAGTCCTAACCTCCAGTACCTCAGAATGTGACTACGTTTGGAGATAGGGTGTTTAGAGAGGTAATTAAGATTAAATTAGGTGATTAGCATGGGCCCTACTCCAATATAACTTGTGTTGTTACAGGAAGAAGTGGTTAGGACAGACACAGATATGCTCAGGGGAAAGACAATGTGAAGACAAGGAGAGGGTATACACCTACAAGCTGAGGAGAGAAGCCTCAAAAGAAATCGATCCTTCTGGTACCTTGAGCTCAGACTTCTAGCTTCAGAATTGTTAGAAAATAAATTTCTGTTATTCAAGCCACCCAGTCTTTGATACTTTGTTATGAAACACTGGCAAACTAATATACTAGGTGTGGCCATGCCATGGAGCTTGGGTTAATGGGATTAAGCAGGAGTCATGTGTGTAGTTTCTAGGTTATTTTCTTAAAAGATAAGGCAGAATATACTGGGTTGTCTCTTTTACCTTCTTACAGGATGGAACACAGATGTGGTGGGGACTCAGGTTTGAGTATCCAAATAAGGACAACATGTGGGGCATGGTAGAGCAACAAGTTGGAAGGAATCTGGGCCCCTGAATGACCTTGTGGAGAAGAGCCATCCAGCTAGCCAGGATGACTTACATTTTGACTATTATATAAGAGAGAAATAAATTTATTTAAACCACTGAATTTTTGGGAGAGGGTGGAGGATGTCTCTGTTACTATAGCTTAGCCTTTACCCTAACTAATAAAACATATTACATACCTGAAGCTCTACCTCGAGGGGGGAAGGGGGCATGGGCAATGTATGTAACCATAATATTTTTACCCCATAATATGCTGAAATAAAAAAATAAAAAAGGAAAAAAAAAACATATTACAGAATGAGTACTAGGCAAAGGACCTTTACTCTATTTCAATGCTAATTTTTCATTTATATTCTATACATAATACATAATATAGTTATATGTAGTAAACTATAAATGTTTATCATTTAAGTATATAAAAATAATATCCATATACTTTTGATTACATTTTATATTGAGATAAAACTACTGTCTTCATTAAAATCCCATTTCCATTACAGTTCCAGCAGTAATAAGTTGAAAGTATGCTTCCTTTTTCCCATTTCTTGGTAATTATCAAAAGGTCTTTATGAACGATGATTAAACTCTGTTTCATCTCTCCTGAAGATCTTCTGAGGAACCAAAGATATCACCTAATCTTCATTGTAAATAAAAAAATGGTGTCTACCCATAGCCTTCTCTGTTCCCCATTTAAGACCTTCTCTGAGGTTTTTCTGATTATGTTTTATTATTATTACTGTTATTATTAATATTTGACCAAACTATGAGGCTGGAACATATGGCCTTATTTTCTACAGGCTTCTTTATTTTCTATATATTCATTTCTAATCATGTGATGTGATTTTTTTTACATTGATAACCATTGAATATAAGTTTGGTGGAAATAGTAACCACTCTTCTATCTCCTACTAGTTTCTAGGTGTTTTAGATGATTTCTTCTAATTTTAAAGAAATTTAGTCAGTATACAAAGTTCTTTTTAAAATTGTTTTTGTAGTCAGAAAGTCCAGCTTTATTCCTAATCTAACTTTATATAAACTTGCTGCTTTTTTCTGTAATCTGTTGTGTTGAATAAGTGAGTTTTAATGCTCTAAACCTAAGATTTGCCGCAAACATACAGATAGTGCCCCCTAAATGAAATGGTGCATTAAATGTCACTAGTAGCCTTTTGGAACTTCTTTCCATTTTGATTTACATTAAATAACTTGTAAGCAGAGCAGCCTCCCAAACACGTGTTCAACTGGAGTACTGTTGGGAGCTAAAAGATGGGCATTTGCTTTCTCTCTCAAAAAAAGGATAAGTTTAGCTTGACTGAATGGTGGTAATTCCATCTACCCACTCTTGCATTAAGTGATTAACCCACTGGAAGTCTATGATCTGCTTTGAAGTCCCTAGCTTCAAAAGACTCCCCACGTGAGAACTATTCACATAAACCTGAGTTCCTCTAAATAGAAAAAAACAAAAAAAAGGAAAGAAAAGTCTACTGCATTTTACTCCTAATTTTCTTTTTCGGTTGATGAAACGTCTTTGAGCATCAATAGGATTTTGAGATTATCATGATTTTTTTCTCAGATGCACTACTGGGAGGGTAGAGTTTGAAGGTCCTGGCACACAGTGTTCTATTCCATGTAAATCAGGCAGGAGGACAACTATGAATTGCTCTCCAGGTTATTTGAGGTGCTTTCCCCATCCTGCCATCAAGTCATTGTTTCATTCTAAAAAACAACAAATTGAGATTGTGAGGGCATCTTAACATGCCAAAATAAACATTTATTCTTTAAATTTTGAGCAGGAAATGCAAATTATGTGACTTTTCTTTTTTTACTATCTGGACCCTGGAGAGTGTGAGAGTGCATTCTGTTTGGTAATTTTAGATTTAATTAAGTAATTGGGCATAGTTCTCAGTGGAGAAGGGCAAATAAAATACTTGGTTTGAGTGGTCACTTTAATAAAATGAGTTTCTTCCTCTCCATTAACTTTTGTTGAAAATAATTCATTTTAAATGAGAGCTGAAGCCATCCTAGTATTAAAACAACTCATAATTGAATATCATACCAAAAATAAATTAACATAGTAAGATAATGAAAAAGTAAGGCCTAAATATAAGCAAGCATTTAACAGAAATCCTAAGGATTTGAGCTTCTTATATTGCATATGTATTTAAGCTATTAATTACCATCAGTATGGGCTATATGCTGAGTATTATAATAAACAGAAATTTATGTGAAAGATTTAGATTTTGATTTTATGGAACCAATAATCCAAGGGGCATTTCCTTTATAATGACTTATTCAAATACATTGTAGTTTAAAGTTTTCAAAGTCTGACTAGACTCTTAAAATATTTGAAAGGTATATTCATTCATTTATTCATCAAATATTTACTGAGCAAGTATTACATTCTGACTGAGATGGCCTTAAGGTTTCTCTTGGTTTCACTAAACTTTAAACAGGTTTCTTCCTGACCATAGATCCTGACCTCACTTTCTTAGAGCATTTACTTTAGAAAAATTGCAATTGTAAATTCTTTCTCTGCCTCTTTGATATGTAAATCTTCTCCCAGTCTCTTGCCAGTACAACCCAAAAACGTCTTTCTTAAGGACATTTCTTAAAGACATTGGAAACAATGCTTCTTTTTTTTTAACTTAAACGGCAGAAATTTATTTTCTTGCAGTTTTGGAGGCTAGAAGTCTGAGATCAAGGTGTCTTCTGAGACTTCTCTCCTTGGCTTGTAGGTGGCCATCGCTTCCTGTGTCTTCACATGGTCTACCTTCTGTCTGTCCTCTTCTTATTTTTTTATTTTTATTTTTTAGAGTGGAACCCATAAATCTGTGTTTTTAATTTTTATTTTCTTTACTATTGTTACATATATTGCATTTGCACCGCCCAAGTTGGAGCTACAAGCATGCCCATTCTAGACCCTGCGCACAGCACCCATTAGGTGTGAATTTACCCATCTCCTCCCTCTCCTTCCACCTGCCCAATCCTGATGAATGTTACTTCTATTGCTTTTGAAATGTAATCATCAAGAAAGATAGTACCCTATCTCCCAATCTTAGTGGGAGTGAAGGAGCCTAACTTTGATAAGTGTCAATTAGCAAAAACAGAAGGCCTAATCATACCAACTACCCTCCTTCTTAGTATCCTCCAGTACTTTTCCATTAACTCACCCAAGTGCTTAAAATCTCTCCCATCTTTTTCTTTATTTCAGCATATTATGGGGGTACAAATGTTTAGGTTCTGTATATTGCCTTTGCCCCCCTTTCCCCCCCGAATCAGAGCTTCAAGCGTGTCCATCCCCCAGACGGTACGCATCACACTCATTATGTATGTGTATACCCATCCCCTCCTCCCCACTCCCATCTGCCCGACACCCTATAAATGTTATTCCTGTATGTGCACTTAGGTGTTGAGCAGTGAAACCACTTTGATGGTGAGTACATGTGGTACTTATTTTTCCATTCTTGGGATACTTCACTTAGTAGAATGGGTTCCAGCTTTATCCAGGAAAATACAAGAGGTGCTAGATAACAATTGCTTCTTATAGCTGAATAATACTCCATGGTATACATATACCACATTTTTTTAGTCCACTCATGTATTGGTGGGCACTTGGGTTTTTTCCACATCTTTGCAATTGTGAATTATGCTTCTATGAACACTCTAGTGCAGATATCTTTTTTATAGAATGTCTTTTGTTCTTTTGGGTAGATGCCCAGTAATAGGATTGCTGGATCAAATGGTAGATCTACTTGTATCTCTTTAAGGTATCACCATATTGCTTTTCACAGAGGTTGCACTAGTTTGCAATACCACCATCAGTATAGGAGTGTTTCTATCTCTCCGCATCCACGTCAACATTTATTGTTTTGGGACTTTTTATAAAGTCCATTCTCATTGGAGATAAGTGATATCTCATTGTGGTTTTGATTTGCATTTCCCTGATGATTAGAGATGTTGAGCATTTTTTCATATGTTTGTTGGCCATTATTCTGTCTTCTTTTGAAAAGTTTCTGTTCATGTCCTTTGTCCACTTTTTGATAGGGTTGTTTGATTTTTTCTTGCTGATTTTCCCGAGTTCTAAATACATTCTTGTTATCAGCCCTTTATTGAATGTGTAGCATGTGAAAATTTTCTCCCATTCTGTTCGTTGTCTGTTTGCTCTCTTGACAGTTTCTTTGGCTGTGGAGAAGCTTTTTAATTTGATCAGGTCCCATTTATTTATTTTTGTTGTTGCTGTGATTGCCTTTCAACATACACAAATCTATAAATGTAATTCACCACATAAATAGAAGCAAAAACAAAGACCATATGATCCTCTCAATAGACTCAGAAAAAGCATTTGACAAATTTCAACACCATTTTATGATAAGAATGCTTAACAAAATAGGCATAGATGGGGCTTACTTAAAAATGATACAAGCCATATATGACATACTCACAGCCAACATCATACTGAATGGGGAAAAATTGAAAGCATTCCCACTTAGAACTGGAACCAAACAAGGTTGCCCACTATCTCCACTTCTATTCAACATAGTGCTGGAAGCCCTTGCTAGAGCAATTAGACAAGAGAGTGGAATTAGAGTATCCAAATGGGGGCAGAAGAGATCAAACTCTCATTTTTTGCTGATGATATGATATTATATCGTCCATCTTTTGTTTCAGCAGAGTTGAGTTCAATCTCTCCCCTATTTGACAGTCTTGAATAAAGTCCTCTTTGCCTATTTAACCTGCCTGCTGTAACTTTTCTTTGACAATTCCAAATCCTGTGTTAGAAATATAAGACATGATTGAGATAGATGTTGTCCTTGTCTTCAAAGAGTTTAACAGCTATTAAGGTTATAATGATTCCTTGATTGTAAAGGCAATTTGAAACTTTCAAGGAAAGCTTCAAATATACATCATAGATCCATTCAATTCACATTTATCTACAAACTTGGGCATTCCAGAGGTCCTCTAGACTGATGATGCTTATCTGAAAGTTTCTGGATCAGAACTCATCCCAAATTTATACCCAAAGCCAGGTTTAAATGGAGGTTGAATATGGTGTAAATTGAAGGGCAATAATATGGTATTTTACATAGAAATATCTTCTCCACCAGGGTTACTGAATTACTAAAATGTCTTATGTAGACATGTTACTTTGTATTGACAATTACCTTTCCTCTCACTTTCTTTTTGAATGTGATAGAAAAATGGCTAATATCTTTGTGTAAAATAATGCATCATGTAATCCTCCTCTGTAGAGTATCATGGGAACTTTGGGCAACTGAGCTAGAGAGGAGGAGAGGGACTGAAGACGAATGCTGAGAGTACAGTTCTTGGATCATTTCTGCAGAGTTAAGAAGTATTTTCAGGGTTATATTAAATAATTCACATAACATGGATGCTCATAAAAAGCAAACACATTAACATTACTTGGAAAAATAGAGAATGATTATAGTAAAAAAAAAATGGCTGACTGACTTGGGGTCAGAACTAGAGCTTCCAAAAGTTAATAATTAAATACATTATTTAGTTTGATTTTCCCTTAGGTATATCCTGTTCTTAATATCCATCAGGACAAACATGTTATGACTCTCCTAGTATAGCTACTAGGCATTTTTCTTTTTATCCTTTTCCTCTTTCTTGCTTAATCGCTATCTAACTTAACTTCCACAGGTGAAATATTTTTAAAGCATTGTACATGTGTGATCTGAAGAAATCTCATTTGATAGAAACAACCTAAGCAGGAACTTTGCGTGTGCTGTGATGCTGGTCTAGAGTGATCTGACAACAGGCCTTCCTGTGGCTGCCTCCTTGTCATTCATGGCTTAGCACACATCATCTCTTTGGTGAGGCCTTCCCTGGGTACCAAGGAGAGAGTAGCTGCCCCATCAAACCCTGCCAGTATTACAGATAGATTCTGACTCATGACTCTCTTTTATATTTTCCATAGCATTCATTTCTACTTAGAATTATTATTTCTTTAATTTATTTACTCCATTAGTAAATAAGCTCTACGAAATAATGGATATTGTCTACATTGTTCAGTGTTACTTTTACAGTCCTAAATTATGGCTGATGCATAGTGCACTCTCAATAATGAAGAAAAACTTCAAATTAAATTCATTTTTTTATCTAAATATATGAACTCATCTCTCCTCCATTTTACCACAAATTTATTTCGGTGTTACTTGAATACCGTATCTTATTTTCCACTAAAAATTACTCTTTATCCTTTTTGAATTAAATGTTCTAAATTCTAGTTGAGGAATGAATGTTTGTTTGCAATTGCATTTATTTTCCATTCTGGATTTGTGTCCTGGACCATTGGGAAAATATATGAAAACTAGAATGTGTCTTATTATGAACAATTTATTTAAAAAATATGAAGGTTGTAAAAGGAACAGGGCTTTATCAAAACTTAATTTGTAGGATGAAAGGAGTTGACAAGTTCCATCACCAACTCATATATGCAATATACAAAGATTAGCCCCCACGAGAGGTCCTTCAAAAACATACCTTCTGGTTTTGTTTACTACAATCACAGGCATTCTCTTTGCTTTGTTCTGTAGGTTGCTTAATATATCATTTGGTTCTACATGTTTCTTTCTCCTGATATTTCTTTTATACTGTCAGATCCTGCCATGTCCATTCAAATCTAAAATTGTCTGAAGCTATCTAAGTCACAACAAATCTGCTGTGTGAATAAAATCTTTATGGAGAGCTGTGAGGTTTCCAAGGCACATGCATAATAGAAATTCAATATCACTTCATTTGAGTACAGGCAGAACTACCAATAGCTGCATTTCACAGAGACCCACAAATTGTGCTATGAAAAGAATGATTACGACAGAATGCCAGGCCTGTGTATGGGAGCTGGGTAAATATATTCCATAGTAAGCTGTGTGAGTCACCTCAGGATGGTGGTGACAGGAGAGAGAGGTGCTCTCAAATTCAAAATTGTGTTAGAAGCATGTAAGAGTAATCAATTTTTATTTTTAATAGCACATTTCTCTTAGTCTAAAAATTAAATTCAAATAGGAAAAATGGCAATCTGCACAAGCTGCTTTAAAATGGAGAATTTGGCATTAGCTTCTTTAACTTTCGCGCCAACAAAGCAGTTAGCAAAAAAAAAAGCTTATAAATACAAAGTTTAATATATATATATATTTATGCTTAAAGAATTAATAAGAAGTAATTATCTCCAGGACAAAAATTAAGGTAGAAAAAATGTTTACATGTTCCTGGGTAAGAGAGAGAAAGAGAAAGAGACACACAATTCAAATTGGATTAGAATAAATATTAGCAGGGAAAAAGTTAAAGAGGATTAAAATTGTTTTAGGGATTATTTTAGACCAACCTATGATTACCTTACCTAGTTTCTGACCTCTAAGCATATAAATAACATAAAATTAAATATACTAAATTATGTTTCCATCAATATTTTCCATTTTAGGGCTAATTTTTTCAACTAACCATTTTACCTAATACTTATATTACAAAAATAATTTAACATTAAAAATCTAAATTTAATAGTTTAGCATACAACTTATATGTGAAAAAATAATGGTCTAATAACACTCCACAGTTGGTTCATGCATCATTTTCTGAAGAGTTAACTGAACAACTAAAATATACCCTAAAAAATTTACATTTCTCTTTTTTGAGACAGGGTCTCTCTCTGTCACCCAGGCTGTAATACAGTGGTGCAATCATACCTCACTGTAACCTGCAACTCATGGGCTCAAACAATCCTCTGGCCTCAGCCTCCTGAGTAACCAAGAATATAGGTATACACCACTATGCCCAGATGCCCAGCTATTTTTTTTTTTTTTGGTAGTTACTGGATCTCACTATGTTGCCCAGGCTTGTCTTGAACTCCTGGCTTCAAGCAATACTCCCACCTTGGCTGCCCAAAGCATGGGGATTATAGGCATGGGCTACTATGCCTGGCCTTACAATTCTTAAAATCAAATTAAAGCTTAGGAGTCTTAGGTCATTATTACAATAGATCTTATCTTAGCATGAAAACGTGTGTCTATATAATGCTCCACTCTGATAATTAGACCATGTTTAGATGATGTAGGCACAATTATTATTTCTTTATAACTTGCAAAAGGAAATCAATTCATAATAACATATGGTTATAAACATAAATAATTAGACTATCTGTTAATTTAAACATCCAAAATTCAACTTTATCTACTGACCACTTTGAAATAGTCACCATTTCTGTGAGATCAGGGTCACCTCCAGTAAAGATGATTTTAGACAGGGATGAAATCACTACAGAGATGCCATTTTTAAAACATGATTGAGTAAACCAAGTATATACAGCTACCTAAAAAAGTTACTTCATTACGTTAACATTATTTCTCCTGATGTCCTCTCAGAATTCATATGTTGAAATCCTAATGCCCAAGATGATGGTATTAGGAGGTGGGGATTTTTGGGAGGTGATTAGCTCATGAGGGCGAAGCCCTCATGAATGGGTTTAGTTAGTGCCCTTATATAAAAGGCCCAAGTGAACTCAATTGCTCCTTTCACTATGTGAAAACATAGGAAGAAGTTCCCACCTATGAACCAGGAAAATGAGCCCTCACCAAACACTGTGTCTGCTGGCACTTTGATCTTAAACTTCCCAGCCTCCAGAACTATGAGAAATAAATTTCTGTTGTTTATAAGCCACCTAGTTCTGGTATTTTGTTATAGAAGCCTGAATGGACAAAGACTGACTAAACATTAAAAAATTTGATCCTGAGCAGTATTGTTGAAATTATGTTCTACCAAAAAATGAGAAAAAATTCACATGCTATATTATCAAATATCTAAAAAAGTATGAACTTTTAATGCAAGATTTTAAGTATATATGAAATAAATTAGCTTATCAAGCACAATACTTTATTCATTCAGTACCTCATACTTATTCACCAGTATTTCTGCACATTACTAAAATAATTAATATTTGTGATGACAAAATAATAATGACAGCTTCCACTTACTGAACACCTACAGTTTTCAAAACACCGAGAGGTGGTATTGTATGGTGTTTAAGGCTGTTTACTTTTTAGCCAGAAGCACTATTCAAATCTTGCTTCAGTCACTTACTAGTTGTGGGGCTTCTGGAAGGTGATTTGCACCTAGGTTACCTTTTCTGTAAAACAGAGACAATAAAAGTGCTTACTCTATATTGTTCTCATGAGGAAAGATTAAATGAGTTAATACATAAAACCCCTAGACCAATGCCTGGTATAAAGTAAGTGCTCAATAAAATTTGATCAGTATTACTTAAAAGTTTGAATATTTTATCATGACCTTTCCTAATAGTTCTGGAGGCAAAGATGTATTATAATTATTTTATGGATAAGGAAACCAAGGTCATAATATTTAATGTTTTATGAAAGTTTCCCCAATTCACATAGCCTGTGATAGAGATGTAAACTCCCAAGTCCATGCTTTTTCCACTATATTGCTCTTTTTCCAAAGGTACTGTGAGATACTTAATTATATCTCAAATTACTAGAAGAATAATGCAAAAAACAATTGAGGCAATAAAAATAGATAATAGACATGAGTTTTGACAAGTATATTAACTCTGATCCTCACATCAACAATAATGGTATTATTATCTCTATTTTATAGTTGAAGAAACAGACATGGAGGAGATTCCCAATTTGCTCAATGTCATACCACTAGTAAGTGGCACAAGTGCAAATGCTCCTTCAATATCCCTGTATGTCACCAAGTAAAGCTTACATTGCTCAGAAATGGGTCAGCTCCTCACATCTCCATCTATTTACCAACACTGTCATTCTCTATTGCTGAACTGCAGCCCCACGAGGCTACAGCAGCACCTTCATGATCTTTGCAAACATTATGAACTCTGCTGCTACTCAGCAGTATGCTGCATGGCACAGTGGACACGTTTACTGCTCTGCTGCTGCACTGAGGTGCTCATATTTGCCCTTTCCATTCGTGACTGCCTTGGGCTCAAACTGGGAGGTGAGTTTTGGTGGCATTGGAGGGCTTTCTCTGTATTTTTCCTCACGAAAAATGAGAAACCTCTCTCTCTCCTGTTAAGGAGCCTGACGGAATGCTGCTATGTTCCCAAAGTGTTGCAGTTTTCCAAATTTTACTTTAGCCTTCTTTTGCTGATCATGCATCCAGAGATTGTACTGGCAGTGGATCAAGCAAGAGCTACCACGTTGTACTCAGAGTGACTTCTCATCTGGAATGCCTGAGGATATGATGCTGACTTAAGTTTATCATGTCTGGCTCCATAAGACTCTTTTCCACTCACCCTGGATTACCAGACATGCCTAGATATAACTGAACTCCAGGATGGGCACAGTTTAGATTCTGTCCCAGGATTCTCTTGTGCTTATTTGCAAATGAAATTTTGCTAGTCTATCAAATATACCTAAGCATGGTTGGATCTCAGAAGCGGCCAATAGAAGGCAACGAGTCCAACAGAGGACTTCACCAGCCAAACATATAAGGAATTAATGGTAATGTTATTTTAGAATTCTGTATTTCTTAATCATGTCAACTAATAGACTATACTATATTTTCTTTTGATCAATTCTGAATAATTCAGAGTTTAGTAAATTATTGATATTGGCACACAGCCAGAATGTAATATGTAATTACGTAATTATGTAATAACATAAATACTATTAATATATTTAATATATTTGGGAAAGTAGTTATAGTGAGGTGTTTATGAAATGTTATAATGTTTATTCTTATTAAACAATTATGTGTGTACATAATAAGCAACCAAACAAAATATATATAAAAGCTATCTATCTATAATATGTATTTGGTAAGTATATATAGTTTGGGAAATGTACGTGTGTGTGTATATATATACACACACACCATATGTATATATGCATACATATAAACATAAGTAACACTAAGACAAAAGTTACAGATAAAACAAATTTGAGATAAAACATCAAAGCTAACTTTTAAATAGAGAATTCAAGCTTCCCAATCTTAATCTTAATTAAGTTTTTAAAAATGTTTTCTCTCTTGTGTTCATGTTATTGGTGTCAACTTTTCTTTTGGTGGATCAAACCGATTCCATATGGTTCATATGAGGCTGAAACCAGCCCCTGGCTTCAACTGGCATGTTTCTCAGACATGCTTGATGAATATACTGCATTCCTCTGGCCATCACTTTAATTGGTTCCGGATTGGATATGTGTCACAGAATGTAACAGTCAAAACTCCAGAACTTTTGCTTGAGCTATTTAGGGTACTATTAAGCCACAAAGAGCCACTGTTGCCCATCTTTGTCACCACATAGGAAATGATGGAGAGAAATGTCTTGAGGACACTGAGTTCCCAGTGTTCTGATCTACCAGGTGACTTTTTATATAAATCTATACTTTCTCTTTTATGTTTAAGCCATTTGAATTGAATAACTTTTTATCTGCAAACAGAAGAATCCCGAGTAAGAAGAAAGAATATTTTAAACTTAGAACTAAATATTAGTAATGCACAATTAAAGGAAAAACTTGAATTCTCAATTTGAAAGTTGGCTTTGATGTTTTACCTTAAATTGTCTTAATCTGTAGCTGTTGGATTAATATTACTCATGCCAATAATGACTATTTAATTAAAGGTAATAAAAAATTCATTGATATTCTTTTCCTCTTTTCTTTTTTCCTCTCTTGTCCTTTTATATCTTCCCTTCTCGTTTTATACAGCAAAGTTAGACAACAAAGAAGATTAACTCTCATGAATAAGAAGGGATATATTATACCTTTCTTTTTCTATATTAGATTTTTAGCAAGCTATCCATTAAGACAAAAACAAAACAAAACAAAAGAATCTTTGTCAAAATGTTATTTTCATTACTCTCTCATTTTTTTGTTGTTGTTGTTGTTCATGTTGGGCTGCTGCTTACTTGTCTAATAAAGCATTATTTGCCAAATCCCTGGACATGATAACAGCCAGCCTTAGGTTAGTCTTACTTCTTGAGACATAGTTTATTGCTTACTACTTACGTCTGCCTTTTGCAGACCCAGGAATTTAGAAATATACTGCATAGTATTAAATAATCTGCAATTATGACACTTGAAATGTTTGAGTACACAATTTGACATTCAATTGTGTAAAAGGTTCCTGACTGTGATACCGTATTCTTAATTTCTATTGTATCCTTCAAAAATATTGTATTCAGAAATGTCTGATTTTGCCTCTTACTGTTAAAATACTAAACATTTGTAAACATTCCAAGTCACCCCTGCTATAAAAAGTCATTCCGTGCTTTCTCTTGTAAGAGATGTAATCGAAAGAGTTAAATGCAGGTACATTCTACTTTTAAAATACTAAAATTATATAGCAGTGATTATATAAATATATTAATTTCTAATGTAGTTGTTTAAATTCCAAAGAAAATTCCTTAAGGATTTACTGAAATGGCAAGTTTTTTGAAGGATTAAATATTTTATAATAATATTTTGCTTTATTTTTCTCTATGTATGCATAATAACTTTATCTAGTTGTATAGAAATAAGAAATCAAAAAAGAAGTTTTGTTTTATTTAATATTCAACCAGAATTTCTTGAACGTTGATTGTGAACCAGAAATTTTTCTAAGCATTGTATTATCCGTTAAAGGACTCCTAGTATAGGTGTGAAATTAGAAAAATGAATATCAATTGCAATATCCATGGCATTTCTGTATATATGAAGAAAAAGAAATCATAGTATCATTTTTCAAGAAACTTACAATATAGGTTGGGGAAGAACACATGCAAAACGTAAACTATAACAAAAATGGTATGGAGTAAATTATAAATACTAATATATAGTGTTGGCTACACTATAGGAAATCAGAGAGAGGAGATACCACTTTCGGTTGGGAATACAATTTGTAAAAATTGGATATGCATATAGCAAGTGGCAGAGTATTCCAAATTAGAGCAAATGTATATTAAAAGCCTCAGAAAAGTGCGAAACCCAGAAGTATTTAAGGGAGAGTGGTTTTACCTAACTGGAGGATATAGCAATTGGTAAATAACATGAAAAGTTGTAATGTTTTGAGATGGGAAGTTGCAGAATAAGAGATATTTCAAAAAAAAATCTGTTAGTGGGTATACAAATAGAAATAGGAATTACCTACTGCAATAGAACTTGCAGGGTGTTTTTCATTGAAGGCTATATTTTAGTAACATTAAGGGACAATAATATGAAATAGGATAGGGGTAATGTGAAAGGAATACAAGGAATTAATGATGGCATCATTATTTTGATGCCAGACTTTATGTGATTTTCTGGTCAACCAAATATGAAAGAGAAATAGTTTAAATTATATTCCAAAGTCATGTCCAATATTATCAAGTTTAGTGTGGTATAAAGTAGTGGTTATGAAGCTATGTCTAGAATTAACTTTGCACGGTTTAAAACTTCCACAACCACCACTTACACTCTTAGGTTTCAGCAGTCATCATCTAAACATGTGCCATTCCTCTCAATAGGAAGCCATGGTATTAGGAGGTCTAGGCAAAAGTGCTAGAACAAATATAACATCATTTGAACAATAGAGAAAGATAACAGTCAATTCACACATGAAGAATTACATAGTTTATGTCATTATCGAAGGAATCATACTCTAAGAAACAAGGTAAGAAGGATATTAGTGTTTCCTTAATGATAGTGGAAGTGCAATTTTTATACTAATATATAATTAAAAATTAATGAAAAATTAACGAATCATGAAATATTAATGTGGTTCTTAGAACTCTGTCTCTGAGAAATATGTTGTATCCAACTGTGTGATATTTATTTTTCCTTTATTGTATAACATGATAATCATATACTAATTATTAAAGAGTTGTTTCATTTTAAAGCATGAAAGAGTTAAATTCTTAAAAATACTCCAGGTTGAAATTTCATAGAGATATTCTGATCGCAAAAGAGTACTTTCTAACAAAACTTGAGAAATTCCCCTTGAGGTCTTTTTATACCCAAAGCAAAATTATTTTTCTCATTTGAATTTTTTCTAATCTTTTTTTAACTCTTGAAAAACTTATCTAATGACTTTAATTTAAAAATGGTTACTTCCTATTGGCTTTTAATGACAATGTCAGTTTTAGAATAGTTCCTGGTTTCTTAAAAGAAGACAAAGGTTAATGAATCTTATAAGAGCCAAGTAAATGAGTTTCGCTAATTTTTTTAACAAGGAGAGTTTCTGAACTGTAGAATATATATGTATATGTATGTGTGTGTCTATATATTAATGTGTATATATGTGCACACACACTGTGTGTTTGTGGTGTGTGTGTGTTTATACTTGAAAGACCACATGCATCTGAAGCAAATAAAGCTGTGTGAGGTGTGTTTATAAACTATGTTTATGTGACTCATGCATGCATACTTTTATTTCAATGTGTGATTATTTAGATTTCAATTCACACGTTGAAGATTTTCTCTTAAATACATGAAATGAAATCCAAGAAGAATCTACTTTTATAATCTTAATGTTTGCCATTTCAAATACCTTCCAAAATATTGGAATCAAATATTAAATACTCTGGGTAAGTTTTTTCTTTGTTTTTAGGTCAGATTATCAACTCATTTTAAAACCATCACATAGATACATGATATGGAATATGGTTTTTATGAAGAATTGCTGTCAAGTCTTGATTTTCTCTTTGAGTTTAACTCTTAGAGTTAGCTCTGATTAAATTAAAAACATAAATTAGCCTCTGCCCATATTCCAATCTCCACTAAGCAGGTTCACAGGTGCAGGAGCATTGGAAGTGCTCTCTGGCCCCGGACATGGAATAAGAATGCAGTGGAGGAGTAGTAGACAAGAAAAAGGCAGAGAACTTTTTCCCAAATAAACTAGATTCTGGGTGGATTGTAGGGGCCAGGGTGAAGAAGACTGCTTGACACTGAGAGATGGGATCAGTTGCAGTACTCATAATAAAACATTTCCATTGCACTGACTCATTCACGGACAATTGTGAGTTTCTACAATGTGCCCACTTTGTTCTAAGTGCTTGGGAAACCACGGCGAACAAAGCCAACAAAAGAGAGCTTGTCTTACTAAAGGGTCAAATTTAAACAGGTGTTTTACATCTAATGGGGAAAAGACAAATCGCCTCTATGCTTACCTATTATGATGTGACCCATGCTTATATGAAATTGGTACATGTCTCCACTTTATAAATGAGAAAAGAGCCCAGGAAATTTAAGTAAATTGCCCAAAGTCATATAATTAGTAAGTGATAGACTTGGATTTAAGCACATCAGTCAGTTTCAAAAAGCTGATATCCTTTTTATCATAGCACAGACACATCTAGAGTTTTGTGGAATATTATGAACATATGTAGTTCAGCAAAATCCCTGAGAACCTGGACTTTGGAGGCACAATCTTACGGCACTGAACTTTGCCATTTCATAGACCTGTGACCTTATACTGGTTACTTAAAACTGTAAGCCTTAGTGGGTTAATTATGTATCTGTCTCATCAGCTTATTGTGAAGATTAAGATAATAAATATAAGACATTTAGCACAGTGACTGGTACATGGTAATTGTTAAAATATGTTATCCCTTATTATCATCATCATCATTATTTATGATATTTTATTATTCTTTCCAATAAAAAAAGCTATTTGCCCTTTTAAAATCTGTAAGTAGAATGAAGGACTAAAAGGGCAAGAAAGAATATAAGTATATATTTAAAGATATAAAATTTAGGAGACACAAGGTATATAAAAACTGTACTATTGGTTTCAACATAATTTTAAAATTGAACTGAATTATCTAGAGACACGTGGATCATTTTGGTGTTTTCAACATTATATATTTAAATTAGATGTATATTTTCATGATTGCATTAATTTCCTGTGGAAAAAGAAGTACATTTAATGATGGTATTATTAGAAACACAGCATATTTAACTGAAAACATAACTGAGTTATTTATAATATTTGCATAAATATATTTGTGCCATATACATTCCTCTTTTCTAAGTTTTAAGTAATGCTGTATTGCAATTGCTTATTAACTTTACAATTATACACAAGCCATGCAATTAAATGCTCACTTAAAATTAGCAATTATAAACTTTCCTGCATATATAGTAGCTCCTAAAGAATGTAATGCACTTGCAGTAATATCCACTATATTGTGTGTTGCTGTTCTGCTGTTCGGCAAAGGCACAGAGTGGGGAAATAATTTCACACTGCATATAATGCATCTGATATGAAGGAAACTTGAAAATTATTTAGTTACAGATTTCTCTGACCAGGCTTGCAAAGTGGCATATATTATGTTAATGGGCAAGTATTTGAAAATGAATTTGAATATTAAATGCACTAAGTTTGAGTTCTGACATGAAGGCATAGTTGATATACAATTTACAAACAGGTTCTTGTTAACTCTTTCATTACTATTGCTCACAATCAAGCTTTGTGTTTAAAAATTGTAAAGTCATTTTTTTATCACTGAAAAGTCTATAATATTGAAATCTAACTATCAGGGTATACAAATGAAGTTCTATTATGGTACTAGATTTTTAGCCATATTCTATAATCAGTTGTGTTCTATGTTGTTCAGTGAAAAATAGTTGCTTATTCATTGAAAGTTATAAGTAGAAAAGAAATGAGTAACATCAATCACTGCATTAATAGTACACTATATATTCTAGCTTTCATTTGTAAAGTAACACATTTGAGTTGGCATATATTAGAACTACCAAGGTACCATTATACATTCAACCAAAATATCTTGTTTTCAAGTCCAAGCAGAGATCACAAATTTACTATTAGTGGATTCATAGTGTTTAAATTTACAGAAAATGAATAGTTAATAGTAAGCCTTCTCACCAAAGCATATTTTTATTGAAAGAGCAAAGCATTATAGTACACCGGATGTTTTAGGTCATTTATTTTGTTTTTGCTCTGGGTCATTTTACAAAAGCACTTCTGCTCTCTAGCGTTAAAATGAGAGCCACTCTACTCCCCAGATATTACCCAGAAGCACTTGGGGGCTCTTAATGATTAATACCATCACCGTCCAGCCACAAACCTTTCTGCCGCAGATAATGCCAGGCAGCAAGCGCGCTTGACACTTTTAATGTATAATTAAGTAGGAAAAGTCAGCACTCAGTATGCAAATTTTTCAAAATGATAAATGATGCCATACAGCAGTAGGGATTGATTTGGTGTAAATGAAACTAATTAAGGAAATGTCAAACATAATTAATAAAACAGGTTTAAGCTGCAAAACATTGTCAATTGAATGAATGAGGAGGCATTGGCTCCCATTGTTTCTGCTTTATTTAGGGCTTGTGTTTAGCTTGTACTCTGTTCCTAAATGCACTTTCGCTACCTCACACCCTCCACTACCAATTCCCAGAGAGGGGGAAAATAAATTTGCTTGTCTCTCCACTGACTGAAGAAATTAATTGCAGAAATCTTGTCCCATCCAAGTGTTACATTCACTCACAGGACATTAACATAACTAATTTGAAAGAGCCCAAATGACTGCATAATAGAGCACTGTCAGTATGCCTGACAGTCTTTGGTCATACCAAATTAGCTTGGTTTTCTAATTGAAATTTTTTTCCTTGGACTCTTTTTATAATTTTTTCCTCAGCTATTCATTTTTGATAAGAACAAAGGTTTTATAATTTACAAAAGAGTGCTTGACCTATAATTACTAGGAGGAAATTAGGGGAGGTAGAAAAGTCAGATTTAGTCCTGGTAATGATGCTAGAGACCTTGCTCCCTCTAGGGAGCCCGAAGAATAATGGAATCTTCTATTTTTACGGGCGACCTGTGCACTGGTGCTGACTCTAACTGTGAATCCACTTTACTTTGCAGATCACTTGCTTAACACTAAAAGTGCCAGCAGAATGGCAGGCCATTACTCCAAATGTCATTCAAACCAGTGTCATTTCCACATGCCCTTCCCTCTCAAAGAGTGAACTGAAGAACGTCTGCCAGCCCTCTTACCATGCCCTTGTAAATCTTCCATGTAGAACCCTGTGCAATTTAATTTGTGAACCATTTGGGCAAATAAGGGTGGGAGGGGGTAAGGGGTTTGTCAAGAGTAAGAAAGTTAAAGAATGCTAAATTGATTCATTTGAAAAGGAATCCAATAGGTCTTGATTTTAAAATCATGTCACCTGCATGCCTTGGATGTAGTCTTCTCATACCTGTTATGGTTTTCAAAGTAAGGAGTCTACTAATACTATACCCTAAATTTAGAGATCTTTTCTCAATAGCACATGTTCTCCTTTTGAAAATATCATGAAATAACTCAACAAGTCCATTCTTTTTGTACTTTAGGAGTTCTGTATTTACTGTAGCATTTCAGATTAACCGGGGAAATTGTATGAAACTGAAAGCATAGATTGCACAAGAAAACAGATGAGATGTACACACTCTTCTTCATCCATTCCATTTCTGCTCAATAGATGGGAGGAGGTATGAGTTCAGGGGCATGGTTTTGTTTGCTCAAAGTCTTGCTTCTGTAAAACCCTCTATTTTTATGGCTTCTTTAAAATTTGGTTCCAGAATCAGAAGATAATATATTCATGTCATATATAAAATTATAAAGATTCTTGACTCTGAATTCTATAAGTCATTTGGGGCGCATTTCTAGATGCTGCCCCACATATTCTCTCTAGTACCTGAATATTTCTCACATAGTTATCTGTTACTTTTACAGCACTGATTGATTGCATTGTTTCTTACCAGTACCCATGTCATGGGCTCTCTTATAATACCTTCTGTGTTGTGTACAACTAAAAAGAAAGACAGGGTTGTCATTTTATTCTTCACCTTTAAATGGAATGGATCTGGAATAAATCACTATGGTTCAAAATAAATCATTATTGCTTCATCTCTTCTCTAAAAAAGGACACATGTACCTCAGGTTTATTTTATCTAATATGTGACATCAATAATTTAGAGTACTTTTCTGATGCAAATTGCATATGACCTAACTCCAATTCCCTGAAAAATTATAAAAGAAGAATTAAGGAATTTATCTCATAATACTGAAATGTCTGAGGTCAGTTTTCTAGAAGATTGATGATCTTAAGACAAAGCTAAATAAAGTGGCTCAAAAAATGCCATGAAGACCAGGTATTTCTCTTTCTTTCTCATTCATCTCATCCTTTGGCTGTACTTTCCCTTGTGTTGATTTAATCTCCAGACTCCACCCTGTGGGACCAAGTAATTCCATGATTAAGATTATATCGATCTTAATAGTTCAATGCAATGAGAGATATTTGTTTTTCAGGCCCTTAAAAATGTCCTAGCATATCCCTGATTGGACCACAGGTGGTATACTTTTCCTGGAATCCATCACTAGGATGAGACATATGGAACACATTCAACTTCATACCTAGCCCTGATACTACCCCATCCAAAACCAAATGAGCTTAGTGTGAGAGAGAAGGATTCCCCAAGGAAAATCAATGTAAGTAAAACTGGGAAAACATTGGCAACAGCAATAAATATACACTGCAAGAGTTTACACTACAGTTTTTAATAGCAGAATATACAATTGTCCCTCTTTAACCATGGGTTCTCTTTCTGTAGTTTCAGTTGTACTTGAAAGAGAGAGAAAGAGAGAGAGAGAGAGAGAGCACATTCACATAACTTTTATTGTGTTGTATTGTTATAACTGTTTTATTTTATTATTAGTTATTATTAATCTCTTACCATGGCTAATTTACAAATTAAACTTCATCGTATGTATGTAAGTATAGTTCAGTACTCTCTGTGGTTTCAGGCATCCAGGAGGTCTTGGAACTTATCCCCAGTGATTAAAGGGGGACTACTGTATACTCAGTACAGAATTTTTATTAACTGCTGGATGTTACTAATGTAAGAAGTGGGAAAGTATAAGTTTTATGTGAGTGAAAAGATTGTGGTTTGCTTATAATTAATTCCTTTAATAGAGGATATAAACAAAAAGAATGCTAAGTTTCTGGTTGTTAATGCTTTGTTATTTATAACTTAAGGGAAACATTATTTCTTAAACTTTTATTTATTTTGAAATAATTTCAGATTTACAGAGAATTATAAATACAGAACAGAGAATTCATGTATACCCTTCATAAATCTTTCCTAAATGTTAACAACATACATAACCACGGTATATTTATCAAAACTAAGAAATTAGCATTAGTACAATCATATTAGCTAAACTACAGACTTTCCCTGGGGGATTTTACCTGTTTTTCATTCCCTGATTTTATGCAGGACAACATGTAGCATTTAGTCCTCACATCTCAATCTGTGACAGTCCTTCAGTCTTTCCTTGTCTTTGATGACCTTGACACTTTGGAAGAGTACTGGTCAGTATTTTCTAGTCATTTGGGTTTGTTGGATGTTTTCTCATGATTGGTTTGAAATTGGAAAGGATGCCGCAGAGGTGATGTGCCCTTTTCACTGTCTCCTATTGGGGTACTTGATATCAAATGCCTTATTGCTGGTGATGTTAACCATTAGCACTTGGTTCAAGTGCTGTCTGCCAGGTTTGCTACTGTAAAATTATTAATTTTTACATTTACATATTCTATTTGTTAAAAGTGAGTCACTAAATCTATCCCACACTCAAGAGGAGACTTAAGTTTCACCTTTTGCAGGGAAGAGTATAAAAAAATTTGAAAATATACACTAAGGCCATAAGAGTAACTTATAAATATTTTGAGAAGATACCTAGAAGTACTGTTTCTCCTTAAAGTTTTGCCCAATAAAAATTTTAGCATTCATTAGTAGATCTTGCCTAAAACAATTATTACTGTAGTGTTCTAATGGTGACTTTATATTTCCCTCATTTCTTTTATATTTGTTATTTTCAGTTCTTCTGAAAGAAAATTTTACTCCTTTTTCATTTATTTATTTATTCAAAAATTTTGAATACTAGCCTTATAAAGAAAAACCCATTTGGAGGAATCACATTACTTGATTTTTTAAGAGTTACTATAAAGCTACAATAATCAAGACAGTATGACATTGTCAAAAAGATATACACATTGATCAAAGCAATACAAAAGAGAGCTAAGAAATATGCCCATACAAATATGGCCATTTGATTTTTGAAAAATATAAGAAAGGAATTAACAAAAATGTATCATCTTTTCAACAAATTCTTTTGAACAATTCATGATCCCTAGGCCAAAAACATGACTCTCAGCCTAAGTGTCACACCTTATTCAAAAATCCACTCAAAATGAATCATGGATCTAAATGTGAATATAAACTATAAAACTTTTCAAAGAAAATATGAGAAAATCTTTGTTCCCTGGTGTTAAATGAAGTACTCTTAAACACAAAACCAGAAGCATGATCTATCAAAGAAAAAAATAGATAAATTAGACTGTATCAAAATTTAAAAAATGTTTCCTCTATACTCTGTTAAGAGAATAAAGACAAGATAAAGATTGGGTGAAATTATTTGCAAATTATGTATCCAACAAATGACATGCATCTAGAATATGCAAAGAACTCTCAAAATCCACCAATCAGAAAACAATACATGTAAAAATTGGTCCAAGGACTGAACGAACACTTGTAATAAGATATGCAGTGGTGGCAAAGGCACATGGAAATAAGTTCAACCTCATTAGCCATCAGGGAAATGCAAACTAATATCACAATAAGATATCACAATGTATCTATTAGACTGCTAACAAAATATCTACTATATTAAGGACTGGTAAGAACACTGACATGGTGGAGATCATACATTGCTGGTGGGATTGAAATATGGTATAGCTACTCTGAAAATGTTTTGGCAGTTTCTTATAAAGTTAAACTTGTACTTACCATGTAACCCAGCCATCCCATTCCTGGATAGTTAGCCCCCAAAATTGAATTTATACAAATATCTGTACAAAAATGCTTATAGAAGCTGTGTTCATATTTCTAAAACAAAACAATCAAATAACTGGAAATAACCCAAATGCCCTTCAGTGGGTGAATAGATAAACAGTATATTCCATACAATGGGATACAAATCAGCAGCAAAACAGAACAAACTGCTGATCATAGAATAACTTGGGAGAATCTCAAAGGTATTAGGCTGAGTGAAAGAAGCCTGTTTCAGAAGGTCAGATACTGTACAGTTCTATTTGTATGACATTTTTGAAAAGAAAAAATAAAGCTATATAGTTTTAGACACTAGATCCATGGTGCCAGAGGTAAGGTTCAAGGGAGGACATGACTATACAAGGATAGCATGAGTGAGTTCTTTGTTAACTACTCTGGGATTGTGGTGGTTGTTACACAAATCCACACACATGCTAAAATTTATTGAACTGTACATCAAAAAGAAAAAAAGCCAATATTATTGTATAATAATTCCAAAATAAAAATTTTAAAAAATTAAGAAAACCAGTAGGAACGGAAGTGTATTTATCTTATTCTTTGCTAAAAAATCAAATACGATCATTGACTATTTTTTTGCTCAAATAGTTTTAGCTTTGACTATTGGGAGCTTTTTTAGTTTAACTCTTGTGTAAATATGGTTTTAATCGGTGTTGTTTTATGAACATATCATCAATGAGAGTCTAACCTTACCTGAAAGGTCAGAAAAGGACAATAAACTGTATAATTGTTTATTGAAAAATAATTAAATCTTTTTGATTATTCAATTCTATTAGAGATGGCATCTGGTTGGTTTCAGATGCTTATAGAAGTTGGTTTCAGCTTCTAATAGATTGCTTTCTATGATAGCCTTTTTGCCAATTCATGAGCTTCTGATTTGTAACTATTAATTCATATTTTCCATTTTAATATTTACATATATGTATAAAAATTTGTATAATTTTCTACTTTAGCCATACTGTATTATCTTTTAAATGATTTTTCCCCACTCACTGCTTCATGTAGGTAGATGCTTGCTTGAGACCCAAAGAAATATATTACTGACAATTACTTAACATTATTTGATTAATTTATCAAGAGCAGAAAACGTCTTTTTGATTTCTACCAGGAATATATACCAATAGTTTAAAGCATAATTAAAGACTACATAATTCATGTGGTAGCATTAATTTTGGTAATTAAATCATTATTTTTTTTTACTTAGTAAGTGGAATACTAAATGATGTGCCTACTAAACAATTATGCTACAAAATAATATTTATAAGTAAAACATTTAACACATTTGATGCAAAATTATGTGACACATTATTTACAAAAGAATAATAAAACTTCCATTATCCTCTTGAAAATAGTGTCAACAATTCTAGGTATAATCAAAATACATTTTGCACTTGCATTACCCTTCTTTCAAAATGTAGGTTAATCATTGTTTAACACCTATACTTTTTTCTAGGAAGAAAAAGGAAAAACATTCATGAGTATGTGTGGGAGAAAGCATGTGAGTTTGTGTGTGTTTCTTTACCTTTGTGTGTGTGTGAAAACATATGGGTCGTTTCTATGGTGAACTTGTATGGCTTAGCTGCAACATCTTTTGGACATTTAGAAAGATTGTTATTTGTGGGACAACATGGTGTGGCTGCTGTAAGCTACAGGCAAAGCAAATGAATAAATAAAGAAATAGTTTAACTGATGCTAATAATAGCAATAGATTGACTCTAAGACAGGCAGAAAAATGTAGGGCAGAAACTCAATTTTCCATAAAATTATGAATGTGTTTTCATGTCTTCATGCTTTGGTTATTTGTTAGAAGCAATAGTATTAACAGCTATAACAAGTCAAAACAACAGGAATAACAGCTCTAACAAATATTACCTAAGTCCTCCCTACCCTTCCTCTCTTCTCTAGCCTTAATATCCTGATCCATAGATGGCTTGTTTATTGCTGTGTAGAAGTTGTTTATTTCCCTCAATGGCATGAATAAAAATATACAATACCAATTTTTTCAAGACTGCAAATTTCATTTTTTTAAAAAATTTCAGAATATTATGGAGGTACAAACGTTGTGGTTACATAAATTGCTTTTGTACAGTTTGAGTCAAGGTTATAAGTGTGTCCATTATCCAGATAGTGTGCATTGTACCCGTTAGGTATGAATTTACTCATCCCCTTCTCCCCCCTCCCACCTGCTTGATCTCTGTTGAATTTTACTACCATATTTGCACCTGAGTGTTGATCTATTAGTTCCAACTAAGTAGTGAGTACATGTGGTTTTTGTTCTTCCATTCATGTGATACTTCACTTAAAAGGATGGTCTCTAGTTCCATACAGGTTGTTACAAAAGATAGTAGTTCACCATATTTTTAATGGCTGAGTAATATTACATGGGATACATATACCATATTTTATTAATCCACTCATGTATTGATGGGCACTTGGGTTGTTTCCACATCTTTGTGATTGTAAATTGTGCTGCTATAAACATTTGAGTGCAAAGGTCTTTTTTATAAAATGTCTTTTTTCCCTTTTGGTAAATACCTAGTAATGGGTTTCTTGGATCAAATGGTAGGTCTACTTTTAGTTTTTTGAGGTATCTCCAAACTTATTTCAATAGAGTTTGTACTAGTTTGGAGTCCCACCAACAGTGTATTAGTGTTCCTTTCTCTCCACATCCAAACCAGCATCTGCTGTTTTTAGACTTTTTGGTAAAAGCCATTCTCACTGGAGTTAGGTGATAACTCATTGAGGTTTTTACTTGTGTTTCCATGATGGTTAGAGATGTTGAGCATTTTTTCATGTATTTATTGGCCATTAGTCTATCTTCACTTAAAAATTTCTGTTCATGTCTTTTGCCCACTTTTTAATGGTGTTGTTTTATGTTTTTTTGCTGATTTGCTTGAATTATTTGTAGATTCTGGTTGTTAGACCTTTATTGGATATATAGCATGCAAATATTTTCTCCTATTTTGTAGGTTGTTGATTTGCTCTATTGATTGTTTCCTTGGCTGTGCAGAAGCTTTTTAATTTAATCAGGTCCTATTTATTTATTTTCGTTGTTGTGGTTGCCATTGGGGTCGTCTTCATAAATTCTTTGCTGAGAGTTTTTCCAACCTCTTCTTGAATTCTTACAGTTTTATTCCTTAGGTTTAAGTTTGTTATCCATAGGTGAATTAATTTTTGTGAGTGGTGAGAGGTGTGGATCAAGTTTCAGTCTTCTACATACGGCTCTCCAATTTTCCCAGCACCATTTATTACATGGGGATTCTTTTCCCCAGTGTATGTTTTCGTCGGCTTTGTCAAAAATCAGATGGCAATATGAGATGGTTTTATATCTGGGTCCCTGCTTCTGATCCATTGGTCTATGCCTTTGTTCTTGTGCCAGTGCCATGCTATTTTGGTTACTATAGCCTTGCAGTATAGCCTGAAGTCTAGTAAAGTGATGCCTCACGATTCGTTCTTCTTGTTTAAGGTTGCTTTGGACATTCAGGGTCTTTTCTAGCTCCATATGATATGAAGCATAGAATTATTTTTTCTAGATTTGCAAAAAAAAATGACATTACATACTAAATTACTGATTTCTCTTCAACCCAATCTTCTCAACTCCAGAATAAAGCCCCCAAAATGTTTGTACTTGCCTCAGAAAAATACTTTGAAGCTGGCATAGCTCTTATTAGAGATATCAAAATCCTCTTGGAGCAACTTTATTAGGGGCTATAATAAATGAGAAAAGACTGGATGTAGATTAGGGATCAATACATAAATGTTATTTCCTAGGAATCTCAGGACTGTCCCAGAGTGAGGTCCTCTCAAAGTACCTGCAATCTGGACTGTGCAAGAGTGATCTGTCCAACATGGATTTATGCCCCAGGAGTCTCTCTCCAATTCACTCCCTATTTTATTTAGAGAAAATCACTAAATTTATCACTTTTCACTTTTGTATTGCAGTTTCACTTGGATTTTCCAATAATGAAGGCTCCTGGTGATTTCTCAAAGTCACAGAAAGTTGAGAGCCACTGTCCAGACTGACATTGACAGTAGAGAGATGTCAGACAAAAGGGAATAAAAACTTTACATAATCAGGTTTAGAAAACATTTGTTATATATTTTCCAAATTGGAGTGAGGCAATAAAACTATTTATTTTCTTCCAATCATCATTAGCAAGCACCAAATGGGGAATTAATGCCCATGTATCAGGGGTCATGCACATATATAGGCTAGGAGGCACTCTAGACAAATATATAAACAATGATTTTTTAGGAATTAATTGGACAAGTAATTTCTGGTCTTTTTGATTGCCAGAGGTTAGAGCACATTGACTAATTTCCCAAACTCATTGAGTCAAACATCAGAAACTAGGATGAGTAAAACAGTCCTTGGTCTCAAACAGACTGCCAAAACATTACAGCAGACAAAAATTCTATGATGAATATAAATACAAATATTACAGGTGTTAGGGAAGAGTGAGAATGAACTGATTTTGTTGAGATTTAACACACATTCTTTCTTAAAAGACACAAACCAACCCTGTGAAGAAAGTGGCAGTATATTCTGTTTAGCAAATGAGAGAACTGAGGTACAAAATCCTTCAGGTCAGCCTCACGTTGAAAGTGAGTAGAAGACTTAGGATTTCAATCTTTGTTTGTTTGTTTTTATCCCAGAACTTAAGCCTATGCATTTCCATTATACCTACTAGAAACAAAGATGTAAGTGTGTGAAAATCGGCAGGAGAGCAAATTCTCCCTGCATGCTTGCAGGTATAATCAAGAAAGATTTTGCATTAAAAATGTTTCAAAGTTTGAACAGGAGTTTAAGACAAAGACAAGATAAGGAGCACTTTAGTTGCAAGGGCACAGAGGGCATGCTTACACATTTTACAGTAATCTAAAATATTTTTCTCTTTACATTTGGAAATATTTAGAGAATTAATCAATAAATAAAATTGTCTGCAAAGAGGAAACAAGTAATTTAGTATATAAAGAATGAGTTACTTCAAATAATTTCCTAAGTAGAAAATCAATTATAATAAAATAAAATCATAAAAGAAATTCCTGGTTCCAAACGCATTCTTTTGTTTATTTTCAATGACATTCTGCATCCAAAAGGCTCACTGTGTTTGCTATTGGTAATTGCAGAGATGGTTGCATTTCTCTGATGATTAGTGATGTTGAGTATCTTTTTACATACCTGTTGGTCATTTGCATGTCTTATTTGGAGAAATGTCCACTCAAGTCCTTTGCCTATTTTTCAATCAGGTTATTTGATTTTTGGCTTCTGAGTTGTTCCTTGTGTATTTTGATTAACCGCCTATCAGATATATGGTTTGTCCCATTGTGTATGTTGCCTTTTCATTTTGTTGATTGTTTTCTTTGCTGGGCAGGTTTTAGTTCGAAATAATTCCCTTTATTTTTTCTTTCATCACCTGTGTTTTGGTGTCATAACCAAGAAGTCATTGTCTAGACCAATATCATGAAGGTTTTCTCCTATGTTTTCTTCTCAGAGATTTACAGTTTCATTTTTTATGTTAAGTTAATCTCTTTTGAGACAATTTTTATGTACAGTGTAAGATAAGGGCCCAGTTTCATTCTTTTGCATGTAGATATCTAGTTTTCACAGCACCATTTGTTGAAGAGACTACACTTTCCCCATTGTGTACCTTGGCAATTTTTTTGAAAATGAGTTGGCCATATATTATAGTATGATTATTTTTCACTGGACTTGCACTAGGCAAAATTTTTATGTGCTATGTTTGCCTTTAGGGACCATTATTTTCATTTCCTTTGACATTGTTTTTGTCTGTCTTTCTTTTAAACAATTACTTGATCCGTCTAGTTTCTCACCCTACATCAATTCATTCTTCCCTTCTAATGACAAAAACCAACATCTCACTTATCTCACTGATAAATGACAATGACATAAGTACTGGGAATTTGTTTTTTTTGTTGTTTTTTTTTTTTTGAGACAGAGTCTTGCTCTGTTGCCTGGGCTAGAGTGTCATGACATCAGCCTAGCTCACAGCAATCTCAAACTCCTGGGCTCAAGCAATCCTTCTGCCTCAGCCTCCCGAGTAGCTGGGACTACAGGCATGCGCCACCATGCCCGGCTAATTTTTTCTATATATTTTTAGTTGGCCAATTAATTTCTTTTTTTTTTTTAGTAGAGACGGGGTCTCGCTCTTGCTCAGGCTAGTTTCAAACTCCTGACCTTGAGTGATCCACCCGCCTCGGCCTCCCAGAGAGCTAGGATTATAGGCGTGAGCCACTGCGCCCAGCCTCAGTACTGGGAATTTGAATTCAGTGTTCTACTAAAAGAATATTACATCATGAACACATAGAAAACTTATTCTCCCCCTAGAAATCCGAAGATCAATATTAATATCAGAGAAACTTTTAACATAATTCCACAAAATATTAAATAAGAAAATAACTAGTAATAATTTAATAGATGTCTAAAAAGTAATTGCTAAAATTTGAAAAAAAATAATTTATTAGGATAAATGAATTTTATAATATGAAATAAAATAGTTTTTCTTTATAAATAGGAAAACAGTCTTAAATTCAATAGCAGTATTTATGCACTGAATCTCAGTGTATCTGTGCATGTTTGGTAAATATGTGTGCATTTTTAAGAGAATAGATATACATATGTCTTCAGATTCTAAAGGAATGGATTAATTTAAAAATGCTGAATAATAAAAAAATACTTCCCTATTATCAATGAAGTATTTAGATTTCTTGAGAATGCAAATATAATGGAAAAATAAATCTCAAAGGTGTATGTATTTTAGAGGTATATGTGTATATGTATATATGTATACACACACAAAATTATTTACTTAGACTGTTAACAGAAATCTATCACAAACTTATAAACATTTAGTCATAATTTAAAGGTGTATATTTTTTGCATTTTTATTCCAGTAATTAACAACAGCTGTAAAATATAAAAGAGAGAGATTCATCATAGTAACAAAGATATAAAATATTTAGGCATAAAGTTTAATTTTAATATGTGGAGAAATTTTATATGGAAACTATATAATACCATCATTCAAGATTTAAATGAAAATTTGAATAATTGGAGATATAAAACACATTCCTGGAAAGGACCATTTAATATTAGTAAAAATACGAGTCTTAACTAATGTGTATAACACATTCCAATCTAAATTCTTAAATTAAAACTTAATAATATGATTCTTGATTAAAAAATAAACCTGAAAAATGTTTACTGAGAAGAGAATATGGAGGATTATTGAATTAAAAGAGACCTGCTCCTATCATACATGAGACCATGTAATTTAGCATCAAAACATACATTATAGCATTTGTGCAACATTTTAAACACTGAATGGAATAGAAGGTAAAAAACAAAAATAGTAATTATATACCAACCCATTATATGTCAACATAAACTTTATAAGGAAAAACATCAAGGTGTAATTATTATATAAGTGTATCTGGAGCAATTGTGGAAAATGTTATTTCCATCTCTTACACTCTTAATTAAAAATAAATGCAAAAGTGGTACTAAGAGAGAAATTTGTAATGATAAACACCTACATGAAAAAAGAAGAAGAAGTTCAAATGAACAACCTAATTATACCTCAAGGAACTAGAGAGAAAGGAACAAACTAAGCTCAAAGTTAGAGGGAAGGAAATAATAAAGATTAAAACAAAAGTGAACAAAAGAAGAGAATAAAAAAACAATAAAAAATTAATAAAAGTAAGAGAATTTTGAAGAGATCAACAAAATTAACAGTAAAGTCAGAAATTAAAGAGATGACATTATAACTGGTGGCACAGAAATAAAAGGGTCACAGGAGACTATAAAGAATAATTATAAACCAACAAATTATATAAACTAGAAGAAATGGATAAATTTCTAGAAACATAAAACTTACCAATATTGAATCATGAAGAAATAGAAAATTTGAACAGACCAATAATGGAAAAAGAGATTGAATCAGTAACCAAAAACTTTCTAACAAAGAAAATCCCAGGACCAGATGGCTTCACTGGTGAATTCTATGAAATATTTAAAGAAAAACTAACACCAATCCTTCTTAAACCCTTTTAAAAAGTTGAAGAAGAGGGACCTCTTCTAAACTCATTTTATGAAGCATTATCCTGATATTAAAGCCAGACAAAGTCACTACAAGAAAAGAAATCGTAGGTCAATATCCCAGATGGATAATGATTGCAAAAATCCCCAACAAAATACTAGCAAAACAAATCCAATAGCACATTAAAATGGTCATACATTATGATCAGATGGGATTTATAGCTGGGATGCAGGGATGATTAAATATATTTACCTCAATATGATAAGGATAATATATATTAAAATTTGTAGGAAAGATTCTAGATTCCAATTAAATTGATAGGCAAATAATATTATAGTTTATAGAATGAGAAATAAAATTGATAAATAAATGGGACAAATGTCCAGCTTCTTTAGTTATCAAAAAATATAAAATAAAGGAATCTTAAGACTTTTTTTTTCACAGTAAGGTTAGTAAATAAACAAAAACCAAAATGTGCAATGCTGATTATAGTGCAAAGAAATTGCCATATTCATTCATTAATGCCAACTCTGTGATTTAGTATGGCCTTTCTGAAAAGTAATATGACAGAGAAATTAAACTGCTGTATACTTGAATATCATATTTTTATTCTTAATTTTATCCCACAAAGACAATCAAACAGAAGCTTAAATATGCTCCAATATTTTCATTGTAGTTCTAATAAAGGTAGCAAAATATGAGCAAAATAAAAGATTCCAATATTAAAATATTTCACTGACATATAGGACAATACATTAGAATATGCATGCATACATATGTTTGTGCATATGTATGTGTATTGTGTATCTATTATTATAAATATGAAGAACATGTAGAAAAACCAAAATGTCTATGACATAATGCTAGGTAAAAAATAGTACATAATGCATTACATTAACACTGCAAATATGTAAACATATGTGTCACTAATTATTGACAGTGCATAGTAAGAGGTTAATCACATAAATTAGCATAACAAGATAATACATTTCTTTGATTTGCAGGTGTCTTTGTCTTTCTGTTTACTCAACCTATCTGCTAGATAAGTAAGCATTGTGTATGTCCCAGCTACTTAGAGAAGTAATATGTTAACCTAAACACTGAGTGAGTAGATTTTGAAAAATAATGATTAAATTGAAAATCATAGTAACAATTCTGGATGTATATTTTAATCTGGTGACCTTTTCTCTACACTCAAATGTTAACACCTGAACTGCAATAAGTTCAATCGGCATACAGGGCCAATTCTCATTAAAATGACAGGAAATTTAAAGTAAGTAAAGCATGATTTGCTAACTAGAAGATAATTCCATTAATTCACTTATTTATTCATCATTATCATACATATTTCTTGCATCACTAGTATGTGTTTGATATCATTCAGCCCCTACACAAGACTGAAACTCCATCATCATTATTGACCTTGTAGATTTTTTTTTTTTTT